>CM042188.1:19180507-19286352 GCA_023539305.1 Ilex asprella | reverse complement strand
ATTAATAAATTAGTATTATAATAATATGATGCACTTAGCATTATTAATTAGTAAATTAATATTATAATAAAATTATATTATTAATTGGATAATATTCTAATTTAAATAATTTTCGCCTCATGTCAAACTTTTTTTTCCTCCAATTTAACTGAAAAAATATGTTAAATTAATCAATTATTTAGCTTAAATGGATTGTATTTGTATTTCTACATGTTTCCACGTGTTTCCATATTTTTTCTGTGTTTCCGAAACGTTTCCGTTTTTTAGCTGACCGAAACGGTACTTCGAAACGATATTTCGATCCTTGACATAGCCCACTTTTGAAATTACACAAACATCTCCAAAGTTTCAAAAATTATACTTTGTCATAATTTTTTTTCAAATTACATTCATTCCCAAAAGTTTTAGAAATAACACTTTGCCTCAAATGTTTCTGAAATAACAGTTTGGCCCCCAAAAGTTTCTGAAATTACAATTTTGCTCCAGAATTTTTACAAACTTTTTTTTTAAAAAAATTTACTTCTTCCATCAAGATGATTTTCAACACCGAGTTAAATGCCAAAGTGGAGACTATATCTGAATCACAATAGGTGATGAATGATAAGATGGATTCAATTGAAGCATCCATAACATCGCTAAAAGAACTCATGGAAGCTTATCTTGTAAATAAGAAGTGCAAAGGAATTGAGAAAAATGTAGATTAATCTTCTTCAACTATTCATCATCAATAGGTTATTGTTCAAGTTCCGGTTCGAGAAGATCAAGGATTGATTGATTTTGAGAGAGCAGTTAAAGTAGACATGAGCGATTTTCATGGGGATAATAATCCCGAGGTAATTACATAGCATCAATAGCTTTTTCAAATGGTATCATCTAATTGATGAAAGAAAGGTATCTTTTGCTGAATCTAAATTGAAGGGTACAATACTTTTGGTGGGTGAAGTACCAATAGACTCACTATGATAGATCGTCCCATGATCTATAAGCAATGAGCTCTTCTACAGTTTACACAACTAGTTCATAGAAGCATATATGTTGATGATAACACAAGGAAGTTCTACAACTTAGTTGTTTCCATGAATTGAGTATGCAATGATAGTCATGTATAGGCAAGGACTCAATTTGGAGATTTCTCTAAGTTTAGCTGCAAGTCGTCATTACACTATAACGAATACAGTTCAGGTTGCCTGCAAAATGGAAGATGCCCTGAAAAAGGGGGCCTTTTGTAGGTCATCTATAGTATCTACAACTAAGTGAAAAGATTTTTGTGGATTCAATTCTAGGTAAAGTCATTTGATAAACCACAAGAGAGTGCTTTTGTCACCAATAAACCAACTCACCTGGTGTTATTTCTAATTTTAAGGGGCTAATAACCCTAATGTCAAGAAGAGATGTTTCAATTGTGAAGGATTTGGTCATTTGTCATTCCAATACCTTATTAAGGTTGTTGCGATAATTGAAAAAGAAATCCCCAAGGAAAACCAAAGAGTCTAATGACTCAGAATCCGAGATTCAAATTGTGGAGCCCCTTGATGTTAATAAGGTTGATTTTGATGATCCGATTGACAACCATATACTAGGCATTATTCGTCCTCTATATGTTGGTCGTAAAGTTGCCACTGAAAAGCCTAAATGTCGGCAGAAGAAGACTTCATCCTTGATTCCTCGAACTATTTCGTCAGATGATATTCTTGACCCTCCTCCTCATTCGGCAGAGTCGAGTTTCTTTTAGAGGAGGAGAAGTGATGGTGTAGACATTGGATGGTTGGACCAACGTGACTGGATTTGGAAGTCTAGGTGAAAGACTAAGAGTTTTTAGTTCAAAGAAAAATGTACCAAGTAGATTAGTTAGAATTTATGTTCACTTTTATTATTTATTATTTTAATTTTTCATTAGATAGTATTTATCACATTGAGATTAGTGGGATAAGTTGATATATTTTAGTAATAGAGTAGTTCATTTATGGTTGGACACGTGGTCTATAAATAAGAATGAATTCCACATTATTTTAATCAGAGTTCAATATTAGTTTAAGAATTCTACGTGGAGATTTATGTGTCTTGACCTAATCATTGCAAGGATTGGTTATCCCTCTTATTTCCCTTCCTTCCTAGCATCATTGAGTCTCCTAGCTAGTTGTGCTAATGTTGCTGTCAAATTTCAACAAATGGTAGAGAAGGAATAGGTGTATAACATTCTTGTTGGCCTGAATATTATGTATGATCCTATTCGGTCAAATTTTGGTCATACTCCATTTACCACTTTACGAGAGCCCTATGCTCAAGTTCAGTCATAGGGGAGCCGAAGGATTGCAGTGGTCTATGCTCTGCCTTAGGAACAATCTGCATTGATTGCTATCTCTCAAAGTGACTTGAGTTTAGCCTTGTCCAACTCTACTAAGACGATTGACATTATTGCTAAGGATACCTTAAAATGTGACTATTGTGAGAAGACTAGATATACTAGGGACTTTTGTTAAAAACTGACAGGACACTTTACTCGTGGCCGAGGGGATAATGTATGCATGACAATCTTCAAAGACTTTTATCTCAGTCTACCCACTCTAATTTCTCTCAAGATGAGATGCATATTCTTAGGCGTCCGATGGCTGAGCTTGATATTTTCCTCTAACTATAGCTACTAATTTTATCTCTTCTTCCAACTTTTCGCATACTGGTGTGTCTGCTAGTGTATTTCCTGAGTCATTCTCATATACTCCTTGGATAATAGATTCTGAAGTCACAAATCATATGACAAGTTCTTCTAGTTTTTTCTCTTTAAATTCTACATGTAACCGGAAAAAAAAAAAGTGAAGGTGGAAAATGGATCTTGATCCTTTATTTCTAGGAAATGTTCAATTAATCGCCCACCCACTTTATCCTTCTCATCTGGCCTTCATGTTCCCAATATCTCCACTAGTTTATTGTCTATTAGTAGTATAACAAAATCCTCGAATTGTTCAATGACTTTCTTCCCTAGTCATTGTACCTTTCAAGAATTGGAATAAAAAAATAATAATTAACAACGATGAAGCACATGGTGATCTTATCCTAGTACTAATAATAGAAGCACTACTTCTTTTCTCATTATTCATTCTGATGTGAAGGGTCTTCCGTTGTGTCTATTTTCAGTTATCATTCATTTGTTACGTTTATTGATTGTTATTTTCATTTTACTTGAGTTTACCTACTATACAGTACATATGAAGTTTTTTTGTGCTTTACATCTTTTCATAAAATGGTGAGTACCCAGTTTGATGCCAAAGTCAAACTTATTCGAAGTAATAATGTGACTGAATATATTGATGTGGAATTTTGTTCCCACTTGTGTTAGTTTTTTTCATTATACCACTAAGCAACCATTAGATTATATTGTTCACATCCATTGGTTTGAGATACTATTGCGTATTAGAGGTAGTATCATAATATGTAACCGTCATCATATTATGTGTCAAATCACACCATGATCTACGTAACATTGGAACAAACATTACTAGCACTATTGAAGGACAAGAATGAAAAGTAAACCAGTGAATATTAAATGGTAACCAAAAGCCAAAAGTTGTTAAATATTCCTCTACGAGAAGAAAGTCTTCTATTCATTTCACTCTCTAAATCTGCTTTGTGACTACAAAAGCTACCAAAACTAGGAATACCCTTTTCGCTCCTGCCTAGATAATGGAGAAGAAGAATGAAAGAAACCTAAATCGTCAAAGAAAAACCCCTAGTATCATTTATTTTCTATCAAATTATGATGATATGATCCTTTGATGGATAACAACACTGGACAGAAGATTTTGAGATAAAATGGATGATGAGAAGAACAAATCTTAATTACCCAAATGATCCATAGGCAACCATTTCAATTTGCATCTTAAATGAAACCTACATTAGCTTCAAGCTTGAAGCAGATGGCAGCAAGTATAAAATAAACAAAGAAACGTCATTAGCTAAATTACTTTGCAGGCAATAGATGTTTTGAGGAAATGAAAGATATACCCATGCAAGTGAAGCCTCTAGTATTGTTCCAACTGTCCAAGAAGTAGAAAAAATAGCCATCCAAGTGCCTCTTTTTGGAGCAGGAACAAATTCTAGAAACCAAGATGAATACACAGGCCCACCACCCAGACCAATGCCAACCACACAGCGAAAAATGAGCAATGATATATAATTTGGGGAGAATGTACTTAGAAATGAAGCTCCACTGGTCACTATTGCTATGCTTAGAAGACCCATCCTGATGAAGACAAATGAAATCAAAAGCATCATGAATTTCATAAACCTAACAAAGAGTTTGAGGTTAACATGCAGAACTCTTAAAGAAACACATTGCATGCAATATATATCTAACAAATCACAGTGACTAATACGACACAAATAGAAATGCCATGCAGAAATTTCTACACAACAATGAGATAGTCTCAATAGAAAACGGCGGTCCGTGCACAAGACTCACCCAGTTGGAGAGTAAAGGATAGGGTAAAATATATGCAGCCTTACACTCACATGCAGAAAGATTGTTCTAGCGACTTGAATTTTTGACACCCATTGTAATACCCCGTTTCATTTTAGCAAGGAACTATTTTGAGAATATTATCTTGGAAGGAATAAGAAAAATTTTAAAGAAGAATTTAAATAGTCTAGAAGAATCTAGAATATTGGAGAAATTTCTAGAAAAATCTAGAATAGTGTAGAAGAATTTAGAATGTTGGAAAAGTTTATAGAAAATTCTGGAAGATTCTAGAAAGTTCTAGAAAAACCTAGAATAGTCTAAAACAATCTAAAAGAATCTAGATGTTGAAAAAGTTTTTAAAAGAATTTGAAAAGTTCTAAAACAATCTAGAGAAGTCTAGAATGTTTTAGAAGGTTCTAGGAAATACTAGAAGGTTCTAGAGAGATTTGGAATGTCCCGGCAAGTTCCGGAAGGACTTAGAAGATTAGAGAAGACTTTAGAATATTATGGATGAATCTAGATATTTGTGGAATTGCCATGTGCAAAATGAGCTTGAAACCTAGAAGGATCTAGAAGAGGAGAGATGGTAGAATATTCTAGGCAATGTCCCATAATAATGTCACATGTCGATATTCTAGAATAATCCTAGGATGCCTATAAATAGGACATTTGGGATTGGATTAAAATACAAAGGCACAAGTAGCCTTCCACTTTCAAGAAAGAATAAAGAGTAAAAAAGATAAAAGAAGAAAGGAAGAGCACCTCATCAAAGGAAAAAGGAAATTGTCATTCTACTTCGGATAACAAGCAACACTCAAGAACTTATCATTTGGACTTGAGGTGAGTGGTTTGGTATTTTTAAGAATTCTCCGTATCCCTAAACATTTAAAAACGATACATCATGTTTGTTCATTATTACTTTTACCAAATGTTTTACTATGTGTCTAACTGCTTGTGGCATACGATGAATTCTTTTGTGAAATATTGTGACTCAATCACTTGTTTATATGGTAAGACTTTGTGATGGTAAATAGAACAAAAACTAAAAGTCCAGAAAAATTATTCTTCTGTGTGCGGTGACCCTGGCCACTAGGGAACAGACCCAGGGGAGGCTAAGGTGACCCTAGTGCTCAACGGTTGAAGGAACATTGCCTGTTGCGTCCTGGTGACCTTCACCGGATCGTCTTAGGGAACAGACCCGAGTGAGGTTGTGATAACCCTGAGTACGATGTTAGATCCAACCTTGAGATCTTTTGGTATTTGATATTGGTTCTCATAGATTATTGGATATCGTACAGTCTCTACTATTATGATATGATTCATCGTTATGGTATGATTTCTTGTTGTACCCAATTGTGTTATTCTTGAGAAATTGGTTATTTTTGTGAAATTATTTTTTCAAATCTTTGATTTACATGTCATATGCCAAAAATATTTTTCAGTCACTTTGAATATGCATGTCTTTCCATTCACTGGGTTTTTTAGCTCATGTTTTCAAAATAAAATTTTTCCAAGATTGGAGTATCAATAGCGGACTCAGGGAATTGATTGGGGACTAATAGTGTTGTGACCTCCGTACCATATATCGTATAGCCATCTTTACTTGCTTGGATAATTAAGACAAGCAGGTTTAGGTATGTTGATTTTGACATATTGACATGAGATCAGTTTAGTGTTAATGTTGTTTTCCACTCCTATATTATTAGTTTATTGGTTAAGCTTACGTGTTTCATAGGTTATGGATCTATCTATGGTTCACAGCCGGTCATGCCCTTAGAGTTGGGGTGTGACACCTATGTTACAATGAAACAAGATTAATGTTGGAGTTACATCCTAGTTTATTAGGGTTTTCCTACTTTATTAGGGTTATCCTTTTTATCTTTGTTTTACCTTTTTTATCCTTATTGTACTTTTATTATTAGATTATATATATGGGGGCTCTACACTTAATTTGTATCCCTTTTTCACTTACATCTATCTCAAGTTCGTATCAGAGCCAAAACCCTAGCCTTTATCTCTAACCCTAACCCTAACCCTAACCCTAACCCTAACCTTAACCTTAACCCAGCCTTCATCATCTTCCCAGCAGCAACACCGGACCAGCAACGAACCAGAACTCGTAGCAGAACCATAGCCACAAATTCCAAACACCAGAACTCCATCAAAGAACCATAGCGGGAGCCCACACAGCAACCAGACAAAATATATATATATATATATATATATATATCTCCACTGACTGCCACAACAAACTCACCACCGACAAACTCACTAAACCCACATACAGATCACCGGCTCCACCGACAGCCATACAAAATCCAGTCGACATACCCAGGCTAGCAAGCCACTGCCACAACCGCCACAAGCTATTGCCCAGACTTGCCCAGCGAAACCACCTACCCGGGTCTGGTATCACCGACACAATCAGCTAGCCCACTGTTATACCCACCAACACCACCGAATCGACAGCCACAACACAAACTCAATTACCGACTACTTGGAGTCCAATAGTGTTTTACCTAGTACTTGTCATTATGATTTTTCGTCACAAACTGTTCAGTTGTGGCATAACCGTTTTAGGCATACAAATTTTAAATATTTATGTATGTTATTTCCTGCTTTGAGCAAAGCTTGTGTTAGTGGTAAACTTGACTGTGTTATCTGTTCCCTATCAAAACATGTTCGGACCAGTTATATTCCTCGCATGCACCAGTCACCCAAACCATTTGACCTAATACACTCTGATATTTGGGAACCCTCCCTTGTTACTGCTCTGTCAGGTGCTCGTTATTATGTGACATTTATAGATGACCATACCCGTTGTACTTGGGTCTACCTTTTGCATAAAAAGTCTGATGTACTCCTTGTCATCACTCAATTTCTCCAGATGATTAGGACACAATTCGATGTCATTGTTCGTGCTCTTCGTTCGGATAATGCCAAAGAATATGTATCTGATGTCTTAGTGTCTCACCTTTCTTCTCAGGGTATCCTTCAGCAGCTCACTTGTCCATATACTCCTGAGCAAAATGGAGTTGCTGAAAAAAAAATTAGGAGTCTAATAGGGATGGTACGTTGTATCTTTAGAGGTATGGGAGTACCAAAATCTTATTGACATTTTACTGTTTTGACTCTACCTTTTTGTGCAATCGTACACCGAATCGTGTTCTTCAGCATAAGGCTCCTTTACAGGAATTATTAGGGATAACCCGTGCCTGAAGGCACAGTGCAACGTAAACCAACTGATTAATTTGGAGAAGTGAGGAGTGAAGATCTCTTATAACAGTGACGAAGCAAAAATATGATATAGGGTGGACACACTTTAAGTGTAATAGATAAAAACAATGTAATACATTTTTATATCGAATTTGATACTTAAAAATTCATTAAACATAAAAGGGATTTATTTGAAAAAAATTAATATGATAACATCTATACATTAAGAATCAATTATATAATTTATTTGACACAAATAGAAGTAATATGCTATAATCTTTAATCTTCTTAAAAATTTCACATTTTAGTCTTTTATGGTTATATATTCCATGATTTTTTAACCAAATGATATTTCAACAAATCATACTAATATTCTAAGAAATCAAGTTTAATTTTATAATTTTAAGAGATTTGGTATGGACTTTTTGATTTTATTTTTTTGTTCTAATACCCAACTTGTTTGACTCAATTAATTTTCTTTTCACTAAAGCTATTGAGACATAATTTAGAGATTTAATGTATTGTGACAATTAGATTGATAGTGTCGAAGTCTGTTTTTAAGTATAATAGATAAAACTTTTTTTTTTTTTAAATCTTAAAGTGATGAAATTATTTTATTTAAAATACTATCATTGTGTCTTATACAACTTCAAAATGTTATACTATACATATGATATTAATGATAAATTTGATCAATTTAATTATTATGTCAGAAAAAATCTTGTGTTTCAAGATCAGTCGTAATCGTTGACCTATTGGAATGGAAAATATTAAGGAAAAAAAATATAATTTCTTAATCATTGGATAAATGAATTTGAGACTGTAGGATGTGTTCCAAGATAAGTCATAATCGTTGATTTTTTAGGAAAAAATATTAAGGACAAAAATTATAATTTCTTGACCGATGAATGAATGAATTTGAGACCGGAGAATTGATTTATTGAAGCCGTCTTGTTTTATATTACAAACTGACTTAAAAACATATTAATTTATTTACATGTAATTAAAATTGAGTTAAATCTGATAGAAACTAAAAATTTAATTTATCAAAGAGCATATCGCCAAAATATTTTATATCAAAAAATTATTTATAAATATCATTTATAAAATATTTTTATTTTTTAATTAATACAAGCTATTACAAAATTATTAATTTATAATAATATATTAACGTTGAATTTTCTTAAGAGATAAAAAAATTAATCTTGAACTTTTGATTCAAGATATGTGTAAGATATGTTAGTTTGATATAATTAATTAAATAAATAAAATTAAAATTAATTATATTCAATATAAATGTGTTAAACAGCGCCCTTACTTTTTTTTCATCTTAAATTGATAAGTTTTTTTTAATCTCATTGTGTCTTGTACAAATTCAAAATGTTACAATACATAGATGATATTAATGACAAATTTGATCAATTTAATTATTATGTTAGAGAAAATAATGTATTTCAAGATCAACAGTAATTGTTGATCTGTTGGGAGAAAAAAATTATATTTTTTTAACCGTTGGATGAATGAATTTGAAACCGTAGGATGAATTTCAAGATCAGTCGTAACCGTTGACTTTTTGGAAGAAGAAATATTAAGGAAAAAAATTATAATTTCTTGGCTGTTGGATGAATGAATTTGAGACCATAGGATGTGGTAGAAGTTCAGCCGCAATTGTTGACTTTTTTTAAGGAAAAATATTAAAGAAAAAAAATATAAATTTTTGAAAAAATTTGAGACCGTAAGATCGGCTTGTTGAAGCCTTTGATGAATGAAGAAGGCCTTTGGATGTTGAAACCTTAATTATTTTAAAACCGTTGGATGTTGAAGTATTGGGATTTGAACCGCTCTGTTTTATATTATAGATTCCCTGAGCGGACACTTTTTTCGGTCCTCCGTCGTGTTTTTGACTGCACATATTTTGTTCAGGATCGGTCTCCTACTCGTCATAAGCTTGATGATAAAGTAATTCGTTGTGTCTTTGTGGGCTATTATCATCAGTCTAAGGGGTATTGGTGTTATGATCCTGTCAGGTGACGTATGGTATCAGTCTAGATGTTACCTTTCTTGAGCATATTCCTTATTTTTCTTCTAGTCCTATGTCTGCCCCTCTAGTTGATGATACTCCCTTTGATTTTTCGTTACCACAAGAGCCAGAGCCATTGGTCACAATCACTACAGAGTCATCAGTCTCTCCTTCTCCAGAGTCACTCATTCCTGTCAGTTCAGAGTCACCAGTCTCTCTTTCTTTGCAGGTTTATGTTCATCACCCTCGCTCTCATCCCCCTGCTGATATCCCCTCTACCTCAGGCGATGCAGATAATACTTTTCAGTTCATTGAGCATATTGATGCACCTGTTGCTAGTACTGATGAGATTACAGGTACTGAGCCAGTTACTTTACCTGATGAGACATTATCAGTGGAGGATGATGATTTAGGGCGTCGTTATCCGCGGCGTGATCGTCGTCCAGTTGACCGTTATGGTTGGACCGCCGGGATGTTATATCCGATCTCTGCTTATGTTTCTTATGGTGATCCATCTCTTACATTTCGAGCTTATAGCATGGCATTATCAGATACAACACTTTCTCGTTCTATTTCAGAGGCTATGTGGGAGCCCTAGTGGGTTCTTGTCATGCAGACGGAGATGGACGCTATTCAGCGTTATCATACAGGATATTGTCTCTTTACCTTCAGGGATAAAGCCTGTTAGCTGTTGCTGGATTTACACCTTAAAATTTCTTGCAGAGGGTACTATTGATCGTCACAAGGCTAGGCTTGTGGCGAAGGGCTTTACTCAGGTACCAGGTCGTGATTTTGGTGCTACATTTGCCGCTGTGGCAAAATTGACTACTGTTTGGCTAATTATTTCTCTGGTTGCGGAGTACTCTTGGCCTCTTCATCAGTTAGATGTGAAGAATGCGTTTCTTCACGGTGAACTGGATGAAATTATTTATATGGCTGCACCACCAGGCTTTCGTGGTGAGGGGGAGTATGCTAGAAAGGTATGTCAGCTGCGTAAGTCTCTTTATGGAACAGTCATCACGAGTCTGGTTCTCTCGCTTTAGCGATGTAGTCGTACGTTTGGGGTTCACCAAATGTCATTCTGATCATACCTGCTTTATTCGACGGAATACTTTCGGACAGTGTGTCATCCTTTTAGTACATATTGATGATATTATTATTACTGGAGATGATATTTCTGGGACTGCGCAGATCAAGTTAGACCTTGGAAAGGCCTTCGCTGTGAAGGATCTTGAATTTTTGCGATACTTTCTTGGGATTGAAGTTGCCCGTAGCAGCAGAGGTGTTGTTCTTTCTCAGAGAAAGCATGTTCTAGATCTTCTCTCAGACACTGGGATGTTGAGGTGCAAATCGGCATCATCACCCATAATTTTAAACCTGAAGCTTACTGCTGAAGGTGAGGAGTTGAGAGATCCGACTGTTTATCAGAGGTTGGTAGGTAGACTTATCTACCTAGCCAACACTAGACCAGACATTTCATTCGTTGTTAGCCGAGTTAGTCAGTTCATGCACAGGCCATGTCAGCCTCATCTTGATGCAGTTTATCATATTCTTCGGTACCTCAAGTCTTGCCCTGGACTTGAGTTGTTCTATGTATCAAGATCTCAGACTGGTTCTCTAGCCTGTTATTCAGATTCAGATTATGGGGGAGCGTGTGATGGTTGGTCCACTACGGGCTTCTGTGCTTTTCGAGGGTCTCATCTTATATCTTGGAAGAGCAAGAAGCAGGCAGTTGTCTCCCACTCGTCAACAGAGGCAGAGTACCGGGCACTGGCACTTGGCACGTGTGAGATTATCTGGCTACGATCGATTCTTGGCAAGTTGGGATTTTTAGTGACTTCTCTATCCACATTACATTGTGATAATCGATCTGCTATTCAGCTCGCTTCTGACTCTATACTACACGAGAAGACGAAGCATATAGAGATCGATGTACACTTTCTTCGGGAGAAGGTTAGCTGTGGTATTGTCACTCCATTGTTTGTGGGGGCAATGGATCAGGTTGCGGATGTTTTCACCAAACCTGTCACTCTATCCATTCTCCGAGACTCTGTTGTCATGCTTGACTTAATTGATATTTTTTGCGCCAAACTTGAGAGGGAGTGTTGGAGTTACAGCCTAGTTTATTAGGGTTTTCCTAGTAGGTTAACACTACTAAGATTGACTAGGTAGGCTTAGTAGTTAACCAAGAACCACCAAACTAATGACATTTACAAAAATATCACCGACACATTATTACGTACAAGATCTCTTGTTAAAGATTTTTTTTCTTATTTTGTGGAGCATTTTCCAATTAGAATGTATCAATAAAGTAGGATAGCGGTGAATCCAAAATATCAGCACTATTTAATGGGCGGGAAACAATATCGTGAATAGTAAAATTCGGGTTGGATTGTTTGGAAAAGGGATAAGAGTTTTGTATAACACTTTTGGATATAAAGAATAATATTTCAGATCTAATTATGGGGTTTAGAACTTGAATAATTGTAGAAAAATATAAGAAAGTAGACGAAAAAGAGAAGAGAACTAAGAATCACTCCTAAGGTTCTTTAGACTCAAAAGCATATAATTCCTACAATTTTATGAATATATCTCTCCCCACTAAGTTAAACCATTACATCCTTATATATAGACTTCCAAGTATTCCCTAATCCCAAAAAGATTAGGTCACCAAAGACTCTAGGATTCCATAGACTCTAAGACTCCCAATTACATATAGATTATGAAACTAATAACTCTAGAACTTTAAGACCCAATACCACACTTTGAGCCAAAAGATGACCCACGGGTCATACCACAACCTATTCCTACATAACGAGTTGACTCTAAAAGATATTAAAAGGACACAAAATAGGAATACCGCCAGCAAAGTGACACAAACTAACTTAAAATAAGACTCAAACATAATAGTGCAAGGTTCTCAATGGATTGTTGTGGTGATTGCAATCCAATTTCATCATTCTTCACATTCTCAAATTTGTGTTTCCTTGAGCATTTAATGGAGTTGACTATCCATTAAGATAAAAATCCATATGGAATGTACATTATTATATTTGAGTCTTATTTTGAGTTAGTTTGAGTCACTTTGTGAGTATTACTATTTTATGTGTCCTTTTAATATTTTTTAGAGTCAAGGGTATTTTCGTAATTTTCAGATTTGTGTGGGTCAATCTTTTGGGTCAAAGTATGATATTGGAGCTTAAAAGTTCTAGAATTTAGTGTCCTAGTTCTAGTCTATATTAGTTTCCTAATCTATATGATGGCAAAATAGAAAGAGGAAAGTTTGTTTTTATTTTTTTTGTCAAAAAATGATAAAAAGTTGGAAAGATAAATAAAATATCATATTTGATAAGAAATGGTGAAAATGTGAATGGATTAGCCTTCCTTACAACTTATCAAAATCAACCCCTCCAAAATTGCAAGAAAAATGGATGAAAAGTTAATTGTGTATTAAAGGGTATGTTATTTACCTTTATATCCTTTACTATATGTATATGTCCTATTTATCTATTACATATTTTTTACACAATAATTTTGTATGTAAATACAATGATAAACTATGCATCGATACTTTTTTCATCTTTTCACTTTTCTGTCCTACCAAACACAAAAAAAAAAAAAAAAAATCAATCATTCCTACTTTCCATCTTTTCTACCACACACAAATGAGGAAATAAAAGATTTCTCCCTTAAAAGATAGAAAGTATATCACTCCCACTTTCCATTCATCCTACCCAAACACAACATTAGAGTCTTGGTGTCCTAATCCTTTTGGGATTAGATAAGTCTATATATGTAGATGTAATGGTCTAATTTAGTGGGGAGTTATACTTTCAGCAAACTGCAAAAATTATATACTTTTAAGTTGTGGGATGCAATTTTAACTCTAAGAGTGATTTCTAATTCTCTTCTTCTCTTTTCATGTGTTAATTAATAGCAATCCTGATCTTTTTAAATATTCTTCAACACCAAACTACCAAATTTGTGCCCATGCTACGAGTTTCATTTTGGGATACCTCACTCTCTGCTTCTTCAAGAAATTATACTTAACAAAGTAGTTGTCAATAAAAGCAAGCCAACTAGAGAAAATTGTAGGGTCATCGCTTCCATCAAAATCTTGGATCTCTATCATCATATGTAAATATTCAACTCGCAAAACAGAGGATCTTTGCTTTGATACCAAAACTGAT
The DNA here is from genome assembly GCA_023539305.1 of Ilex asprella. Classification (NCBI taxonomy): domain Eukaryota; kingdom Viridiplantae; phylum Streptophyta; class Magnoliopsida; order Aquifoliales; family Aquifoliaceae; genus Ilex; species Ilex asprella. The sequence goes on along the minus strand of CM042188.1, from coordinate 19,272,473 downwards.
GTAGAACAACGGTAAACCTAAAAAATCAGAACTATTTATGAGGTTGTGAAAATTACCATGAACAGTAAAAGTGGGGTTGGATGTGTTATTTTGCGGGTTAGGTTTTGATAGATTGTTTGGAAAAGGGACAAGATTTTGTAGACCACTTTTAAGGTTATTTTTGAGTTTAGATTAGAACTTGTAAAATTGTAGAAAAATTAAAATAAAGCCAACGAAAAAGAGAAGAAGAAAACAGGCATCACACCTAGGGTCCCTTAGGCATCACACTTAGAGTTAGAATTGCATCACACAACTCAAAAGCCTACTGCAATTTTCTCAAAATATCTTTCCCCGCTAAATTAAACAATTACATCTTTATACATAGACTGCTAAGTATTCTCTAATGCCAAAAGGATTAGAGCACCAAAGACTCTAGGACCCCATAGATCCTAAGACTCTAACGACTCCCAAGTCCCAATTGCATATAGATTAGGAAATTAATATAGACTAGGACTAGAACTCTAAACTCTAGAACTTTAAGACCCAATACCAAGTTATACTATAATCCATTCCAACAAATCTGAAAATTATGAGAATACCCTTGACTCTAAAATCTATACTACTTATAAATGTCAACATGTGTGAAAAATTTTTGATTTCCTATTTCACCCTTAATTATGACCATAAAGTCAATTATACCCACATATTTTCCAGTCGTTTATACATATTTGACTTCCAAAATATTAGCTAGATAAACTTTATCAAAATATTACCTAGATAAACTTCATCAGAAAATTAGGTACATAAACTTTATCTCTATGACTTGGTAGATAAACTTTATCTTTAAATTCTTTCTTTCTACAAACTCTACTAGAATTCTAATCCCACATATTGGTAATTTTTAAGTGATAAGCACAACCATTCATATAGGTCTATAGCTTGGTGAGAGGGACTTGGATTTCATCTCGATGCTCGATGGTGTTTTGATTTCGCGGCCACTGGATTTGAGTTTTTCTCACAAGAATGCTTTGCAAAGGTGTATCGCGCATGCAAAGCTTTGGCTTTTCAAGTCTGATCAGCCCATTGAAGCAAATTCGGCCATTACCTATATGAATTAGTTCTTCCAATTTGTCAATTTGCAAATTTGGGAATTTCCTTATGTTCTTTAATTGATGCTTTATTTTGTAAATTCTGGGTTCAGAGATCCTAAAAGATTTTCAAGCTAGCTGCAAAAAAAGAACTATAAGAGCTTATCCAGTTAATTTTAGTGCGAAAGCCGAGAGTTAATGCAAAGGTCAGTGTATCAATTACTATTACTTTTACTATTATATTATATATTTGTTTTGAAGTATTTTGTATGGTTCTTTGCATGTTCAACTATTTTCTGGTATTATGTTTCTAAATCATTATTCGACTACTTTTTACATGAAAAAAATAAACTTTTAATGGGTTAGAGTATTGTTGAACCAATACTGTGCAAACCAGGTTTTTACTGAATTGATAGTTTATCAATTCCTATGTTTTAGTTTATTAATTCCTATGTTTACGTTAATTCCTATGTTTTGTGGCATTTAATTTTTCCTAATTTAATGTCAAGCAACTTTATAAGAGATTGGTGTGGCAAGTCAAGTATTCGACATAATTGAGGTTAGTTTATTAATTGTTCTGTTTTAATTTATTAAATTAGTGTTGCAGGTCGAGTATTCGGCATAATTCAGGTTAGTTTATTAATTCTTATGTTTTAATTTATTAATTCCTATGTTTTAGTTTATTGATTCCTATGTTTACGTTAAAATTTTCTATATTGGTGTTTCTTTATTTTATTACAACGGGATAAAATATAAATTGTCATATGATTTGTAACTGTTACATTCTTCTAATCTTGCTCTATATATTTTCAAATTGACAAAAAAGTCTGATAGCAATCCTAGGCCAGCATGAAAACTAATTGAAAACCAAAAAATACAAGGAAGAACTAAAAGTGTATAATAATGTCGAATATTCCGGTCGTTAGTACTTGATGTAGAAAAGATTATACTTTTAATGTTGGAAGAAATTGTCTAAATACCCACAATAAGAAATTTTCAAAAATTCGGTTGTTTGACAAAAACAAATGTCGCCGAGAGATGTAAACCGGTATTCTCAAAAGAACAAGTATGCAATAACAAGCTCACTCAATTCAAAAATTATTAAAACAAATACTAACTCCACTTGTATGATATGACAGAATAATCTGCAATGCATGTATTACCAAAATCTATTATTATGTAATGGACAATACTTCAACTTTTTGATAAAAGTGAACAAATTAAATGAGAACGACCAATCAACAGGAAGATTTATTGCTCAAGAAGTTGAAGAAATTGAAGATTCAGAAACAAACATACAACCGACAAGAAAAAGACAGAAAATATAGAAGAATTTATTTCCTTGAACATACAAAATTGTCAAGAAAAACAACCACTCACCAATGTTGTTATGCATTATTATCCTCCTTTTTAGTTACTGTTGAACATACATGACTTTGGGAATTTTTCATATTTGAATAAAAACTTTTCATATTATTTTTTAATTCCAATATTTGATGGGACTCACAATCAATTTAAAAGATTAAGTGCTTTTTTTCTTGATATTTTAATTATTCACTTACTTTTACAAAAAAAAAAATTAATTTGATTACTCATCAACTTTGTATTTCAAATAAATTTAATAACAAATTAATGAATTAATTTTTTTTCACGTACAACGCACGTGTGCATTACTAGTATATTAAAGGAACACATAAATTACTAATGCCAGTAAAGTGACTCAAACTAACTCAAAATAAGACTCAAATATAATAATGCAATGTTCCATGCGAGTCTTTGTCTTGATGGCAAGCCAATTCCGTCGTCCTTCACATCTTTGAATTTGTGTTTTCTTGAGCATTTAATGGATTGCATCATGACTTATCGAATGTATGAAAATCCGTACAATATAAAGAATATGACCTTTGATAGAGCACAAGGATTCAATTGTTCAAGGGCCACCTGTTCAGTAGTTAATATTTGACCTAATAACTTGTGCAAGGATAAATTCACGCCAAGTGTCACCACCCAGTACAAATAGAACGATGGCAGAGAAGCCTCGGTGATTGTGCAAGACAAGAGAGAACCTAGGCAAACCGATGGCCGGAGGTAGCCAAAAGGGACCTCAATGCTTAAGTCAGTAAGCAAATCGAAGAAAATGTTTATGGTGAATAGGCTAGGATTGAATGACATACCTGGTATCCGGAACCTTTATTTATAGCGGTATAGGAAGCAGTGTTCCAAGTAGAATCGAACTCTAGGTTATGATAGGACAAACCTTATCACAAATTCTCTAGATGTTCGAAGTACAATCATACTAGGACATTGAGTTCTTACTTGTAGGAAGAGATATGCTCGTCAGGAGGCTTTATTTATCAATATTTACTTGATATTCAGAATCAAATTTTTCTAGGACTCTAGGTCTCAAATCGATCCTTATCCAAGTAGCAAGCTGGGCACCAGGCAAGGGCGACGCCAGGATGAGGGGCGTGGCGTCGCCAATCGCGATGGAGGCTGGGCAGATAGGCGACACTGTGCCATCTGGGCAGCGCTAGGCGTTGGGCTGGCTGACTGTGTGGCAACGCCTAGAGCTACTAAAGCCTCCTGCTCCTGTTGTGTGGGCAACACCAACCCCACAATTGCCCCTATACCTCCTTCAATAGAGTAAATTAAATGAGGTATAAACCGAGCTCTCTTTTTCCAGTGAACTAGATCTATAACTCCCCTTCCCCTTCTTTCATCCTTCACTTGTCTTTGAGCTTTTTTTTTTATGGAGCCGCCACCATTGAAGTAGCAGCCAACGCTTCCAGGATCCAAGGAGGGATGGTGAGACTAGCTGAGCTAAATGGTGTTAAGCTCACCATTAGGGATGTACTTGATTACTATTGCCTTAAGGCCGTGCCTGGTTCAAATGCCAAGTATTACCTCTTAAGTAGAAGGAACCCTCTACTTCACTGTTTAGCTTCTTCGGCCAAGGGCTATGAGGATGAGTTCATTATAGTGACTAGAGTTTGGCCATGATGCCATTGATGATTTTTGTTGCCCCTGCATCACTGGAGAACTAGGTTGGTAACTTACACCTTCTTGTTTCTATTCACTGTCCAATCTCCTGCTACTTTTTTAGAATTATTTTTTTGTGTGCTTGCTCAGCTACACTCGACATCCATAGGATAAGGAAGCATAGTAACAATGAGGTTGTTAAATCCTTATACACCCCCTCGGAAGGTTTTATGTATCAGGGGTCTTGCAGGTAACTTGCAACCGTGGAGGTTGGCTTAAAGGATGCAACAATAAAGGTTGGCTTTAAAATGTGCAACCGCAGAGATTGGCTTTAAGAGATGCAACCGTGGAGGAGGATTTACTCCATTAAAGGAGGTAATCAATCTCGGTGGCTAACCCACCTTCAAGGAGGATTTTCTCTTGAGTGGTCATGTCCAACACGGGGCAGCACTTCCTCTAATAACCGGAGATCATAGTTAATGTGATCCTCGCGAACCGGGGGTAGCAGAAGTAGTGAGCGGCTGGTTCTGGGATCGAGAGCTCTTTTGCCGGTCATGGTTTCAAGGTTTCAAGGTTTCTTGGTTAGTAGAAAAATTAATCGTTCCCATAGATGGCGTCAATTGTACAGGGATAAATCCACGCCAAGTGTCACCACCCCATACAGACAGAGATGATAGCGAAGAAACCTCGGTGAAGCTGCAAGATAAGAAAGAACTTAAGTGAACCGATGGCTGGAGGCGGCCAAAGGGACTACAATGCTTAAGTCAGTAAGCAAGTCGAAAAAAAAATTATGGTGAATAAGCTAGGAATGAATGTCATACCTGGTATCTGGAACCTTTATTTATACGGGTATAGGAAGCGGTGTTCCAAGTAAAATCGAAATCTAGGTTGTGATAGAATAGACCTCATCAGCAATCTCCTAGGAGCTTGTTTGGTATTTTAATGGCAGGGGTTTGAATTGGATTGTTCAAACCTGGATTTGACCTAAAGATGGGATTCAACATTTAATGCTATTCATATCTATGTTTGGTATGCGCAAAGATATATGATTATTAATGTAATATATTTGTATATAAATGACTATTTTGCCCCATAACTAATTTGTATATATGAGGTATATAGGATATATAAGGGTATAAATGTCATTTGTATGTTAAACCCCCCAACCCACATATGAAACTCATCCTCCCTTGGGTTTCATGAAACCCAAGTATGAAGGCTTCATGACCGGGCCGGGTTTGAAATTCTATCCATATTTCATACTTATCAAACATGGGTTTAAGGGAGTTTACTCCCCAACCCATATTCTCAATCCCCCCAAACCCACATACCAAACAAGACCTAGATGTTCAAGATAAAATCATACTAGGACATTGAGTCATTGCTTGTACGAAGAGATACGCTCGCCGGGAGGCTTTGTTTATCAATATTTACTTGATACTCGGAGTTGAATTTTGCTAGGACTCTACGTCCCGAGTCAATTCTTAGCCAAGTAGCAAGCTGGGCGACGCCAGGACGAGGGGCCTGGTGGCGCCAGGCGCGATGGCGAGGCCAGGCATAGGGTTCGCTGGCGACGGAGGCTGGGCAGATAGGCAACTCCGTGGAGGACTGGCTAGGCAACGCCGTGCCAGCTGGGCGGCACCAGGGCACCAAGCGCTGGGCTGGCTGGCTGTGTGGCAACGCTGAAGAACTGCTGTGGAGCGACACCTGGAGCTACTGAAACCTCTTGCTCCTGCTGTGTGGGCGACGCCAGCCCCACATAACTTACGTTGTGGGTTTGAATTGGTGGGCAGTCACTTTGTGTAAATAATGTCAAACATCAGATCGGTACCCAGTTTACTCCTCTTAGACCCCATTAATGAGGACAAAACGGATGTTATGATGATTGAACACAATGATGAAGCAGAACTAATGCAACCAATCCCAAATAATTGGGCAATGCTTAATTAAGTTCAGTTGGTTGAATAAGCAGTGATACCCACAGGGTTTGTTACCAAAGAGGACATGTTTGGATTGGCAGACTAAAAGTACTTTGTAATTACTACGAAAAGATAGGATCAACACCGGATACAAAATGACAACACGAAGACCACTATGTTACAAAGTGGAAGTCCAAGAAACACAATAATAACTTGTTTATGAAACATTTAATGTATAATGAAAATCTAATAGGATATCTAAAATACAAAAGTGAAATAAGTGTTGTTCAAGTTGAGATATCAAAGACAAAATTCTCTTTGACAAGAAACTATCTGATAGACTCTAAGATGGTTCAATTTGTCACAAAGGGAAGGCATGAACCGAATCAACCAACAAATAAGGTACCATGAGTAATGGCAAGTGGGTAGAAGCATGTGCGCAACAAGTGAGAATTTCGCATGTTCACTTTCGGTGCTTCAATTCCCAAGCAGATATAGAGTTGGATAACAACAAAAAATGTCGGAACTAAAGCAAAAAAACTCTGGGGAACTAGATAAATCTTGGATATAAATCATTTATCTAATGACAGAAGGTCTTGCCTTCTTCCGAAGTTATCTGATATGAGTCCCCATGAATATGCTCCTATTAGCATACCAGCAAAAACCACTGTTGTTATCAGGCTCTCTTCAGTAGAAGAGAGTCCCCACTCGGACTTCACTGAAGGTCCTATAAAAGAGAGAATCATCACCTCCATTGCCTCTGCAACTGAACCCAGTCCGGCATAAGCAAACACCAGAAGTTGGAACTTTCCAAACCCCATGGAAACAAGTGCTTCATCTACTGTGTACATAGGGCCTTCAATTTGATCCCCCATCTATTGAGCAAAAAGTAATTCAAGGTAGTGGTTTCAGTTCAGATTCAGAAACAGAATCAGAAAAATTAATTGCTAATTGCTAGCAGCTATTTTGGGCACTATATAGCACGCAGAGCTAAAATTTACAACATCGTTCATCATGACATACAAAAAACAAAGGGTCTAAGTTACATGGGTTCGGTACCGTATCAAAATTTACAACTAAATAAGGATTAGTTTAGTGACATCTTGTTTATGACTCCAAAGGGTTACTTACAACAAGGAACAATTCTAGATATAAATATCGATTCCAAACAACCTCATTTTGTCGCAATTTTATCATATCGAGTTATAATTTCATAACAAATATGTCATCATACAGAAGAAAAAAAAAACAATACTACCGATTCGGTTGTTCTCAAGGGCATCTTCTTCTCTCTCTTCTCTTTGCTTCAACTACCGATTCGGTTGACTTACACCCAAAGAGTTGGAGGGAGGGAGGGAGACAACTGAAAGTCAGGCGGATATCAGAAAATATCACTTAACTACCTATTTAGCCCCATAATATACAATTTACATTAATTAAGCCCTGAACTATGTTTTGTATTAATTTGGCATCTAACTTATGTAATGTAACTCAATGTCCTTTTGTCTAAATTCACGGTTAACTTTGACAAAAATCCGCACATGCACGTGACCCCTGAATTTTAACCTAATCTACTCATGTGATGTGCATGTGAGGATTTTTGTCAAAGTTAATGACAAATTTTGACTAAATAGTCACATTAAATCAAATCACATAATTTAAAAATTAAATTGACACAAAATATAGTTTAAAAAATTGATTGATATAGATAGTATAATTCAAAGGTTAAATAAGTAGTTAACTCTATGAAATATTGTGGGTCATGGTTGCATCATCCTCATTCGCTATAATTGTTTAATAATAAAGTCGCCTAATCAAGTAACTCTTCGGTCATATAATGTAATAGAGTACTGCTATTTAGATCTAATTCACTCACCTAATAGTTCATACCTATTGTATTGACAATGAATCCTAATATTTGTTGGGACCCACAATCAATTAGGTATAAAATAAATGTAATAAACATTTATTGAATGTAATAATTATTATCATACACTTTGTTCTTTTGTTTTTTTAATACCATATGATGGTGATGACTTAGAGTTACTGTTGCATTGAATATTTTATATTAGAATAAAGTTTATAATATCAAAAACTTTATTTTTTGACGAAGTATAAAATGTCATATGTAAAATTTTATTTATTTTTTATTTTTATGATGAAGAAATAACTCAAAATGGTCGAAATTTGTTGTCAGTATGGTATTGAAAGTGAAATCTCACTGGGTTACCATTGTGTTATTGTGGAGTATGCACTAGGGAGGGCGTATGTTTCAGATTGAACTTGGACCAAATTGTGTTAGATGTTACACTAGCAGTCTGCGAACTTTTATTCTTTACAATTACTTTCTTTTATCTCTACGGCTAGGAGTGTTAATGGACTGAGTTGCTCATGGGTCTGGTTACCTAACCCAAAAAAATTGGTCAGAAGTCTGACAGGCCGAATAGTTGGCCCGCTCGAGTCCAGTATCTTTAAGAGAGGGCTTAAGTTTGTCCTCAAACCGATTACCCAGCCCAAAACTCGGCTCATGTGTCCACCCACAAAAACGCAGCCCATGATCTTGTCTGCTAGCCTAGTCAAGCCCGCCCACCTAGCCTGTGCTAGAGTATTTTAACTAAAAGAGTGTTTTAAGTGTGAGAACTCAATTTCACATCGACAAAAGGTCCAAAGATACTTGAGTATATATATAGACTAGTGTCATTTAGCCTTTGAATTAAAAAGAGTATTAGGACTCTCACGCATGCAGGGGGTGGGACTAGCGGAGGAGTTTTAAGTGTGTTTTTAATATTTTATTTTTTATTATTTTCTGTCATTACTTCTGAATTAAAACTTCAGTTGCTGAATACCAAAAACCTCCAACATACCAAAAGCCTCCTAAATGTCTACCAAAAACCTCTAACCCGACCCAAAAATAATTTTGCAGACTTAGCTGGCCCGAGTCATTGGCACCTCTGTCTACAACTTAAGAATTAGATAAATAATAAATAATTATTTAAAGTTATAAGGTGATAATTGTAATTTTTTTAAAAAAAATAGATTCAAATTAAAGGTAGTTAATTAGTGGAGGATAGATGGGCAGTTGAAAAGAAAATATGATAAATTGTGATTTTTTTTTTATCAAAGAACGACTAAAAACATAAAATTACGTAGAAAAATTCAAATTACAGTTGGACAAAATAGAAGCCTTAAGCTTGGAAGGGGGGAGCCTAGCGGTAGTGAATTGGTTAGTTTAGAAACTGTCACCCAGTGAGCAACCCTATTACAGACTCTAGGCTTGTATAACATCCATTATGGCCCTAATCTCCCAAGGGGGAGCATCCTTCGTAGCACTTAATTTAATAATGGGAAGACAATCATTCATGATAGTTACATTAGATAAGATAAGGGCATCAGGTAGAAGACAAGTTTGGCAGACAACTTCGGCTTCAGAGGACAAAGAAGACCAAGCAGAAAAGGACTTGGTTGCACCGAAAACCAGCTCACCACCTTCATTACACACCACCACACCACATGCTGCATTTCTAGATCTTGGAGTAAAGGCACCATCACAGCATAAAAGAACCGTAGATCCAAGGGGGTGGGAAGACTCTACATAGTCCCCAGGACCGTTAGAACTCAAAACCTCAATAGCAGCCCCACAAAATTGATCTTTCCAAAGGCACTAGGTATGCAAAAGTGATGCAAAAGCATTGACCTCTTCGTCAAAAAACACTTTTTGGTTCCTAGCTTTTCAGATAACCCATCCCACAATTGCCATTTCCCCTAAAAACACCCGCCTACTTGCAGCGTCCTCCACCATCTCAAGTAAACTTGAGGAACGTTGCATCACAGACATAAAGGAGACCTCATCCATCCCAACAAACAGATTCATTCCAAATCAAACCCTCTTAGTCCACTCACACTCAAACAAAAGATGTTCAATGGATTCTGGGAAAGACAAGCATATAGGGTTGCAGGGAGATGGAGCACACTTACGTTTAAAAAGGTTCTCCTTAGTAGCAAGAGTATTATGGCAAGCTCTCCACAAAAAATGTCTCACATTTGGCACAGACCACCTGCTAGAGCTTGGGATGAGGATTAACAGATGAGCTACAGTCCATTAAGTTCGTCATATGTTTGTTGTCCATCAAGTACCCAGATTTGACAGAGTAGAACCCTTTGTTGCTTGGCCACCAAACACGCTTATCTTTACCGCCTCTGATTGAAAGTGGAATAGCCTTGATAACATTTATCTCCTCCCTTGAGATGACATCAACCAAACAAGATAAGTCCCATCTGCAAAGATCCATTTTAATAGCATCAGCCACCTTATCAATCCTACAGCCAAGGGGTTTAGGAGACTGCACAGTCAAGGAGGAAAAAAGGGAGATCCATTTATCAATCCAAAAACTAACCTCTTTCCCAGCCCCAATTTGTCACATGGTGCCTTTATCAAGTAGAGATCTGCCATGAAGGAGGTTGCTTCATGTCCAAGAAGGGCGATGACCCCTCTTGGCACTCATCAAATCCCCATTAGGATAGTAAATAGCTTTCACAAATTTTGCCAAAAAGGAATCAGGCTGTGATAAGAGTCTCCAACATTTTTTAGCTAAGAGGGCCTGCTTAAATAATTTAAAGTCCTTGAAGCCCATGCCCCCAACCACCTTGGCTTACGTCATCTTCCCCCACTTCCTCCAATTGATCCTATTCCTCTCCCTTGACCTCATCCGCCTGAAGCGTCTAACATAGCCGTTAAGTTTATCACAAAAACTATTAGGAAGCGCAACAACAGACATCGCATGGTTAGGGATAGCTTCAACTACCGCCTTTATTAAAACTTCCTTTCCCGCCTATGTCAAACAAGAACCTTTTCATCCTTGAAGCTTCTTGGCAACACATTCCAAGTTATACCCAAACACCTCACTCCGAGAACGGCCCCACATGGTAGGAATGCCTAGATATTTAGATTGGTGAGGAAGGGACTGCATCCCAAAACGGAGGTAAAGTAATTACTTTTGCTCTTCAGAAGTATTTGCTAAAAAAATGATACCAGACTTTTGGAAATTTGCACTTTGACCTGAAGCATCACATTAGCATTGGAGAATCCTGATGAATTCGTTGACGCAACCGTCCTTAGCTTTGAGGAAAAAAAGGGAATCATCAGCAAAGAAAAGATGTGAAATAATAGGGCTTCGTCTCTTGATTTTCAGTCACCAACCAATTGTGAAATAATGGCTGCCACCAACCAATTGGCAGCCATTCCTTTTAAAATCATAATCAAGAAAACATCAGCTACAAACAGAAAGAGATATGGTGACAATGGATCTCTTGTCTCAAACCCCGCTGAGGCTTGACTTCACCTTTGCATACCCCATTTAACATCACAGTGTATGTCACAATAAAAACACATTGCATAATCAGGTGCACCCAACACTTATCAAACCCCAGGGATAACATAGTAGCTTCCAAAAAATCTCATTCCACCCTGTCATAGGCTTTATTGATATCCATCTTAATAGCCAGCTCCGGTACATTGCTCTTCTTCTTGCCATTGAGGTGATGAAAAATCTCATTAGCAATGAAGATGTTATCCTGAAATTATCAATTAGCTGCCTGGTTGGGTGATATAATAGAGCTCATCAAAGACTTCAATCTGTTCACTAAGACTTTAGAAATGACCTTGTAAATTGAGAGATTGATTCAGGTGCAGCCTTCTCCGGAATAAGAACAATGTTTGTGTGATATAGGTTAAGAGGCATTTGACCCCCTTCAAGAAACTCTTTAATCATTAGGAAGACATCATGTCCAACAATGTGCCAGAATTGATTGAAAAAATTCCCTGGGAATCCATCAAGCCCAGGGGTTTTGAGAGCCCCCAATTCAGAGACCGCACACCTAACTTCCATAACAGTGAGCTCACGAAGAAGACTTTGATTCATGGCGACAGAAACCTTGGTATTGACAGCCTGCAGAGCTTTGGAGAAGTCTCTATCACCGATAGAGGTGAACAAACGTTGAAAGTAATCTATAATGTGAGAATTCAGCTCCTCCTCCTCTTCAATCCATTCCTTAGCATCATTCATAAGCCTGACAATATTGTTATGATTACGTCGGTGAAGAGTAGACAAATGGAAAAACCTTGTATTCTGATCCCCATCCTTAAGCCAGCTGATCCTAGAGCGTTGCCTCCAATATTGCTCCTCTCTACATCTTATAGCATCAACTTAAGAACACAAATTAGCCTCTATTTTCAAATTCACCTCAATAGGTTCAAGGGATTGATAAAGACTCACCTCTTTAAAAAATGCATGTAAAATTTTCCTATTATTACCAAACTTATGCTAACTCCATGCCAAGAGACTGGCCCTACACTTCTTCAAATTGTAGGAAACATTATGGATCGCATGACCAGTCTGACTAGGGACCTAGTTTTGCAAAACCACATTCTCACAAGCTGGATTCTCCAATCACATACTCTCAAACTTGAAGTAGAAGGGTCTTTTCTTAGCAGAATTCCCAAATTCAATCACAATAGGACAGTGCTTAGAGTCCAACCTTGCCTCACGAACCACCTGCATTGATGGGAATGTTATGTTCCACTCAAAGTTAACCAATACCCTGTTAAGACGTTCTTGGACATTTGCAGCACCTGACCTATTATTTGACTAAGTAAATCTGGGGCCATTAAAGTTCAACTCAATCAAGAAACACTCTGATAAAAGATTTTGCATCTTTTCGACCCTCTGCAAACATGTACCAACACTCCCTTCCTTGTTATACATAGAATCAATCACATTAAAGTCTCCTACAACAATCCACGAGTCATCAGCCTTGCTTGCCATGTCTTTAAGGCAATCCCAAGTCCTCTGGCGCCTTTCCACCTTAGGATCCCCATAAATAAAGGTACAATTCTAGGACAAAGCTTGTTAATTGGAATAACATCTAACATTGAAGAAATATCTACTCTGTTCCTCCACTTGAAGAATAACGTCATCTCTCCACCATAAAGATAACTCTTCTGATAGACCCACAAGATCAACATACTCCTTACTTTGATAATGTAAAGATCTTCTCAACTGCTCTAATTTATGGGACCTATTTTTAGTCTCCATAAGAAATACGAGTGAAGGGCTATGGGTGTCAATTAACCCTCTCAAATTGCGAACTGTCCGAGGTCGCCCCACTCCCTGACACTTCCAAGAGCTGATTAACTTGAGTCGTGTGGCTGTTGAAGGTTAGCCACCACCACCTTTTCTGGTTGACAGATTGAGTTTTCACCTTCTGACATGTTATAAGATGGTTGGGAAAACTAGTGAAACATACATCGATTAAAGTTATTTTCCCTCTCCCTTCTCTATTTCCCTCCACCTCTTCATCCTGCAAGTGGTGCACCAGTTTCTCTACCTTCTCCATGTAGGCAAAGAAAATGTCAGATTTGGTTCTCTGTAAGAGCCTTTTTTTGTTCCTCCTCTTAAATCTTTTGGTTTGGAGTTTTTGGGCACTTTTACCCCTTGTACTTGGATCGGGAAATCAATGACCATGGTATTCCCTATTGGGGTAAAAGTCAGGGGAGACATCTGTGGACTTAGATTCATTATAGACTTGTTCCTTTTGTGACCCGCTGATTGGGCTTCCTTCTCCTCACGTATATTTTGGGCTTTTCTCTTCAAAGACATATTTTTGAAGTGTACCTCCATACCTCTCCATCTGTCCCACTCCCACTATCCGAGTTAATATGGATAACCCTATCCCTAGATTCATGGGCTTCTAGAATGTTAGATGGCTCAATAACATAATAAGACCCCTTTTTCACAGCCTCCTACATACCCGAATCCTCCTTGGAGGTTGAGAGAAAAGAACTTTGGTCCCACCCTAGGTCCCTTCCAGAAAAGGGCACAACAGCTAGGGGCAGGGTATTTAGACAGGGACCACTTGATTGATGCTGCCTACAACTCATATGCCCCCTTCCTTGTGATTTGGGAGCTTCCTCTGAAAGATTTGTGTGATGATCAGGTCTCTTCCTTTGTTGTTCCTTATGGGCTCCTGGATGGTCACCCACCAGGGGAACAACCTCTTCTTCAGTCACATGAAGTTTACCCTTGCACTTTTCCTTTTTTCTCATATTTTTACGAGCAAAAAGGGACCATATTTCCCTAAAAAAACTTGAGGAGGCACTGTTTTGGGCTCGCAGATCAGGACCAAATTGGCTCTTAGTTCCCAATTGATACATTTCCCTACACTGACTTTGTGCATACCCAATCCTTCTATACATATAGCATAAATCAAACAACCGCTCAAACTTAAGGGTGATTTAGATATCATCTTGATTATCTCGGGCCAGAAAGAAGCCCTTTTTTAGTGGTTCCTTGAGATTAATCTTGCACTTGCCCCTTAAATAGTTACGCTTAAATTGGATCTCATCATCAAACTCCTCCAACTGCGTAGGCTCCCCAATAACTTTCCCTATCCTCCACGAGTTGTTCTTAGGCATCATATCCAAAGGAAACCCTCTAATCTGTACCCAAAACTCTAAATAATGGAACTCGAAGTCACTAATGATACTTTGGGCCTAGTATGTTTTAAGGACCAACAAGGCCTCCATCACAGACCAGGGACCTTCCTTCAAGATCCTTTCTTTGTCGCTTTCGTTTTTGAACATAAACATACATGTATTTTTCTCCCAATATGTTATGGAAAAGCCTTTCTCTGTTTTTTAAGAACTCTGTAGGACATTGCTCACCCCTTGTTTGTTAAGAACTGTCCCAGTATAAAAACGCCCAACAAGACAAATTATTTCGACATTCCTGGAGGTGGAAGGGTCTAAGAATATGGAAATACAAGAAGGGGGGTCGGTATGTGAGTTAACTTCTGTATCTTTCTCCATTACAGAGGGGATAAAATAGGGATCAGAGACAAACCGGGAAAAAACTCTACCCAAATCCCCTAACAAATACTAAAGACCGCTAGGTCTAGGGAAAAAACGAAGCTCCAACCAAAAGGAAGAGAGGGGGACCAAATGAAGAGACGATGGTCACAAATTAAACTGACTCAAAGATGATGTCAAAGGGAAAGAGAGGAACCAACCAAAATGAAGAGGGGTAGACAAATAGACTATGAAAACGTCACAAATTAAGCTCTCACAGATAGTTTTGAGAGAACTGACTAAGATAATCAGAAATATATTGAAAAACCTAGAGAAGTTCAAACGATGGTGTGTCCAAGGAAGGTAGACAATGTGGAGAAAACCAAATACCTGTTCAAGATGGGTACAGTGAATTTGTCTGCATCAGAAGCTGAAATAACCTGAAGTTAAG
This sequence comes from Ilex asprella, assembly GCA_023539305.1. NCBI lineage: Eukaryota > Viridiplantae > Streptophyta > Magnoliopsida > Aquifoliales > Aquifoliaceae > Ilex > Ilex asprella. Next base: position 19,257,215 of record CM042188.1, on the reverse strand, counting down.
AGCATTGAATAATGAAAGATGAGGAAGACCCCAAAAGAAACCCTAACGAGGGTGACAAGCTCTCATACCAAGAGAGAAAAAAAATCCTCTTCTTATACCAATTTTATGGTAAACTGTGATTGGAGGAAAGACTTTGAAAAGTCGTGACTGGGTTGCCATAAGTTTATATTAGCTCTCCACCTTTTGCTCATCTTTGGCATTGTTGAGGTAATGTACTCTTTGTTGAGGCCAAGAGTACCCTTCTAGAGCATTTTGTTGTTTTCATTTAGGGATTAGTAGTATCAAATCATTGCTCTAATCATATACAAAAAGTTCTATATGCAGGTGGAAGTTACTTCAAATACTATTTGTTGTTTCCAATTTATATTTGTTGCCCTCTGTTAATCTTTTTCTATTCTGGTTTGTTTGGATGTTTTTGCTCGATATGTATTTTTATTTCATTTGGGGCATGAGCTGAGTGTATGATAATTATCTGTTTAGCCTAATCCATATAGGGGCTATGGCTATTTTATGACTTTTGACATGGGTGATTTCTAGAGGGAATTAGGTTAGCATAAAAATAATCTGTAATCTAGAAATTTTTCTTTGAACTTGGTGCATTAGTTTTGTCTAAGAAATGGAAAGCCACACTTATAAAGATGGTAATCACTACTGAAACATTTTCTGTTACTTTCCAAATTAAAGCTACCAATTGAGCAATCTGAAAACAAAGTGGACCTCTATTCCATTAATTGAAAATCTTAGAAATGACATTTAAGTTTTATATGATAATTTTGCTTCATTTGTTGTTATCCTCCTATAAATGATGCACTTATAAGTTTTTTTTTTGTAGTTATATCACCTTAATAGTTGCTTGTAGAGATTTCTAACTATGGTTTGCAAACCAATATTGAAGAACTTCACTTGCCAAAGAAAAATATATTGAAGTATTCACAGATTTTCCTTTTTGTGTGTATGTCTTTATAGTATATTCTTCACTTACAAGCATTCAGGGGATACATTTTTGTTTCAAAAATGCAAGGGAAAGATCAACTATAATTAGTCGTCATAAGTAGATTTTCACTCAATAAGCTTGTAAGTTTATATAAGAACTTTCGTATCTTTGTTGAGTATGGGGGTCTTAATGTTTGATATTGATCTTTATATTAAACACTTTGAGTAATTTTCCGATTATGATTACTAATTATAACGAATATTGATATACTAATTATTGCTCGTGCTTGAAGGCATTTTGCAAAAAAAAAAAAAAAATACACTTGAAAAGCAATGTATAAAACAAAGTACCTATTAATATATGTCCACTATTCCCAAAAAAAATTTTCAATAACATAAACTTAAAAAATACGACCCTTAGATAATATAAATATGCATACACAATTTGTATAATCAAAATAGTAAAGAATACAATTTTTTATTTAAAAACAATTGCTCATGCCACAGTCTTTCATAATATAAACATCTCTGAAATGTTCTTCCAGTACCAGGGAAAATTTACAAAACTCTGTTTTCTTAGAAAATTGAATGGAGTGTTTGAAAATATTTTACTTTTTTATTTTTTGAATTGAAAAATATTTTACTTGACACCTTAGAAAATTGGAATAGGTGGGACTTATTTGCTCATTATCTAAACACCCGGTAGTCTCCAAACTTAAGTTATTATGTCTCGTTCTCTATGTATTAAAAAAACTAAAATTTCATACTGCTCGCATTAATCCAAAAATTAAAGTTACATAACACAAAAAAAAAAAAATCATTCACTCACTCGAGGAAATCATATATGAAAAAAAAAATAACTTTCATGAAATACTAAAATCAAATGTACAACTCCAGTTCATCATTAATAAATTTAAAAATCGTCACCGTATAGGGTGAAACTATTTTCACTCCTTAAATCTCTTTTTCCACCCCATTGAATCATTTTACTTCAAACTTCTAAGTTCACTTCATCTATACTCACCTCATTTATACTGATTCAATTACATTATTAAATATATGTCAAAGAAACTAAAACAAAAATAGTAATTGAAGCAAAATTTCAATGTTTCAATGTGATTTATATTATTTCAAGGTGCTTTGAGATATTTTTATATATTTTTACCAATGTCTTTGGAATATTTTGAGGTATTTTAAGATATTTTTACCAATATTTTAAAAACGATTATTAATTTTTATTCTACTTTTGAAATTTTTCAATATCAAAATAATACACCGAAACAAAATTTTGATCATTGCCTATATAGTAGAATGAAATAAAATTGAATGAATTTAATTTTTAATTAGTGAATATAGATAGAGTGAGTTTAGTAACTAATGGGGTGAGTATAGATATGGTGAACTTAATAGTTTGAAATAAGATGATAAATGGGGTGAAAAATGAGATTTAAGAGGTGGGAATAACCCCAACCAAACAAATTAGTTACCATGGTAAGAGTGAAAGAATTAAAATTGTGAATTATTATTAATATTTTTTTGTAAGTTGTGAATTTTGGGGAATGTTGTTCACGACATGAATATAAATTATTTCATACTCAAACGGTTCACGTGCAACACACGTGTGCAATGACTAGTATCTTAAAATGTTCTTTGACCATACTTTTGTTTTTCCGAATTTATCCCTAACAATTTTGTTTTTCTATATTCCTTCAATGCCCCAATCTTTTTTTAAACAAAAAATATATTTTGTCAAGAAAATAAAAACACATTTAATTAGACTTCTTCAAAAGCGATTTAGATGCATTTTAATACATGAATTACACTTTTCATGTATTTTATTTTATATTGTTATACATGTAACTATGATTAGAAAAAGTGAGCGAGTCTGCACTAGGAAAAAACTAGTGAAAGTGTGAAAACAAACGTTACTTAAAAAATTTCTAAAATAAAAAATAAACAGTAAACTTACTTTCAAAAAGTCTAATGTAGCCACTGGCATATCACATTCTTCATAAAACTAAAAGTTTTTATTTTTGTTGGGTAAGTCAGGTGATGGATTTTCTGGCAAATATTGGCGGCAAATGACATTTTACAACCTAAAAGATATTTGAAATTATTTTATTGCACTCTTAATCAAATAAAAAAAATAGTATTGTGCTCCACCTTATAAAAAATAAGTGTACAATCCTCATTGAGATCACTTAAAATTAAGTGTTATTCAAAAATTGTATATAAAAATATTATAGTGTTGTCTTCACCCTGGATTATAAGTGTCTAAGTAAGGGTTGTTATATGGATTTTGATACCCTGATATTGCGTTAGATTGATCCAACATAACATCTTGAAAAGTGGGTATCATAGGACATTCCTCAGTAGAATGTCCTACCAAAGCGCATATCCCACATAATTTTTCCATAGGTAGGACATCAACAACTTCATTGACTTTTTTCATCTCTAAAGCTTCAATCTTTCAAAAGCAATCATCCTAGCCCGTAACTCGTCATCTTTTGTCAGAGTGTATTTTCCCACTTGGGAAGTGGTAGGATGACCTTGAACAGGAAAGGTTGAAGCCAAATCCCACATCTGGGAATTCTCAAAAAATTCTAAGGCTTCAATGGGATTTTTGTCCATAAACTTTTCCTAAGACATCATCTCTACAAATTGACGCAAGGAAAAGGGGAGAGCATGATAGAAAAATCCTACCATCATACAACTCTCAAAACCCATGGTCATGACAAGCATGGAGAAGGTATTTGAACATCTCCCAACACTGATAAAATGTTTTCTCATCCTTCATTGCAAAGTTCATTATTTGATGTTTCAAAACATTTGTAACGCCCCAAAATACACCTTGGGTGATATTACTTGCTAAAATCATTCACATCATGAGAGCAAATAAATAGATCCATCAATAAAAAAAAATTATTCATCATATCGAATATTTACTACCCCGTTCAAGAGAATAGGCCAAACAATGGCCTTCACATCCCAAAAGAATATGCCAAGTTAAGGCATTTACACCCCAAAGAATCCAACTTGATTGTGTAGTGGAATAACAAAATACTAACATGAACATTATCTCAAAATGTGTCTCCTAGTCTAGAATCGAAAAGCACAGTCTAGACATCCCCCTCCGGATCTACCTGCCTATCCACTTGAGATTCCCAAGTCACTTGCTCATCTATTCCAGGCTCTTCCTCTAAACAAATATCTGAAAGTATACATTATTTGTAAGGGGTGAGCACTAAGCTCTGTAGGAAAATCCTCCCAAACTCAAACAAAGTTTATAAAACATAAAAAACAAGTCAGTCTCATTTTACAAATAACATATATAATCTTTTGAGATAAGATCATGACATTTTAATAGATCTCTAATTTATGAACAACAATAAAGTTAAACTGAAAGGTGAAACCAATTACGAACAATGAGCTATACAATTTTCAGAAGTAAACCAATACCCCATACATGATATAATATTGTCCTCTTTGGCATGAGCATCCTTACAAAGAACCTCTCACCCTCAAGGTTTTGTTTCTCAAGCATTCTTGCAAGGAACCTCCTGAGAAGATCACATATTGTCCTCTTTTGTCATGAGCATCCTTACAAGGAACCTCTCAGCCTCAAGGTTTTGTTTCTCAAGTATCCTTACAAGGAACCTTCCGAGAAAATCACATATTGTTCTCTTTTGGCATGAGCTTCCTTATAAGGAACCTCCCGAGAAAATCACATATTGTCCTCTTTTGGCATAGACATTCTTACAAAGAACCTCTCACCCTCAAGGTTTTGTTTCTCAAACATCTTTACAAAGAACTTCCCGAGAAGATCACATTGTCCTCTTTTGGCATGAGCATCCTTACAAGGAACCTCTCACCCTCAAGGTTTATTCAAATAACCATACTAGAAATACAATACCAACAATTTTCTCAAATAACCAACCATTCCACAAATCCCCAATTTACGAGCAATTTTTGAAAATTCTCAAATTCTCACAAGTGATATTTCTAATAGAACAAATTTTAGAAAAGGTACAAGAGATCATCAACAATATCATTTTAATACTCAACCCAAAGCACTAGAGTTTCAAAACCAAGATTAAGTGAAAATAGAGGGTGAAATTAATGTGTTTTCTAAAAAATAGGGTTTTAAAGCAAGAGATGCCATGGGTATTTAACACTAACTTTGTGTAAAACATGATAATAATTGCAAGAGGACCAAGAAACAAAGAACCCATAGCAAATACATATGATTAGGAGTCAAAACATGTATATTTATATAAACCCTAGCCTCAATGTAAGAGAATGAAAAAAAACTCCTACCTTGCGTTCTTGAAACTAGAGTTTTAATCCAATTCACGGTGCAAATCCTCTTAAATCTTGTGGTTTCCTCTTCCTTTCTAATGTTTTCTAGGGTTAAAGGTGCTGAAATGGGGCTAAAGGAGACATCCTAATGTATTTATAAGGCAAACATGGACCACAAATTGCGACTTTAAAAAAGTCAAATCTCTTTTGGCAATACCGGTACGACAAACTCTCTAGACCTCGGGGTACCGGTACACAGTACTGGCTTGGTTTGCCCAGTTTTGCCTATTTTCTTTGTTTTCCATTTTCAATTCATTCCAAACCCTTCCAAAACCAACCCAAACTTATACTACCTACATTTGTGCATTAACCTAGTGGTATAAGTTCTATTGCAAACGATTTCCTACATTTATAAACTACAACTCAGTTTTAACTATTATTTACCATATTAGCATTTCCTAGATTTATAACCTATACGGTTCATTTCTACGCTATTACACATATTAAATTTCTAACCATTTTATCATTATATCACCATAACACACATGGGGGTTTTACATTCCACCCCCTTAAAGAAAGTTTCATCCTTGAAACTTACCTCAAGTAGTGAAAAAATGGGGGCATTTCTCGCACATTTTTAGCTTCGGATCTCAAGTAGCTTCTTCCACTTCATGGTGTTGACACAAAACTTTCACCAATCGGATGACTTTATTGCGAAATACCTTCTCCTTAGTATCAAGAATCTTCACCGGTAGTTCTTCATATGTTGCTCCATCCTTAACTTCAATATCTTCCAAATTTATAACATGCGTGATCTCTGACTAGCACTTCCTCAACATTGACACATGAAACACGTCATGCACCATAGACAATTGAGCCGGTAACTGAAGTTGATACGCCGCTTTGCCCACTGCTTTAATCACCTTAAATGGTCCAATGTACCTTGGAAGCAATTCTCCTTTCTTGCCAAATCACAAAACTCCCTTCTTAGGCGACACTTTAAAAAAAAAATAGTCCTCTTCTTGGAACTCCAATTGTCTTCGTCTTCTATTCGTATAGCTTTTTTGTTTACTTTGTGTCGTGCGTAGTCTCTCCCGGATAAGTTGAATCATCTTTGTAGTTTTTCGAACAATTTTTGGCCCAAATAAGCTACTCTCACCCGCTTCTAACCAACACGTCAGTGATCGACATGGCCTTCCATACAATGTCTCATACACTGTCATCCCAATACTTGCCTGATAGCTGTTGTTGTACGCAAATTTCACCAACGGCATATGGTCACTCCAACTTTCCTCAAATTCTAGCATGCAAGCTCGTAACATATCTTCCAAAATTTGGATCACGCTCTCGAATTGGCTATCCATCTGGGGATAAGGCAGTGCTGAAGTGCAACTCTATCCTCATACCTTTTTGAAGACTTTGATAAAACTACGCCACAAAATGAGAATCACGATCCAATACGATAGAGAGTGGAACTTCATGCAACCTGACAATCTCGCGAATGTAAACTTTGCTCAAGGTCTGTTAAGTGTTCATGGTCTTCATACTCAATAAGTGAGCAAACTTAGTGAGTCTGCATTATGCCCTCATGAAGTCCGTGGAAATCCCCACACAAAATTCATGGTGATATGATCCTACTTCCATTCTGAAATAGGCAGTAATTGTAGAAATTTTTTGGATTTTTGATGTTCAATCTTCACCTGCTGACAGACCGCGCACTTTGAAATATACTTAGCCATCTCTCACTTCATTTTCCTCTACCAATATTGATGCTTCATGTCTTTATATATTTTTGTGCTTCCGATGTGGATAACAAACTTAGAGCGATGATATTCTCCAAGTATCTCCTCCTTTAACGATGAATCATCGGGTACACATAGTTTTTCCTTATATTTCAATTCTCCATTCTTCAAAGACCATCCTTCAATTTTTTTCCATTTCTCAATCGAGTTCGAGTGGACTCTAGTTCTGAATCCAGGCATTGCAAGTCCACCACTCTACGTTGGAGAGTAGGTTAAGTCACAAGGTTGAACAAGCATGGTCGGAATTCATCTTCTCCAACCCATAGATCATAATCTCCAAGGGCATCCTTCAACTTTAATTCACCTATGGAAACATTTAGTTCATCCCGAGATTTCTTACTAAGTGCATCGGTAACTACATTTGCCATCCCCGGATGGTAGTTGAGTGTGAAATTGTAGTCTTTTAGGTACTCAATCCACCTTCTTTGCCGAAGATTCAAGTCTTTTTGTGTGAAGATATACTTGAGGCTCTTATGATCCAAATACACTTGAAACTTCTTTCCTACAAGTAACACCTCCACAACTTGAGGGCAAAGACCACAACAGCCAGCTCCAAGTCGTGAGTGGGATAATTATGCTCATGAGTCTTGAGTTTTCTTGAGCCATAAGCAACAATCTTACCTCCTAGCATTAGAATATATCCCAAACCTCTTAGCGAAGCATTGGTGTACGCATCATATCCTTCCCCATTACTCGAAATAACGAGGACAAGAGTTGTTGTCAGTCTTTCCTTCAATGTGCGAAAAGCTCGTTCACACTCTTGAGTCCACGAGAACTTTTCTCCCTTCTTCGTAAGACGTGTCATCAGCATTGCTACCTTGGATAACCCTTCTACATATCTCCGGTAGTAACCTGCTAGTCCAAGAAACTACGTACTTCGGTCATATTCTTCAGTAGTTCCCACTTCATCACTGCCTCAATCTTTGCGGGGTCAACAGCTACACCTTGTTCCGACACAACATGGCCAAAGAATTTCACCTCCTTCATCCAGAACTCGCATTTACTCATCTTAGCATATAACTTATGCTCCCTCAAGGTCTAGAGCACAATCGTGAGATGGTGTTCATGTTCCTCGTATATCCATGAATAGATTAGTATGTCGTCAATGAACACGATGACAAACTGATCTAGATATGGTCGAAATATCCTGTGCATTAAATCCATAAAGGCTGTGGGTGCATTCGTCAATCCGAACGGCATTACCGTGTACTTGAAATGACCATACCGGGTATGAAAAGCAGTCTTATGAATATCCTCCTCCCTGTTCCGTAATTGATGGTATCTTGTGCGAAGGTCAATCTTGGGGTAATACTTAGAACCCCTCAGCTGATCAAATAAGTTATCTATTCGTGGCAACAGATACTTATTCTTCACTATCACTCGATTCAACCTTCGATAGTTCGTACAAAATCGAAGCGTTTCATCATGATTCTTCACAAGAGGGCCGGAAATTCCCAAGGTGAAGTACTCAAACGGATAAACCCAATGGTCAATAGATGGTCTAACTACTTCCTTAGCTCCTTTAACTTTAAAGGTGCCATCTGATAAGGAACAATGGATATGGGTTCGATTTCCAGATAGAGACCAATCTTGAACTCAATCTCTCTTTCTGGGGGTAACCCTGGTAATTCGTCAGGGAAGTCATCCGAAAATCCAATACTATCAACACCCCGTCCGTAGGAAATTTATCCTGATCATCTCCTATCAATCTAGCTAAGAAACTCAAATAGCTCCCTCCTTAGCTTTCAAAAATCTACTACCCGGAGTAGGAAATGGATGAGAAAAATCTCGGTCATTCACGAAATTGAAAATTACTACTCCATACAATTGAAAGGAAATTCGCTTACAGAAACAATCCATTATTGCTCGGAATGTGGATAACAAATTCATCCCAAAGATGACGTCATACCTCTTTATGTTTAAAGCACCCAAATCTATAATCAATTCGTGCTTCTCAATTTGAAGTACGCAACCTCTACACACCCTCCTAGTACCCAACTGTTCTCCCATAGGCAAGTCAATATTCAATGTATGTTCTAACTTTTTAAATTCCAATCCAAATTTAAAAGCATATGGGGTGCATATGAACGAATGAGTCGCACCGAGATCAAATAAAATTCGGGCCCATGAATTATAAAGAAGAACGATACATTTCACAACTACATTTGAGGCATCTTCCTCTAGTTGAGTCAAAGCAAATACTCTCCCTTGATTGGCATTGTCAGGGCTAGAGCTCCTAATGGTCTCTACTATTGCAGTGGCCTCGGTGGTAGTGACTTGTCTACTTGTACCTGTCCTACTGTCTGGATAGTCCTCTAAGGTGAAAAAATTGGACAATGCACCCGAATATATCCCACACATCTACATGCAAAGTAGGATCGTGAGTTAGTGCCTGCTCCCTCTGGTACACCTCCGGTCCCACTGCCTGGTCTGGACGAAGATAAGGTTTCGCTCTCTGAACTCCACTACTGCCAACCCCAGTCCGGATCGGACCTCCCCTTGCAAAGCTCTGTCGTCACTGGGTGTCATCCGTGTCCCTCTCCACTAGTGTAGCTTTGTAGACAAGATCCCCATACTCCCGGATCTTGAGAGCTACTAGCTTCTCCCTGATAGTCGGCCTCAAGTCCTACTCAAAGTGTTTGGCTTCTTGGCCTCGGTAGATATAAAGTCGGTGGCATATCTTGATAACTCATCAAATTTCCTCTCATACTCAATCACAGTCAATCAACCCTGGAAAAGAGCTAGAAAATAGGCAGTCATCTTGTCCCGGACGGATTCTGAAAAGTACTTGTCTTGGAAGATTGTGTCAAACTCCTCCCAAGTGAGTGCATCTGTAGTCCTCCTTCGTTTCACTAAGTCCCACCAATGGTCGGCCTCCCCCTCTAACAAGTAGGTAGTTAAGTCAACCCGCAAGTCCTTGGCAACTCCCATGCCGTCACAAATATTCTTCACTCGACGGATCCATCTATCAGCATCCAAAGGTTTAGAGCTCTCTTGGAAAGTAGACGAGCTTTGCCTCAAGAATTCCTAAAAAACAATCATTCTTCGGTTGTCGTCCCCGTTGCCCAGCATTTGAGCTAAAGGATGAGCTCTCCCATTGTGATTGTTCCCATTCTAGTATTGTACCAGAGTGGTTAGCTCCCTCAAGCATAAATAGATGGCGTTCATAGCATCGGGAGGTGGTGGTGGGTTTGCTTGGCCTCCACGACCACGCCCCCGTCAACATCCTCGCTCTTGTTCACCATTCATCCTGCACATCAATTCATAATTTAGTTCCTTTATCTATAAGACATGGTTAGGATGTATAAATCTTAGCCTAAGACTTGTATATAAAAATTAAATCAAATATTTCATGCAACCTCATCCTACATCTCTAGTGTAATCCATAACCTACAGCTCCCATGTAAGACCTAAAGCCTAGAATCTGATACCAAAACCTGTAACGCCCTAAAATACACCTTGGATGGCATTACTAACTAAAACCATTCACATCGTGAGAGTAACTAAATAGATCTATTAATAAAGAAAATTTCATTCATCATATCAAATATTTACAACCCCATTCAAGAGAATAGGCCAAACAATGGCCTTTACATCCCAAAAGAATATGCCAAGTTAAGACATTTACAACCAAAAGAATCTAACTTGATCGTGCTGCAGAATAACAAAATACTAAATGAACATTATCTCAAAAGGTGTCTCATAGTCTAGAATCAAAAAGCATAGTCTAGATATCCCCCTATGGATCTATGTACCCATCCACTTGAGCTTCTCAAGTTACTTGCTCATCTATTCCAGGCTCTTCCTCTAAACAGAAATCTGAAAGTAGATATTATTTGTAGGGGATGAGCACTAAGCTCTGTAGGAAAATCCTCCCAAACTCAAACAAGGTTTAGAAAATATATAAAACAAGTTGGTATCATTGCACAAATAGCATATATAATCTTTTGAGGTAAAATCATGACATTTTAATAGATCTCTAGTTTATAAACAACAATAAAGTTAAACTGAAAGGTGAAACCAATTATCAACAATGAGCCATATAATTTTCAGAAGTAAACCAATACCCCATACATGATATAATATTGTCCTCTTTGGCATGAACATCCTTACAAAGAACCTCTCACCCTTAAGGTTTTGTTTTTCTAGCATCTTTACAAGGAACCTCCCGAGAAGATCACATATTGTCTTCTTTTGGAATGAGCATCCTTATAAAAAACCTCTCACCCTCAAGGTTTTGTTTCTCAAGCATCCTTACAAGGAACCTCCCGAAAAGATCACATATTGTCCTCTTTTGGCACGAGCATCCTTACAAGAAACCTCTCACCCTCAAGATTTTGTTTCTCAAGCATCCTTACAAAGAACCTCCCGAGAAGATCACAGATTGTCCTATTTTGGCATGAAAGATTGTCCTAGGATTGTCCTAGGCATGAACATCCTTACATGTCCTAGGATACAATGAACATCCTTACAAAGGGTAAAATCATATCATTGGTGAGAGGTTCTGTGATATTCTATGATCATAGAAGATCATAGAATATGACTATTAGATCTTGAAAGGAGAATAAAATCATATCATTGGTGATTTGAATAAATATTTGAGTCTCCCTTAACTTCGGTAAAAATTTAAGTCTCCCTTGATTTGATATGGGCTTGGCAATAACATTGGAGAAAAATTTCAAAGGTTTTTTTTATTCAAAGGGTAAGGATTGGGGATGCTCATTAAGTCCACCCCACATATACTTACCACATCAGTTACAAAAGTCACCCTATGTATACTCACCCAACGTATTGGTCAAAAAAATATTAAAACATTCTAAAATACTAGTGAAAATGTCTAAAAAACCTTAAAATATTTTGAATCACCTCGAGATATTAGAATTTTGATTTAATCACAATTTTGTTTCAGCTTTCTTAGAAAAGAAAACATTTCAGTTGCTTTGAATTTTTTAAAATGAAATTTGATCCTTTTAGATAGGTTACTAAGCACTTGAACCATTTGTTGAAAGGTTGAGTTTCCATGGGTAATCCACATGAGAGCTCTTCATTGTCATTAATAACAGCTAGCTTGTGAAACTGAGAACATTTGCTACTAAGATAAGCAACCCTAGATCATAGATGTGGGATTAGAAGTTGATAAATCAACTCCCTTTTTTAAAATACTACAAAGATAAAAAAAAATTGGGACTAGGATGGAAAAAATGTATTTAATAGTTTAATGGGATAAAAATAAATCATTAATGGGGTGTATAGATGAAGTGGACTTAGTAGTTTAAAATAAAAAAATTAAATAGGATGTAAAAAGATATTTAAGGGGTGGGAATAGTTTCACCCTTATTTGAGTCCACTTGTGGAAGAGGAAAAAGTTCATCCCAAATTGGGAAAGCAAGGAAACAAAGAGGGTTTGTATACAGAGGTTCAAACACACCACTCTAGGTAGGAGCTTGAGTTTTTAGGTTGGGTTTCAATCTAAGAAATATGAGCCCAAATTCCATTATTACTATCAGAGCTTAAAAAATAACTAGAAAGTGCAGCATTCAAGGAGGAAAAAAATGAACAAAATAGAATAACTACCAAGTGTTACACTAAAAAAAAACTTATGTTATGTGACGGGGAGTGTTGCACAACACTTGTAAGAGGGGATAAAAACTAACCACAATTGAAAATCAATGAAATTAGAGAAAACTTATATATAAAGATTCAAAAATATATATATGATATGACTCAATTGTCAACCTTTTTTTTGAGTGTTTTGACAGCTAAAATTCAAAATAACAGAGTATGCATATAAGTTTAGTATAAATTTACCAACCAAAGTCTTCTTCCAGTTTGTTTAAAGTGTTGAAGAGGAGCCAATCCACTTTATCCAAATTTGAAAATTGCTTTAAAAGCAGGTGGGTATGATCCACAAACATTAAGTTTAGAGGGTTTTAATGAGGGTAATCCAGGAATCACAATTTTTTCCTACATAATAGGAAGCTCTGACAATTCCTTGTACACATGGTCATATATGTTGTTCACTGCACAATATTGAGTGAAAAACACATCCCCAACTAGCTCAAACCTTTAAGCTACCTCAAGAGCACAAGACATGAATGAATCATAAATGATACAATCAATGGGGCGTCCCGAGTCATGAAGCTTCTCAACCAATTGTGCCAGGATTTTTAAACTAGCCTCTCAAACTCACTCCATGTAGGCCTCAGGGTTGAATTCAACATTCCCTGTGCCATCAGAAATTGCACATCCAAAAAATTTACATTACAAAGTGTATAGACTAATACAAATTGTTGGGTTTTGTTACTTGCAATATGTAACAATTCTAGTGCATGGAGTAATTGAAGATGGAAGAAAAACTTACTTATCAGTTGGCCGAGTAGATGTGCAAATATGAAAGAGGCAAATAGGTAAACTTCGTTAATGAGTTGGTTAAGAAGATGAGTATTGGTAAAAGTCATGGTGTGCTAAAATAGGTGACAGAGTGGTAAACAATAAAATAAATAACAAGTTTTATAGGAAAAAAAAATTCCATGCAGATTTTGTGGGAAAACAGAAAACCACAATTGTAGGAAAATTTGATGATGCGGGAAAGTTTTTTTCCCCAAGAAACTTTCATTTCCTGCTAAACAAAGGCCAGATTTTTTTCTTTTTTTTCCACCTCTTTTCCCCTTTTTCACCATTATCACACTAAACAAACAAAATCTAAGAAACAAAGTGGGCATGAAACTGATAAGTGAGACACAAGCGTGTGATTAATTCCATATGTCAGTTTAAAATATCATTTTGGATTACATCCGAGTGATGTAAATTAAATACTTCTCTGCAGTGAAACAAAAAAAAATTAAATTAAAAACTTGAATAACTAAAATAAAATAAGTATTAAAAAGAAATAAAAGGTGTAATCTAGGAACCACTATTATATTTGACCAAAAGAAATCAACAGGCTAACCCATGGTCAGTTGATTGGATTAAAAAGGATAATAGGGGGGAATGATTATCACAGTCATTGTTCTCGTATAATTCTAAATGATAGTTCCTGAAGGGCCATAAAATTGTGCAACAAGTTGGAGACAATTAATGCACTCACGTGAGCATCATGGGACAAATCACGTGGGGGAATAGTAAAACAAAAGTTGAACCAAATAGTGAAGGCTTGGTTCACGATGCTGGGCCGAGTCATAGAGAGCTCAGTAGTAGGAGTAAGAGTTCAGTTTTGATAAGGCTGAGCTCTACTCGGAACAACCTTAAATTGAGTCATGAGGGAGTGCCTACAATCAAGGGATATAGGTATAACAAATAAGCACGATCATCGACTCGAAAAAAGCTAGGTAACAAGAGGAGCATCTAGAGAGATGTTAGCAATCCCTAACAAACATCTCAAATTGATCGGTGGTGCGCCACCTTGCGTCATCAATAACAGGACCCTAACAAGAAGGGTGACACTACATAAAGGACCGAAGGTACACATTAAAAGGTAGGTACAACTTCTCTGCATACACATTTATTTCATACTCTTACTGACTTAAGCATCAAAGTGCTTTCAATCGAAACACTTTGGTCCTCAGCAGTTTGATCGTTTTGTAGGAAAGAGAGGACAAAACACAAAGAAACCATATTCATCTACCAACAAAAAAGGTAAATACATCTTCACAGCTTACAATTTGGCACCGTATGTGGGAAAATCACTTTCAACAAAAAAGTAATGTCAGCACTTAACAGTACCATTGGATCGCCAATGAGCCTTGACACTCAACAAGATTCTAATCTGGACTACTGCATGTCATCCCCCTCTAATAGTGATATTAAGGTGGACATGTACAAAATCCAAGACAAAAAGTACAGCAATGACAAGTTGTCATTGGTAAGCTTCAAACCCGATGATAACGAAAACTAGGATGACTCTATACGAGATGAATCCCTCTATGCCGAGGGGGGTAACCCAACCACTAAGCAGTTAGTTCAATCCTTACAAGACCTCTTGGACGCGAATGATGCAATGTTCAAAAAATCCTACGCAAAAGAGAGGGCTCTAAGGCGAGAGAATGAGGAACTAAGAGATGAACTAAAGAAAGCGAGGGAAACAAATACCGACTGTGAAGAGACTCAATGCAGCCGTAGTATATGACAACAAAACCCAATTAGTGTATACAGGAGTAGATAGGCCTCCTAGAAATTGACTATAAGATAAAGTGAATTAGGAGGACACAGGGAAACATTTATAACCTAAGAGTTAAATACTCAGTTAAAGAGGCCCAATAAAAAATTAGCAAAGGACCTAGCACTTGAGCCATGGATGAGTACGTGGGAGGAACAAAGGCTCCGTCTTTGACCAGATGGATTAAGTAAGGAAGGATCCCGAGCAAGTTCACCATCCTAAACTTGGAATTATATGATGGAAAAATGGATCTGACTTCGCACATCCGTCAATATAGGAAACTGATAACAATCCAGAGGAAAAACGAGCCGCTGCTATGCGCTATATTTCCCAATAGCCTAGGGAATCAACCATGAAATTGTTTGACAAATTAGTTAAAGACTCAGTAGATGGCTGGGTTCAACTTGCCAAACAGTTAACGGCTCGGTTCATCAATGGTAGTCTTTAGCCTAAAGATGTAGAGGTGCAACTAATGCCGAAAATGAATGGAGAAACATTATGGGAATATGCTAATCGCTAATCATTGAATGAAATGGAAGCATGCAACCTAGAGATTGTGGTTGCATCCTTCAAAATAGGACTATTAAAGGATAAACCGTTGTACCAATCACTTACAAGGAGGCCGACATTGGACATGGAAGAATTCATGGCTATAGTTGAAAAGTATGCCAAATTCGATGATGATCTTGGAAGGGACTTAGTCAAGAACCAATAGGAAAAAAATAGTTAGATATGAAAAAATTAGGAGAATAAGGCCAAGATGGGAACAAGAGGAAGGAAAAAGAGAAGCTTCCTTCTAAATCCCCATTTGTTGGTGTTAACACGGTGTTTAGGGAACCTATTTATAGAATTCTATCTCAAATCAAGGGAAAGTCCTACTTCAAATGGCTGAACAAGTTGGAAGTGAATCCATAAAAAAGAAATCCAAATTTTAGGTGTTCATATTATTGGGATATGGGGCATATGACTGAGAATTGTTGATCTTTAAAGCAGCACCTTGAAAAGTTGGTCCAAGCAGGGCATCTCTCATAGCTTGTGGACGGAGAAAAAGGCAAGAACGCCTAAAGAGGTACCGCCGACATCCCATGCAACTAACCAGTAGCGGTAGGGGTTATTGATGTGATCCACACGGTCACAAATCCACACATAACAGCCACTCAGACTAGGGAGGTTTCTCAATTGATGCTATTGCTCGAATTCGAAAACAAGAAACTAAAAATGGATGAAGCGACGGGAATGATCAACTTCTTTGAAGATCGAGGTCCACCACCCACATAACGACATGCTCGTGCTCACCTTATGAATTGCAAACTTTGATGTGAGATGGGTGTTGATTGATCAAATGAGTGATTAACCCTAAAAAGTGCGTAAATAAATTAGAATTTAGGGTTAATTATGTGTGTTAATTCATTTAAACTATTTAATTTAGCTTATATTATGACTGATGTTTAAAATATATGTTTTGTAGGCCTTCATATGTAATAAGGAAGAATTGGAGGTCTAAAGTGCAAAGAAGAAAAAAGGAGAAAAGACAAAGGAAAAAATTGGCATTGAGGCACCATCTGGATGGTGAAACCACCATCTGGACGGTGGCAAGTCACTAAAAATTAGCAAAGGGATCGAAGGAGCAAGAAAATAGAGGACGCAATGTCCAGGCGATTGTGATGACGTCCGGACAATAGCCTTAACCGAATTAAGAGATGTTTTTCCTCTCATTGGTCCTGTTGAGCCACAAACTCCTCCTTATTGGTCAACCATGTAAACTGACTTATCCATTCCCTAAAGCCCTATAAATACCAATGGTTTGGGCCATTTTTTTTACCAATTTCTCTTCCATTTTCAGTAGGAGACAAAGGAGAGAAAAAAGAGAAAGAAAAGGAGATAAATACCCTACACCCCTAAGCCAATCTCTACTTCTACATTTCTTGTGTTCCTTTCTACTTGGAGGATTGAATCTCTCTTACTTTTTTGCCCTAGTTTGGTAATAAGAGTGGGTGTTTCAATGATTCCTTGGGGAAAGATTCTTTGTATTTTATGTTGTATTTGCATTGTAATGTAATGGGATTCACTTACCCTTCTTGCTTGTCTATAGCAATGAAGAGTGAGTAGTCATTTTATACTCTTTAGTAATGGATGAAGACATGTGTATTATTGTTTGAGTAATGGAAATGCCAATGTTTTATTTATGTTTAACTATTATGCCTCCCTTAATTGGTGGATGGTTCTCATTTATGTAATGCACTATGTATTACTATGTATAACTTAGGTTATGCTCCTGGTTACGAGTATTGAGCTAGTCTTACAGTTATTACTATTTCATCTATACTATATTATGTACTTCATGCATGATACAATGAAGCACGTAGTTGATATTTATGTAACAGCCGGGAGATTGGTTATAAACAAGTTAAATCTTGCCATAGTCAATACGTTTGATTCAATGCATAAATTGGAACTTCGTTTTCATTGAATCATAGACCTGTCGATCAAATAGCCATAACAAGCATTTTGAATGGTTCGCCTTCGGGTTTACTAGGGTTATTTGGTTTGTGCAAGGTGCATAGACCTTTCGACTAACTTAACTGTTGTTGTGATATGGTTCCACTTATACATCAAACCTACTGGTCAACTTTCTAATAACATGAGAGTTAATTATTGTAAGGTGGCATTTTCATAGTCAAGCAATAGAATACATGTTTGATCCCCAAACTAAATAGTAGTTTTTTTCATTTGTTGTAATCAAAGTTCAATTTAAGTGTTTATTTATTAGTTTAAGCTCACATCATAAGCTTTTGTAATACACACTACACACAGGACAATTACACCCTTTCTGTATTGAGTTCCAATAAATAACTCCATGTGGATTCGACCTTGGACTTCACCGAGAAATATTACAACTTGACCACTTACACTTGGGTGCATGATTAAAATCAAGTCAGGGAGATCCTCTGAGACCAAATATATGGATCTTTTTCACAAGCAAGGCCTCAAGAAGGAGTATCTTAAACTACCTAACACGCCTCAGATCACACATCCTGTTCATGTGCGATCGATTAGAACTATGACAGAGTTCCTTGTGGTGATGTAGAATCAACGTACAATGCTATCATGGGGCACATTTGGTTGCACGAGATGAAAGTATTTCCCTCGACATATCACCAAGTGCTCAGATTCCCCTCAGCAAAAGGGATAATCGATGTTCGAGGGGACCAAGTGAGTTCATGAACTTGACTTTTGGTATCTGTACAAGGCAAGGGATGCAATGAGATATAGGATAAGGATCCAAATAAGGAAGCAAGGAAATAACAGTCAAAGTTTGAGAGGTTGACCATTGAAGAGCCAAATACCGACCTGACTGACCAAACTATTGAGGACCTGACTAAGTACCTCTAGACAGGAATATGAAAGATACTTCTTCCTAGGCTCTTTGTTGACGCCAGGGACTTGTCTTGCTCCTCAAAGAGTATGCCAACGTGTTCGCATGGACCACTTACGAAATGGGAAGAAGAAGAGTCTTTGGCAAACATACGATACATGGACATAAAAAAATTCATGTGTAAGAACATCATCACATGGTTTGTTATACTAACTGCCCTCATATCCGACAATGGAACCCAATTTGAAAGTAGTCATTTCAAAGCCTTTTGTTAGCAATATATGATTCGGAACCACTACTCAATTCTAGCTTACCCATAGAGTAACGGGCAAGCTGAAATCTCAAACAAAACAGTCCTAGGCGGGATTAGTTAGGTGCTAAGGATAGAACTCTTTGAAGAAAGACCGAGCAAAGAGCCCTTAACTTCTTAGAGCTAAGAAATTTCAAGTGTTCAAAGGTCCCTAGCTAGGTGCTAAGGACTGAACTCTTTGAAGAGAGACTGAGAAAAGGACCATAAATTCTTAAAGCTAAAAATTTCTCTAAGTGTGGAAAGGTCTCTAGCTAGGTGCTAAGGACCGAACTCTTTGAATAGAGGCCGAGCAAAGGGCCATAACTTGTCAGAGCGCAAATTTTTTTCTAAGTGTTGAAAGGTCCCGACCAAACCACCAAAGCAAAACAAAGAAAAGGAAAAATGCACAAGAAACTTGTAAAAATGATCTTCCATATATATATTGTAATGCTAAAAAATCCACCCTGGAAGGCATTACTATCAAAAAATATCCAATCATAAGTGCAACTAAAATAACCATTAAATAATAAACCAATCATCCATTTCACAAAGAATAAACACTAAAGCCGATAAAATATTGTGACTTCTCTAACTTATAATTCAAAACCAAATAGTATCTAGTGACAGAATAATTAAACTAGCTAAAACATTGTTTCATAGAAATCTCTCAAACTCTAAATCAAAAATAAAATAACTTTATTCCTCTAAGATAGGGTCCACATCTTAATTCTCCAACGGTTTCGTAATCAACCCGTTCATCCACATCATCATCTTCTATGCCAAAATCTGTATGTGTACAGTTATAGGGGTGAGTAAAAACTCGTAGGAAATTCCTATCAAATCTAAACGAGGTTTAAAACAATAAAAAAATAAGGCAAGTCTCTTTTAGAAAATATCATATACAAATTTTCGAGAGTAAAATCATGATAGTTATAATAACCTCAAGTGTACCAAATACTATGAATCAATGATAGAAATAAACATGCAAAAAATTAAAGATATCAACAAATAATTTGGTAGCATCATCCCATATTCTCATATATGTTAGTTGCTTCTTCAAAATCTACACGACGATTCTATCTCGCTCACACACCACAACCATATAATCTCAATCATTCCTCATAAGACCAAATCACAAACTAGTTTAGAAAGGGCCTATACCATCTTCCACGGCATTGACGAATCCTTCCTAGAAAAGGTATGTCATCCCTTAGCCTCGAACCTACGTGAACAGTAGCGATTGCTCTAACAAACAACAATCCACTATAAGTTTTAGACAACCATCTCACCCCCACTGAGATAGACTAACCTCTAACACTCTACAACATCTCTCAAAAGTAATTCAAGTCCATAACACCCAAACCATGCAAGAGATGAAATCACAATTTTCTCAACAATCACAGTCTTACCAATTACAATTTTCATTAACAATTCAAGTATCGCAATTGAAAAATTCTCAATATGCTATAGTAATAAAGAAATTAAAATATGCAAGTGATCATATCAAGAAAATCTTTACAATTTTGATATCAAAATTCTAGGGTCTTGCCAAAAATCATAATTTCTTAGGAACAAAACATGTATTAAACAAAAACATGATTTAATCAAATTAAGAATTTAGAAATCAAGAATCCATGTATTTTTCACAATCAAACATGTATTTAGCAATACTAGGGTTTTTGAAACCAAGAATAAGATTTCTTGAACCCAAACATGTTTTTTTTATTCAAAACTACGGTTCAATGATAAAGAAACCAATAACTCGTAAGCATTTACCATATAAATATCAAGAAGATTGAAAACATACATATATAATACCCTAATTCTCAATAAAAGAACTCAAGAAGAACCCCTACCTTGATTCTGCGGTTTGTGTGTAAACTTAGCATGTCTGATCTATTCTAACGTGACAATCCCCCTTCAATCTTGTGTTTCTCATCTGCGCTCTTTCTATCTAAGGTTATCTAGGGTTAAGTACTGATGAAATTGGGCTAGGGAAGACATATTTAGGTATTAATAGTATGAGAAAATAATCTGATCGGCGTAGACCTGATACTCCAAATTGTAAAAGTGCATTCGAACTAGAGGCTTGATGTTTGAATTATTTACAGGACATTTGAATGTAATATTTAGCATTCGAATGATGTTTTCTCCCAGTAGTTTTTTTTCTCCTTAAGATTTTCTGCCAAGCACCAAAATACTAGGACTAACTGTCGTTCGAATGGATCCATTTGCGTTTGAATGGACTCCAGTTCTTACATGAACTTCAAAGGAATTTTTGACCTAGTTAGAGGTTAATTTAGGAAATTTTCATGAAACACATTTTTGTAGACCTAGAAGTCTAGTGTCTACTGTAAAAATTTTAGATCAAACACACATCAGAGTAGAAATTTATGGTCCAAATACTAAGATAGTGTCAAATTCTTTCTTACCCAAATTCTTTCTAAAATGCGTTCTAACTCCAAAAAAATTCATAATTTCTAATACAAACCATATCAACTTTTCCAAAGTTTCTATTTTTACTCTTAAAATCTATATAATTCTTTCTTACGTCATTACGTATACGAACATTACAAAATAATTACATCACTGTATTAAGATAATCATGTGGGGATTAACATACATCAAAAAGAGAATAGGGTTACATTTACATATGAAAAAAAGAAAGGGAAACACAAGTAAAGAAATTTTTTCTGGAACGAGGTGATCTAGAGGAGCTCGTAGTAGAATGACAAAAGAATAGCTTAGAGGATGTAGGCACATCCGCAGCTTTCAAGGCTGCAACCCAACCCTCTGAGAAGTATGCCTTCTCTGGATAAGGAATTTACATAGCCAACTAATTCTCTACCTTCTCCATACCTTGATCAAAGGCTGCATCCTCAAAATATTTGGACTTGGCTTTGAAAGATTCAAATTCCTCCAGAAGTGTAGAGTGCTCTAACTTGGTTTGGTTAAGCTCGATGTTGATTGCAGACTCTGAAGATTTTAAATCTTCCACCTCAACAACAAGCCTTTTGTTTTTTTTTCAGTCAAATCTGACGTTTGAGCTTGAAGAATCAGAATCTCTTTACAAAGTTTGATGTACTCTGCATCAGTGGTCTCCTTCTTACCAAAGCCTCCATACGATCATAACAAGCCTACTTCATCGCATTATCCTTTTTGACAATTCTCACCCCGACTTCATTAACCTTTTGAAATCCCTACAAATATAAAAGAAAGAAGTGAATGAAAAACATAAAAAAAAACCATCTTTCAAAGGGAAAAAGAGGGATAAAAGAATAAAATAACAAAACCATCCACTGGATAGCTTATCGAGTGATTTCATCATCGAGCATTACCTCAGTCAAATCACGGGGAAGAATCACTCCTCTGGAAATACCCACTGCCACGTTGAAGTCATCAATGGCAAAATCTCAAAAATTAATCTCTCTTCCCTTCGCCTTCAAAACTGGGTGAAAGATGGGAATCGCGAGTTCTGTGGGCAATAAAATATCAGATTCTGACACTTTGAATTTTGGGGGGGTATGCTCATTACAAGAAACCAATTTAACTTCTTCTGTTGGATCGTAAGGAGAAGGGATTGGTTCCAAAGTAGTAGAAAGGAGTTTGGGTTGGATGATAGAAGCCCCGAGTTCAACTTCAGCTGAAGCCCTAGCAATTTCATCAGTCGGCTCCTCGAGATTCACAATATGCTTTGAGCAGGTCCTTCAAGATCAAAGGAAGCTTGAATTAGGGTAGGAGAAATTTCAAGCGCACTTAAGGAAGATAGAAAGTCAAGTAAATTGCTCACTAGTCTATTCCTTCCAACCTTCTTGAGGGATCCAAGAGTTTTATCCTGAACAACTTGTATGGCTTGGCGATCATCAGCAAGAGTGGCATTGGAACAAGGAGGAACCACAATAAATGATGTGTAGGTTGGAGTGTACCCAAGCAAAGTATGAGTAGCTCAACAAAAAAGAAACTCATTGAAGACCCTAGCTTCTTCTGTTCCTCCATCTCTATGGATCACTCTGGGATCTTTTCCTTCACATTTTCAGCTACAAGAGGCATATCCAGTTAAGAGAGAAAATACAAGAAGCATGTATAAAGAAAGTGTTTGAAAAAAGGATATGGCATATGATAAACTACCTGGTGTGCCTTCTTCATAAGGACAACAATAGGAGGGACTTTCACCAACAAGGTATTCCAAGTTACCAGAATTGAAGACAATGTCATTTTCATGACCTTTTTCGAATCAAGAAGGTGGGTCACCTAATTGTGGTCCTTTTTCCTCACTGCAAAATAATTGTTATCTCCAGCAGACTTGATAATGTAACAGAATAGGATAACCCAGACTCAAGTTTAGAAGTTTGTTATCCTAAAGAAATTAGGATAACAATGAATGGGGCAAAACTTCAATGCCAAAAACACCTATAAGAGGAGAGGATAAAGAGAAAATTAAACACCACCCTCAGTTATGGCTCGGTTATGGATAGGGATACATTCCTTGGTACCAAATTAGGGGATCATCAGTTCTAGAGACACGAATATGGACATCGTTGCGAATCTAGTACTTAAATTTGAAAGCAAGGATGTCTGAAGGAGTAAGAAGTGCCATTTCAGAGAGAATCAAATAATATTAGAAGCAACAAAAAAACATAGAGCCAAGAGAAGAGGAATGAATATAGAAAAAAGAAGTCTTGCACCCCATTTTAAAGCATGAACATGCACCAAATGAAGCTCCTAAAGTTTAATGGACAAATATTTAATGCAAGACATGCTGTCAGAATAAAGTGCATGTCTCAAGGATTCATTTAATGATTAGCTTTAGAACATGAAACGACTGCCAAATGAAAAAAATGACTGATATACGTTTCCTAGGGGCAAGCAAGGGCATAAAATTGTCATGTGTAGGAGATAATTAATGCACTTACGTGAGCATGATGGGATAGATCACGTGATGGAATAGTAAATAGAAGTCGAACTGAACAGTGAAGGCTCAGTTCATGATGCTGAGCCGAATCATAGAAAGCTCGATAGTAGGAGTAAGAGTTTGATTTCGATAAGGCAAAGCTCTACTCAGAACAACCTTAAACTAAGTCATGAGGGAGGGCCTAAAATCAAGGGATCTAGGTATAACAAATAAGCACAATCATTTGTTAGCAAAGAGCTAGGTAACAAGAGGAGCGTCTGGAGATATTTTAGCAATCCCTAACAAACATCCCAGATTGACAGGAGGTGCGCCACCTTGCATCATCAATAACGGGAACCCTAACAAGAAGGGTAACACTATATAAAGGACCAGAGGTGCACAGTAAAAGGTACACACAACCTTCTCTGCATACACATTTCTTTTAAACCCTTATTGACTTAAACATCAGAGTGCCTTTGATTGAAGTATTTTAGTACTAAGCAGTTTGCTCATTTGGAAGGAAAGAGAGGGCGAAACACAGAGAAACCATATCCATCTACCAACGAAAGAGGTAAATACGTTTTCACCATTTACATTTCCAAAGATAAATTGTACTTTTCACTCTAAAAGATTTAAGAATTTTTATTTTATACTCTCAAAAATTGAATTTCTTATATTACACTCTCAATATATTAAAAATATTACAATATGACCCTTCTGTTAGTTTTCGTTGCAATCCCCCTTAATTCAAATGAAGAAATATGGGTAAAAGATTTTATTCCACCATGGTGGTGATAAGGTACTATGAAAATTTAAAATTAACTTCACCTAGGCTTCTGAGTCCACTATTGAAGAAATCTGGGTAAAATATTTTATTTCGCCATGGTGGTGGTGAGGTACGATGAAAATTTAAAATTAACTTCACATAGGCTTCTAAGGCCACTCTACAGGTGTATCGTGTATCTCTAATATAAACTTGCCTTGGACAAATTTCTCGTCATGAAAAAAACTATATCTTGAGGTTGAATGGAGCATATTCTAAAAACACAGTCGCTTATGAATTGGCACATTAGGGCATCTCAATCCAATTTTCAGTAAATTTTCAATTGAACTAAGCTAGAAAATATTTGCATGACTCGTGAATTTGATTGAAAAATTAGTTGATTTTAAATGACATAAGTTTAGTCCTAACGGATTCAAATCATAGATGAATCAATTGAAAATACTCAACAAATAGATTGACGCAAAACCAAGTATGCACGACACAAATCGGAGTTCATACTATATATTAAAAGAATCAATTCAAGTAAAAGAGTTATTGAAAAGTTTTTCCTACACAAATCCTATTTTCTCTTAATTTTGAATTATTTAATTGACCTCGTTCTATTGAATTCCAACATTTAGTCATGTAACCACTTTCAGCTTATTGATGACTAATTCCACATTTAAATTTTTTATCATCTTTACTAACCACTTTACATTTAACTATTTGTAAAATATCATTTAGCACATTAGTAACTAATATTTTTGATAATATTAGGGTGGGCGAGGATGGGAGTAAGGGTGACAATAGCGATGAAGATAATTTTCAAATTCTATGCATTGCATGGAGTGATCCCTAATTCTATAATATAAAATATGACAGGTTTCATTAAGCTTATTCGACAGTATCAAATAGACTAATCCAGCGGCCACCAACATCCCTCTCAAAATCATTCACATTAAATTTTACCTTCCCCTCTTTACTCTTCACTCTCTCTCTCTCTCTCTCTTAAGGGGAAGGGGAAGGGGAACAGAGAGAGGGACTTGAACCCTTAACCTCAAGAAGGCATAACCTTTACAAGACAAAGAGTACCATTGAACCAAAGGCACATTGATACTCTTTGCTCTCTCTAGGATCTTCATTCCTCACTCTTCATTCTCTCTCTAGGATTTTCACTCCTCACTTCTCTAAATTAACTTATTGATATACATTGCACCATGCTTCAAACCTGAGTTAACCCTAGTAGATACTTGTAAACCCCCACACTCATATTTTAATATATATATCAAGTAATTATTTTGAAACGATAATAAAGGAAATGAGCACATAATATTGCATATCTGATGGCTTCATTACATGCATTTCAACTCAACTTTTGCATTTAAGTACTTAGAGTTAGACAAAATTATGAATAACGTCAAATTTTGATGTTGCGGGCAATTATGGTCTAATTCATGCATTTTGGAACCTTGCAACTAAGTATAGATATGTGGTGAACACATGTACACATTACATGAGGATTTGGAGGCCTAAAAGTAAGAAAATAAAGAAGGCATTGGTGCTTGGTAACAAAGACACAAGCACCCACACCATTGGGTTGCATTTCCATGGTTTTCTTTCTTTTTGATCATGATCTACTTTGAATCTGAAAAAGTGAAAAGAATGAAAGTTGTATATCATGATGTCTTCTGTATTGTATCAAAATTTCAGCTCAATTGGACAGTTGGATCAAAAGTTATGTCAATTCTACAAAGACTGGTCTGGAGCAAAAAAAGTGTACCGGTATGCCGAACTCCAGTAGGCTTAGCGTACCAGTACGCTTTAGTTAAAGTTTTCCGAAATAGTAAAAATTCAGAATTTTTGTACTTTAAAACACCATTTTAATCCACATTTGTCCCATTCTTCCATTCCACTCTCACCATAAACCTCTCAGAACCCTAAGAGAATATAAAGGGAAAAAGAAAAAGGGAGAAAGAGAGTCTCTAAAGCTTGGACTTATATTTGAAATTCTTGATTGGAAGGTAGGGATTTCTTCATATTTTCTTACATTAATGCTAGGGTTTACTTATATATATATTATTTTGACTCTAAATTTTATTTATTTGTTAGTAAATCATTGATTCTTGATCTTCTTGCAAACATTACCATGTTTAAACAAATCTATGGTGGGATAACCATTAAATCTCTTTTTTCTTGACTTCAAACCCTAGTTTTCAAGAGAAATGTATTTTTCTCTTGATTGTTCCTTTGTTCTTGATTTTAAAATTTTGGTACTTTTTATTGAACAACAAAATGATATTTATGATGATCTCTTGCATTTTTCTTCAAATTGTTCTATTGAGATACTCTATGTGAAATTTGAGGATTTTTTATTTTCTTGAGAAATTGAGAAATTTGTTAGAAATTTTATCTCTTATGGATGTTTGGATGACCATATGTAGAGTAGGTAGGTGCGTTTCTTACTCCGTGCGGGTTTAAATTTTTTCTACCACTCGTAGTAGGGTTGATGCCTTGTGAGGACCAAAATACTATTTGCTCATGAGTATCGTGGATGAGGGTTAGTATGCTATTTCTGGGTTAGATTTCATCACTGTCATTGGGATGATACACGCCATTCCTAAAGTTGTATATCCTTGCGAAAATTAGGTGTGTGTATGGGCTAGGATATTCTCGATGTGTTTATTCATGCGAATCATGCATCATATCTGAGATACAAGTTATAATTTGAGATACAGATATACATTGCTGATTATTGTTTATTGTGCAAATGGTGGATTGAGATCCATGGTGGAATTGGTTTGTTGTAGAATTGGTTCGTTGTGAAAATAGTGACTTGTTGAAATTATTGGTTGGAAATTGGTTTTACCTTTCATTTAAAAATTTATCTTGCTTAAACTTGAGATCCATTGAAATGTCCTTGTTTTATTTCAAAATCTATATATGTTATTTGTCAAAAGAGACCTACTTATTTTATATGTTTTCTAAATCCTGTTCGAGTTTAAGAGGATTTTCCTACAGAGCTTAGTGCTCACCCCTTACAAACAATATATTTTTCAGATTACGTGTTAGATGAGGAGCTCGAAGTTGACGAGCAAGTGCATTGGGAAGCTCCGCTAGACAGGCACATGGATCCTGAGATGGACATTTAGAGCTATACTCTCCTAGGTGATAGACTAGAAAATTCATTTTGAGACTCGGTGGAGTCTAATATTTTGTTATTTTGCTGCAAGTTAAATTTGTTCTTTTGGATGTAATTACCATGATTTGACATATTCTTTTGGGATGATGTTGTAGATATTAGATATGATGAATAAAAATTTTATTTATTGATGGATTTTATTAGTCGATCTCATGTTGTGAATGGTTTTAGATAGTAATGTCATTCAATGTGTATTTTGGGGCGTTACAATACTAAATAAGAAGTATAAATAGAATAAATTTTGTCATGATGGGATTTAAAAATGACAAGACTAGATATTCAATACAAGAATGATACTACACGTCATCGCTAACAAATGGTATTAGCATCAATTTTAAAACACTACATGAGAAGGTGAACCATTGTTGCTTCAATAATTACCACATAAAGTATAATATAATAAATATCACAAGTGCAAATGCAACATTTATTATACACATCTAATTGTTTATTATTACACATTACAATCACGTATACACAATAACGTGATATCGACAAAAAATCAACACTTGTTTACTATCTTATCCCTCCCCCCCCCCCCCAACAAAAAAAAGGCAACTTCACGTGATTCATTCATGCCATTATACTAGAGCAAAGTTGCTTGACAATACCCTTTTTAGTATTCTGCAAGATACATTGTCGTACAAATCATGGGATCTCCACTCTTTTAAACATGAATAAAACAAGTAGTCTCGATCATATGATGTGTACCTTCAAAAACCACACCCTACCTCACCTAGACTGATGTACAACAAGGTTGCAGCTTCAATGTCACTTCAATCTCCTTATTCCAAAACTACTTTGTTCTTCAATTTTGTAAGCATCATTACCATTGCACTTGAGGCCTCAACAAATCCAACTAAGACTAGTTGCTATGACTTATAAAATTCAATCAACAAACTTAAAATCATAACCTATTATATTAAGGTCTCTATAATATGGCCAAAAAAAGATCACTATTGGTTGTGGTGGTCCCTTTTTGTTGTTTCAGCCTTGACTATATGTCTATGTAACTTAAATCAGGTCCAATAGTTAAATTATGAACCCTAACATTGGCCTTCCAATTATGCACATTTTTTTATAACATTTCCTTTTTCATCTAACGAAAAGGCCTTTAGCTCTTACTTCCTTGCCATTTTTAGACGTAGTAACAATAGAGCTCCTCTCCTTTCCAATCCTTTTCATAAATTCCTCTTCTCTTTACCTGTCTCAAGTGTTATAATTCTAACCTTAAAGAAAGATTTCATGTTTATTCAAACCTCAAGAGCTCCAAGTACATCTTCACTTAAAAAGACTTAATCTCTATTAGCGACGTTGGATAGAATATCTAGAAGATTATGATTTTAATATAAATTATCATCCGAGGAAGACTAATGTGGTAGTACATGCACTGAGTAAGAAGTCAATGGGAGTTATAAACGATATGGCAGTGAATGAGTGGAAGATGATTGATGCTCTTGGAGACTTTGACCTTTTGGTAAGTAAGAAAGAAGACTGACAATGCTTGTTGCATCTGGTGGCTTAACCCATCCTCCGACAAAGGATTATTAAGCTACAATGCTTGGATCGTACAATGGAATCTATTTGGACCCAATTGGAGAGTGAGGAGGCAATGGAGGAATAGTCCATACAAAATAAAGAATTAGGGTATTGAGAAGGTTGTGTATACCGGATGATGCTCAACTAAAAGATGACATTTTACATGAATGTCACCATTCCAAGTTTGCTATTTATCTAAGTCATATCAAGATATACAAGGATATAAAGCACCAATAATGGTGGAAAAGATTGAAGAATGGCATGGTGAAGTTTGTGGCACAATGTGTAGTATGTGAACAAGTGAAGGTTAAATATAAAAAACCAAAGGGTTATTAGAATTCTTACCTATCTCTGAGTGAAAGTAGGATCATATTATGATGGACATTGTATCTGAAATGTCAAGGAATACTAAAGGGTGCAACGCAATATAGGTAATTATGGACAGACTCATCAAGACAGCTCATTTCTACCCCATGAAGACGAAAGATACATTTGACGAGTAATATAAGGTCTCATGGGGTGCCATTGCCAATTGTGTAGGATTGGGACACTAGATTTTTGGCAAAGCTTCCAACAAGCCCTCGGAACAGAGTTGTACTTCATCACAACCTTTCATCCCGAGATAGACGGTCAATCCGAGAAGGTAATTCAAATTGTAGAAGACATATTTAGGGCATGTGCTCTACACTTCAAGGCCAGCTAAAATGAACACCTACCACTGGTTAAGTGTGTAGACAATAGTAGTTTTCATGCTAGTATTAGCATGGCACCATATGAGATGTTGTATGGGAGGCCATGTAGATCACAAGTGTGTCAGGCAGAAGTAGGAGAAGGTAGTTTATTTGGGCTAGAGATAGCAAAAGAGACCACAAAGAAAATTCAATTGATTCGAGGTTGACTACACACAACTTAGAGTCGACAAAAGAGCTATGCGGATCAAAGAAGAAGACAATTAGAATTCAAGAAGGGTGACTATGTGTTTTTAAAAGTATCACCTCGAAAAAGGGATAACATGTTTTGGCAAGAAAGGAAAACAAGCTCTAAGGTACATTGGACACTTGAAAGTACTACGAATAGTTGGGAAAGTAGAGTATCAACTTAAGCTACTAGCTCTGCTGTCAAGAGTCATGATGTGTTTCATGTCTCTATGCTACAGAAGTGTGAACCTGATACATCACATGTGGTTGATTTGGAGTGGATTCAAATTCAAGAGAGGATAATTACGAAGAACAACTAGTACAGATTTTAAACACAAAAGAGCAGGAGCTTCAAAAAAAGGTTAAATTACTTGTGAAGGTGCTATAACAATATCATGGAGTCAAGGAGGCTACATGGGAGATGGAGTCAAAAATGTGAGCAAATCAATAATCAATTTTAGGACAAAACTTTCTTTTAGGGGGGTTGGGATGGTAAGACCCAGTATATTTATCTAAATTAGATAATATAATACTAACCATGATGTTAAATAGCTAAATTAGTGTTAGGAATAGATTTGGAACATCGAAAAAATTCTAGGGATGTTATACGGGTCGAAATAAAGGACATAGGGGCAAAACTACACTTTTTGGAGGATTGTATAGCACAACAATGTCTAGGACAGAGATTTTTGTCCTTCTGGATGTGAGATTTGTGTTCGAACGTGTGTCTGTAATTTTTGGTATAGACTTTGCTCCATTGGGACACATGAGCCAGATGTATTTTAATCAAATTGGACAAAGACTTACTTATGTCCGAACATGCGAGTTGTGTCCAAACGCGCACACAAAAACAGACATGCTCTGTTGCACAACTGTTTCACCTATTTTGGGACTATAAACACCAAAATGATCAGTTTTTTGGGTTTTTTTTTACACATATTCCAACCCTAAGAAGCCTAGGAAAGATTTAGAGAGAAGAGTGAAGAGGAAAAAGAGAAGATCAGCTCAAGAATTGTCAAGATTTGCTCGTAGAAAACTATGAAGAAACACATAAGGATCAATTCTTGCTAAATAGAGCTAGGGTTTTCTTTCCTTTTTCTAACCATGGGGGGCTAGGGCTATACATATCTAAATTTTGGTTCATATTCGATCAGATACTATGGATCTATATGGATTTTGTTTTTCTATTGAAACTCATGTTGCGATCTTGTTGTAAAATACCTAACATGTGTGGTATGAGTTCTTAAACACTAGATCTTTGAATTATGAAGACCCTTGAATGTTGTTTTATGATCTCACACATATGCTCAATATACTCTTGTTGGTTTTATTAATATCAAAAATATCATTTGTTGCATTACTTGATTGGATATTAAAGGCATGTTTAATTCTCCGGGTTTGATGAAAGGGAATGCACTCGACCTATATGCTAGTGTGTGTAGACATGTTGGTTACCTCGAGGGGTTTCAAAGTTTGTTACCACTCGTAGTGGATATGTTTGGTTCCATGCGGGATTCCAAGGGTTGCCACTAGTCATTCACATGGACCAAGACAGAGAGTTAGTAAACAAGTTTGGTTCATTGTTGGGTTCCTACTACTCTTTGAGAGAATTAGTTATATATCGATTCTCAATATCGATTCTTCATTATGTTATAGACCAAATATATTTCGGTGTGTATATATATATATATACACATTTCAAGTATAGTACTATATATATATACACTACTATACTTGAAAAACTTTTTTTTTCACTTTTATCCTCTAAAACTACAACTATCTCATTCTTATCCCAAAACCTATTAAAACCTTTCTTAACCAAGCCTCTCAATTTGTATGTTGTTAGAGCATCTCCAAGGGGTTATGTAAAAGGGGGTTTTTAGCTATTTTAGATAGTCAATCCATAAATTTTGGCTCCAATGAGCTATGTATCCCACTCGATATTTCTCATTTTCCAAATATCGCTCACTAGATCTGGCACTCATCCAAAGCTAGCTATTTTCTCAACAGAATCTCCACTGCTCCATTGTCAATCATCACTCCACAAAAGCTCCACAGCTCTGTTGTCTTCATCATCGCAGATCAATCCATAGAAGCTCCACAAAATATCCACAAAAGCTCCATCGACTTCATCATCGCAAAAGCAAGTAAACGTTCTGTCTCTCTCTTTTGTTGCTCTCTCACAGAAACTCCATCGTCTCAACTTAGAAACTCTTCACAGTTGGTGGTTCTCAGATTCTTGATCACAACTTGGGATCTTTGTGTTGGGTAGAGAAGATCAAGAACTAAGGTAGTAAAACTCCCAAAAAATCCAGCAAAACCTCCCCAAAAAATCCAGCAAACCCCCCCCCAAAATCCAGCAAACTCCCCCAAAAATCTAGTAAAACCCGCTAAAAATTCAGCAAAACTTCTCAAAAGTCAAGCAAAATCGTCCAAAAAAATTCAGTAAAAACGTCCAAAACATTCAACAAAACCGCCCAAAAATTCCACTGAAAAGTTATGTAACATGGCGTTTATGTTTATGCCAGTCATTTTGGTTATTCGAGATTGGAATAGGTGTTAAAATATAATTTTTAATTATATTATTAAAAATTAGTTGAAATAGTTAACTATAATAAATAGTGTGGTTGAAATAATTTTATAAAAAAATTAGTTAAAATAAATAATACAATATTTAAATATATTTTGGATAATCCGGGGGGTTGCCCTTACAACCCTTTCATCTCCGGCCTCTCTTCACACCTATTTTCCTCTGTTCCTTTTTCTATCCCGGAAGCCCTCGATGTTCATGTTCCCCTCTCTTTCAAAGATCCGGCTCTTCTGCTGTTTAGGAGGAACAACTGTGTGAAACCCCCAAATCTAGGGGTCATTTATCAATCGTTGACCATCCGTCAACCCGCGGAAATACCCATGAATGTCGCACAACTTGACACTACTTCAAAAACATCCCTTGATCGAGGTCATAACCTACGATGTACCTCGGATTATAATTTTCGTTTAATCCAAATTCAAGTCCCAATTAACATGGTTCATACCCCATTAGGGTCCAATTAGGTCATTAAAAGAAAGGAAGTTCAAAGTCCAAAGCTTGGCAAAGCAGTTATAAAATTTCAGATTTTTAGACTGGCTACTGGTAGGTGTATATAAGCTATCGGTAGCACGGGTATTCTGGAAAATTTTTACCGGAAGGTACCTGTTAGCTACCGGCAGTTAATGCCTACTGGACCAGTGACTACCGGTAGGTTGGGACCTTCTGGTCACAACTGCCGGTTGACTACCGGTAGCCTTTACCTTCTGGACCACGAGCTACCAGTAGTTCGTATCCAGAAGGCAACTGTTTACCTATGAACTACCGGTAGCTCCTGCCCAGTTTTTGCCTATTTCCTTTGTTTTTCATTTTCCATTCATCCCAAACCTTTCTAACACCAACTCAAACTCTTACAACCATATATTTGAACATCCATCATGGTTTATATAAGATATATTACAACATTCGCATGCGATTTCATTTAATTACATGCCAAAATAAATATTCATTGTAATGTTTACAATTTAATCAAAAATAAGCCACATTCCGGCTTCTTCATCCATAAGGCTCAAAGTGTGAACCATCCACCGACACAAACCCCGTACCTGAAATATTTTCCCATAAAGGGTGAGCTATGCTCAATAGAGTATTCCCTAAATAGGCGACTCCCTAACCCAAATGCACATGAAATGCTCATATGCAACCAATTCACTATTCACACATTCCAAACATGAATATGCTATCAATGTTGGAAATTTACAATGCAATGTAATGGAATGAGATGAGACTCACTCTCACTACCCAACTCAAGCCCTTCTCAGCTCTTTGACACATGCAATTGCTAAAGCGCATTTGTCCGTCATCCATGATCCTGAGCCCTTCCTGGCTCTCCAACACATGCAATTTCGTATGTGTACAATCCCTTCATTTATGTTATACATCAAATGACATTTTCAGTCCGGGGTCTTGTATAGGGTGAGTATTTATGGACTTACACCAACGGCACTCAACCGATACGGGATTTATGGACTTCCACCAACGGTCCCGCGTACACCGACACACTTTATGGACTAGTACCAACGGAAGTGCATATCCAAATCACCAGGCCTTAAACCCGAGGGATCTTCTAGCCCTTCTTGCTAACCCCGACCCTCACACCAAGTAATCCGTGCGATTCGGCCAAGTCACTGACTTAGCTCCCTCGAACCCACTCGTCATCCACCCATGTGGTGTTGACCTTTTCATGCACACCCATTTAATGCAATGTTCTTGTCCATATGCAATGTCATGCTTCATTGCAACTCTACTACAATGTTCAATATGCAATATATGTCATTTGAACGATTTCAAACCCAATTCATATAATCCAGGATAAATTATATCAAAAGCATATAATTTGCATGTCTCGCAATGTCAATAAACCAAAATGCATTTATCAACATTTTATCCAAAATTCATATCCAAGCATGTTACCTCATATTAAGCAATAACACACTATCAAATCAAGATATTATGTAAACACATAACATGCCCACAATTCACATAATTCAAGAAATTACATTAAGCAATTTCTACATACCCATTTTTAGATAGAATTTATTCTACTTAATTTCAATATCCATTTCACCACGGCATAATTTAAGCACACAACACGCCCATATAACACCAATTTCCATGGAATTTTTCAAAATAAATTACCACATTTCAATTTCAATCTAAGAATTTAACGTAATCTATTTCTATTCTCATCTTCACACCCGTTTCATTAAATTTCCCTTCAATCGGCAAGTGATATACACATCTATCAACCTACCCATTTCAATATAACATTTTAGGTTGTGAATACACCTAAGTAGGAGAAAAACTCTACCTCTTGTAGCGTGAAACAAGTTGTAGAAGCTCCAAGAGACCAACCTAACTCAATCCCAAGCTCTTCTAAGAATTTCAGTTTTTCCACCTACGATGAAAGCCCTCCTTTTTGGTACGTAGGCGTAGCCCTTGTTGAGGAGACCAACTTTTTCTCTTGGACCGAATGGATCCGAGCACCGTAACTCTGTAGATCGTAGAGAGAATGTGAGTTTTCTTTCTCTTTTCCCTCTCTTCTCCCTCCCTCTTTCTATCGGTTGAAGACTTACTGAAACAATGGGAAAAAATATGATTTTTCTCCTATTTATATTTTTAGAATACTTAGCCCAAAATGCGCCACACGGCCCCTCTTAATTCTGGGTCAGTCTTTGTCTCGAAACGATTAAATTTCGCTCCGGTTCAAGTTCAAAATATTTTTAACTTGCCTTGACTTCATTTATTTTAAAAATCTCATAATTTTCCTAAAAATTTCGTATTTTGGTCTCCCGAGGTCTGACCACCTCGTAAAATGCAAAAAAACTCGACTATCTCAAAATTCGATGAAATTTGACATGGTCACTAGATTTCGCGAGACGAATTCAACGGTGAAGTCCATTTTATCATTCGAGCTCTAAAAATTTTAAGTTTTCAACCCGAACTATGGTGACAATTTTACCATTTTTCCCTTTATTTATAAAAGTTTAAATTTAGCCGAATTTTTACATTCTTCCCCCTTAAAAGAATTTCGTCCCCGAAATTCATTCACATATGCACACTTCACCACATGCATATGAAACAAGTAACTTTATACTTAAATTGTAGACATGTAACTCCATCCTCGAATAAGAACGGATTACTGGCACGAATAGTGACCTCATGCTCCCATGTTGCCTCCTCTACTCCCCGGTGCTGTCATCGCACATTCAGTAGCCTCACAGTCTTGCCTTGTAAAACTTGCTCTCGGCTATCCAAGATACGCACCAGTCCCTCCTCGATGGTCCCATCTGCATCAACCATTAACTCACCCTAATCCACCATATGTGTCAGATCTAGAGTATATTTCCGGAGCATAGAGACATAGAATATCGTGTGAACGCCCAATAAATTTGGCGGTAATGCCAACTTGTAAGCCACTGTGCCCACCCTCTCGAGTACCTCGAAGGGCCCGATAAACCTTGGTGACAACTTTTCTTGCCTTCCGAATCTGACCAGTCCCCTCTCAGACGTCACCTTTAAGAAGACGTGATCTCTCACCTTAAATTCTAGAGGTCGTCGATGTCTGTCGGCATAGCTCTTCTACTAGCTTTGAGCCGTAAGAAGACGCTTCCTTATCAGGTCCACCTTTCCTGAAGTGTCCCTAATCAATTCTGGATCCGTAGAGGATCTCTCTCCAACCTCCGTCCAACAAACCAAGGAACGGCAAGGCCTCCCATATAGTGCCTCATAGGATGTCATCTGTATGCTTGCCTGATAACTATTATTATAGGCGAACTCCACTAAGGGTAAATACTCTTCCCAGCTACCCTTAAGATCTAGGACGCATACCCGCAACATGTCCTCTAAAATCTGGATGGTCCTCTCTGACTGACCGTCTATCTGGGGATGAAAGGTTGTACTCATCGTCAACTGCGTCCCTATGGTTCACTGAAAACTCTCTCAAAAGTGAGCCGTAAACCTGGGGTCCTGATCTGATACTGTAGATACGGGTACCCCATGTAGTCGAACTATTTCCCGTATATATAGCTTACAGAATTCTTCCAATGTGAAAGTCATCCGCACCGCCAAAAAGTGTGCCGATTTGGTAAGCCGGGTCCACTATCACCCACACCACGTCATATCCCCGCAATGCCAGTGGCAAGTGGGTCACAAAGTCCATCATGACATGCTCCCACTTCTACTCCGCCACTTTCAAAGGCTGGAGAAACCCTGCTGGTCTCTGGTGCTCGGCTTTGACCTACTGACATGTGAGACATCTACTGACAAAGTCTCCAACGTGCTTCTTCATCCCACTCCAATAATATTGGCGGCAAAGATCATGGTACGTCTTCGTGTCGCCTGGATGAACTGCAAAATGGAAGCAATGAAATTTTCTAAGGATCTCCTCTCTCAGACTTGCCAACTGAGGAACCACTACCCTTCCTCGATACCGAAGACTACTATCCGAGTGAATAGATCAGCCCTCGTCACTTATACCTACCCTGTACATGGTCTCGGATGGACAACAGCTCCGTGTCCTGACTCTGGGACTCAATCACCCTACTTAGTAAGGAAGGCATAGTCACCAAACTCCCCAAAGTACCCTGAGCCTGACCCATATAATGTAGCCCAAACTGCTCCGCAGTCTCAAGCATAAGCCACTCCTTGGAAGCCACACTAGCCAAGACTTTCCGTGACTTTCGGCTGACTGCATCCGCCACCACATTTGCCTTACCGGGTTGGTAATGCAATGTGAAGTCGTAATCTTTCAAGTACTCCAAGCACCTACGTTGCCTCATGTTGAGGTCTCGTTGTGTAAAGAAGTATTTCAAACTCTTATGGTCCGAAAATACCTCAAACTTTTTGCCATACAAATAGTGGTGCCAAGCCTTCAAGGCAAAGACAATGGCCGCCAATT
This sequence comes from Ilex asprella, assembly GCA_023539305.1. Taxonomy (NCBI): domain Eukaryota; kingdom Viridiplantae; phylum Streptophyta; class Magnoliopsida; order Aquifoliales; family Aquifoliaceae; genus Ilex; species Ilex asprella. The sequence continues at coordinate 19,219,565 of CM042188.1, read as the reverse complement.
CTATATCGTGCGTGGGGTAGTTCTAATCGTGGTTCTTTAACTGTTGAGAACCATAAGTCACCACCCTCCCAGACTGCATCAAAACACAATCAAGTCCGTCTTTTGAGGCATTACAGTACACTATGTACATATGTCCCCTCTCTGGGACTATAAAAATAGGAGTTGAAGTCAACCTCCTCTTTTCCTCCTGGAATGCCTTCTCACAAGAATCATTCTACTCAAACTTGACCTTCTTCTGGGTCAATCTCGTCATAGGTTCAGCCAATCGAGAGAAGTCCTCAATGAATCTCCGATAGTACCCCGTCAATCCCAAGAAACTGCGTATCTCAAAGACTGACTTCGGCCTCTCCCAATTCGTGACTGCCTCAACCTTTTCCAGATCTACGGATACACCCAAAACCGACACTACATGTCCCAAAAATTTTACCTCAGTCAGCCAAAATTCACACTTTCTGAACTTGGCATACAACTGATGATCTCTTAAGGTGTGGAGAACAATCCTCGAGTGACCCTCATACTCCTCCTCAGACTTGGAATAGATTAAGATGTCATCAACGAATACCACGACGAACTGATCTAAATAGGGTTGGAACACCCTATGCATGAGATCCATGAATGTCTTCGGGGCATTCGTCAACCCAAATGGCATCACCCTGAATTCGAAATGCCTATATCGCGTTCTGAACGCCGTCTTAGAGATATCTGCGTCCCTAATCCTCAACTGATGGTAGCCCATGCGGAGATCTATCTCGAAATACCTATTCTTGATAGTAATCCTATTCAACTGTCGGTAGTTAATATACAACCGAAGGATCTTGTCCTTCTTCTTGGCAAACAACACCGGAGGGCCCCATGGCGAAATGTTCGGCCTAATAAAACCTTTGTCCAACAATTCTTATAATTGGACATTGAGTTCTTGCAACTCAGCTAGTGCTATCCTATAAGGGGTCATAGAAATTGGAGAAGTACCGGGATACAACTCAATGCTGAAATCCACATGCCTGTAGGGAGGTAATTCCAGTAGTTTGTCTAAAAAAACATCTGCATACTCACATCAGGAGTCATACACTTCTCGGGGTAGAGCACCGTGTTTTTCCCCTTGGAACTTGAAACAAACACCCTCAGGCGTATAAGCAGTGACCCTCTTCCTATCATAATTAATAACAACACGCTATGCTGTCAGCCAATCCATCCCAAGGATGACGTCGAACTCCGATATGTCCATGACCCTAAGGTCCACAGTGAGTAGAATCCTTGAGATCTCTAGCTCACACTCCCGACATATCTGATCAACCCTTATCCTAGCACCTAGGGGAGAACTTACATGCAATGGCTTTTTCAAGGTTTCAACCTCTAAGCCCAAATCTTTTACACATGAAACAGAAATGAATGAATGTGATGCTCCATAGTCAAATAGCACCCTAGCCCATAAGCGTGAGAGTAAAAATGTACCCTGGATGACTAAATGATCCATTGGGTCAGCCTGAGGTGTGATGACATAGATACGCCCTTGAGTCCCCGAAGCTCTGGCCTGCATGCCCTGGCCTAGTTAGCCTGACTGTGAAGTCCCTGCTAAAAAAACGGGAGGGGCCTGAGTAGCACCCTGGAACTGATACTAACTTCCCTGGCCCGTGACGGGGTAGGGAGGAATATAGTGTGTCTGTGGCTGTCCCACTGAAGATTGGGACTAAGATGTCCCAAAATCTTAAGATCCTTGCCTCTGAGGGCAATCCCATTTCACGTGACCCAACTGGTGGCAATAAAAACAAATATTCTGGCCTGCCTGGTGGGTAGTCCTGAAGCTTCCCCCACCTTGGGAGGATCGACCTTGGCCTTGGCCCTGATAGGCGCAGCCCTGTCCCTGAGCCCCTTATGGGATAGAGGTCCTCTGCTTCTTCCCCGAGCTAGAAGAAGAGGACTGGCCCTCCTTCCTCTTGTCCTTAGCACCCACCTCCCAGATACTTCGTGCGTCTTTAACCTCTCTCTCAATGGCCATAGCTATTTCGACCATTGTATCCAGGTCTTGCAGGCGGAGGCTCACAATCTTTCTTCGGATGGATAATTTCAAACCATCTTCAAACTTTCACACTTTGGCCGTGTCGATGGTCACGTAATCATTGGAAAAAACGGGCTAGTTTGGTGAACTTGGCCACGTACTCCATCACCGTCATTGTTCCTTGTTTCAATTCTAGGAATTCCCGGGCCTTTGCATGTCGAGCGGCCGTTGGGAAGTACTTACCCATGGAGAGCTCTTGGAACTCTCCCATGTCATGGTCTCCAAGTTCTTGGAGTCCGTCACCCATTCCCACCATACTTGGACTTCTCCTTCTAGCTGGAATGCAACTAGTGTTATCTTAGTAGTGTCTAAGGTGATCTGCATAGCCCTTAAGATTTTATTGACTTGTCGGAACTAATGGTCGGCCACCATCGGATCCGCCCCTCCCTTAAAAACTAGAGGCTTGTGTGCCTTGAAGTGTTGGAGGTTACTTGTACCTCCGTGACTAGTATTGGCGCTAGCCTGTGCAACGGTAGTTGCCATCATGCCCATAGTTTCGTTAAATGCTTGTTGGTCAAAGGCCGGTGGTGGTTAATTATTGTTCCGCCCACCGCCTCGGCGTCTTCTTCCTCTACTTGCCATAACAGCACACTAACTTAGTATCCCAAACTAGGGATCAAGTGCAAACTTTGAGAATTTTCTCATTGTCCTCCTAGTAGAACGTATGTTTTATACTAACTGACATTTTAAATCCCTGAACCTTCCCATTCATCTTTTTCCACTCCTAAGGTTATGTTTTCTAACCCTAGTGTGCCCATCTCTATACACATTTGACCATGTATATAATTCGTATAACAGATATCACATAACATGTAGCAATTTAAAGTACATAACATGAAATACACATGTAATACAATGGTCTAAACCCAATGCCCATCAAGCCCTAGGTAATTCATATACCTAGGCTTTGATACCAAGCTGTGACACCCCAAAATCTGGGGGTCCTTTATCAATCGTTGACCATCCGTCAACCCACAGAAATATCCGTGGATGTCGCACAACCCTACACCACGTCAAAAAATATCCCTTGATCGAGGTCATAACCTATGATGTACTTCAGATTATAACATTCGTTTAATCCAAATCCAAGTCCCAATTAACATGGTTCATACCCCATTAGGATCCAATTAGGTCATTAAAAGAAAGGAAGTTCAAAGCCCAAAGCTTGGCAAAGCAGTTATAAAATTTCATATTTTTAGACTAACTACCGATAGGTGTATATAAGCTACCGGTAGCTCAGGTATTCTAAAAAATTTCTACCGGAAGCTACCTGTTAGCTACCGGTAGTTAAAGCCCACTGGACCAGTGACTACCAATAGTCTAAGACCTTTTGGGTCACGACTATCGGTAGCCGTTACCTTCTGGACCACGAGCTACCGGTAGTTCATGTCCAGGATGCAACTGTTTACCTGTGAACTACCGGTAGTTCCTATTGGTAGCTCCTAACCAGTTTTTTGCTTATTTCCTTTGTTTTTCATTTCCCATTCATCCCAAACCTTTCTAACACCAACCCAAACTCTTACAACCATATATTTGAACATCCATCATGGTTTATATAGGATTTATTATAACATCCACAAGTGATTTCATTTAATTACATGCCAAAATAAATATTCATTGTAATGTTTACAATTTACTCAAAAATAAGCCACATTCCGGCTTCTTCATCCATAAGGCTCAAAGTGTGAACCATCCACCGGCACGAACCCTGTACCTAAAATGTTTTTCCCATAAAGGGTGAGCTATGCTCAATAGAGTATTCCCTAAATAGACTACTCCCCAACCCAAATGCACATGAAATGCTCATATGCAACCAATTCACCATTCACACATTCCAAACATGAATATGCTATCAATGTTGAAAATTTTCAATGCAATGTAATGGAATGAGATGAGACTCACTCTCACTACCCAACTCAAGTCCTTCTCAGCTCTTCGACACATGCAATTGCTAAAGCGCATTTGCCCGTCATCCATGATCTTGAGCCCTTGCTGGCTCTCCAACACATGCAATTTCATATGTGTACAATCATGTTATTTATGTTATACATTAAATAACATTTTCAGTCTGGAGTCTTGTATGGGGTGAGTATTTATGGACTTATACCAACGCCACTCAACCGACGCGGGATTTATGGACTTCCACCAACGGTCCCGCGTACACCGACACACTTTATGGACTAGTACCAACGAAAGTGCGTATCCAAATCACCAGGCCTTAAACCCGAGGGATCTTCTAGCCTTTCTTGTTAACCCCGACCCTCACACCAAGTAATCCATGCCAGTCGGTCAAGTCATTGACTTGGCTCCCTCGAGTCCACTCGTCATCCACCCATGTGGTGTTGACCCTTTCATGCACAACCACCCATTTAATGCAATGTTCATGTGCATATGCAATGTCATGCCTCATTATAACTCTACTACAATGTTCAATATGCTATGTATGTCATATGAATGATTTCAAACCCAATTCATATAATCCATGACAAATTATATCAAAAGCATATAATTTTCATGTCTCACAATGTCAATAAACCAAAATGCATTTATCAACATTTTATTCAAAACTCATATTCAAGCATGTTATCTCATATTAAGCAATAACACACTATCAAATCAAGACATTATGTAAACACATAACATGCCCATAATTCACATAATTCAAGAAATTACATTAAACAATTTCTACATACCCATTTCAAGATAGAATTTATTCTACCTAATTTCAATACCCATTTCACCAAGGCATAATTTAAGCACACAACATGCCATATAACACCAATTCCCATGGAATTTTCCAAAATTAATTGCCACATTTCAATTCCTAGCTATAAATTTATCGTAATCTATTTCTATTCTCATCTTCACACCCGTTTCATTAAATTTTCCTTCAATAGGCAAGTGATATACACATCTATCAACCTACTCATTTCAATATAACATTTTAGGTTGTGAATATACTTAAGTAGGAGAAAAATCCTATCTCTTGTAGCGTGAGACAAGTTGTAGAAGCTTCAAGGGACCAACTCAACTCATTTCCAAGCTCTTCTAAGAATTTCAATTTTTCCACCTTCGATGACAGCCCTCCTTTTTGGTACGTAGGCGTAGCCCTTGTCGAGGAGACCAACTTTTCCTCTTGGCCCGAATAGATCCAAGCATCGTAGCTCCGTAGATCGTAGAGAAAATGTGAATTTTCTTTCTCTTTTCCCTCTCTTCTCCCTCCCTCTTTCTATCGGCTGAAGACTTGCTGAAACAATGGGGGAAAATCTGATTTTTCACCCTAGTTATATTTTTAGAATACTTGGCCCAAAATGTGTCACACGGCCCCTTTTAATTCTGGGTCAGTCTTTGTCCCGAAACTATTAAATTTCTTTCCGGTTCAAGTTCAAAATTTTTTTAACTTGCCTTGACTTCATTTATTTTAAAAATCTCATAATTTTCCTAAAAAAATCGTATTTGGATCTCCCGGGGTCTGACCGTCTCGTAAAACGTAAAAAACCCGACTATCTCGAAATTCGATGAATTTAACATGGTCACTAGATTTCGCAAGACGAATTCAACTGCGAGTCCGTTTCGTTATCCGAGCTCTAGAAAATTTCAAGTTTTCAACCCGAACCATAGTGGCAATTTTACCGTTTTGCCTTTTATTTATAAAAGTTTAAATTTACCCAGGTTTTTACGAGCTGTCCCTGATGTTCGTTAAAACGGCACCGTTTGGTGCCTTTTTTTAAAAGGCCAATCAGACCTAAAAACTCATGTCGTATGATTTTTTTAAAAAAAATTTGTACGCATTAAAATTCAAACCGATTAAATTTGATTCGAACTAATTAAAATTTAAGTCAATTAAAAATTATATTTTTTACATATTAAAATTTACGCCGATTAAAATTCTATTCGAGGCTCAAATCAAATTTTAATTGATCAAATTTTTGATACATTAAAAAATATAAATTTTAATTGACTCAAATTTTAATACGTACAAAATAAATTTGACTCAATTTGAATCAAATTTTAATCGGGACTAACAGCTTAAGTAGAGCTCAAATCGATTCGAATTTTAATACGTAAAAGACTTTTAATAGGCTTAAATTTTAATACGTAAAAAAATAAATTTAATCAATTCGAATCCAATTTTAAACAACTCAAGTTTAAAATGTAAAAAAAAAATTAGAAAAATTTTAGTCTACTCAAATTTTAATATGTAAAAAAATAAATTTTAATCGAATCGAATTTTAATATAATTTTATATAGAAAGATTGTTTAGAGTTTATATAGGGAAAATTTTAGTATTTTAGATAATTTATTTTTATTATAAATGATGGTTTAATAAAAAAAAGGGTTTCAATGTTGTTTTTGATAATCGAATGAGTCTTTAAAGATATAATAAACTAGAAACTTTTTTTAAAAAAAAATGTTTTGTATGGAACATACCAGTGTTCTAGTCCTGATTAAAATTTGCTTTAAATTGATTAAAACTTATATTTTTTATTTATTAAAATTTGATTCAAATTGATTCAAATTTATTTTTTACGTATTAAAATTTGAGTAAATTAAATTTTTTTTAATATATAAAAAATTAGATCAATTAAAATTTGATTTGAGTCTCCAATAGAATTTTAACCGACTCAAATTTTAATATCTAAAAAATATAATTTTTAATGAAATTAAATTTTAATATATAAAAAAAATTTAATTAATTCAAATTAAATTTAATCGGTTCGAATTTTAATAAATACAAAAATTTTAAAAAAATTATATTACATGAGTCACTCCTCTGCATGTAGTCCAGCCCTTGCTGTTGGGTCTGATTGGCCTTTTAAAAAAAGGCACCAAGCGGTGTCGTTTTAAGGACCAGCAGGGGCTGCTATTCCTCCTGAACAGCAGAGGAACCGAAACCCCCGAATCCCTCTTTCTGTCTCTTTCTTTTCTGATCTAAGGGTCTGAGTCCGATGATTCGGATTGATCGGTAGGATGGTTGGAGCCTCATGGCCCTGGTTTTCAGAGTGATGATGATTTAGACGATAGTTTTGTTGTACTGGTTCCTTCTTATGGGCACACCTATTTTCCTATCTTCCTTTGCACTTTGGAACATGTTTAGGAAGTTTAGAAGGTATTCACCATTATCTTTCTGTGGTTCTTCTCCTTCCATTACATGCCAATTCAATGCATCGATAAAAAACCCTAGAAGTAGGGCCGATCACGATCATTGCATACCTTGGGATTTTCAGTGGATCTCAGTTGGTTCTTACAGGTTATTGTCTCAACTTGTATTGTGGCCTTTAGATTTCTCTACTTTGCAATTCATTCATTTACATTTCTTTTAAATTTAATAGCAAAGGAAAGAACTCACAGAGAAAAGAGAACAGAGAAATTTTCAATTTTTTAGACTTATGGTGTTTGATTTTTAAGAATTTGTTTCAATTAATGAACATTTTGCTTCCTATCAAAAGATTTCTAAAAATCTGCTTGTACTTGGAAACAAACATTCTTCATAGAGGACTTCGTTAAGTAGATAATATCTTTTACTATGAACTCTATGATAGATCAACCATAGGATATTGAATTTCTAATTATATCTCTTCACTCCATGTAGAGGTAAAGGACAATCTTGGTTTGATTTTGAACCCTGGGGTTTTTTTTTTTTTTTTTGGGGGGGGCGGGGTGTTAATTGGGAGACCTTCTGGGACTGGATTGGATTTTCAAACTTGGTGGAGGTGAGAAAGTACAACTATTGCTGAAGTACAGGAGCATGTTGAGCTTCTACTATTGTTGATACTATTAAACAAAGGCTTGTTGCTAAGTCGTCTCAAGGTAGGCTTGTCGATCTATTATTTCATCCTTTTTCACAAACACACACAGATGATTGTAGGCTACTCACTATGATTGTTTATTCATTTTGAATGCTTTTGCACCAAGTCGTTCCACTGATAGTAGTTTAAATAGCTTTCATATTGGGTGTTAACTGCATATATTCATAATTTATTTTATATATATGTTGTCAGCTATTGGATTACATGATTTTGACAGTTTGTCCATATGTTCTAGCAGCGATGTCAAGATCTCTGTGGCTTTCATGTGTGAACATATGTTTTTTGTTTTTTCTAAAAGCCCATGCCAAGAAGAGCAAAGAGAAACACAAAAACCTTCCATTCAGCATCACAAAAACATTTCATATGTGAACATTTTATATTCAAGATAACGTAGTTCCGTTTGTTTTTTTGTTTTTGTTAAAAGCCAATGCCAAGAAGAGTAAAGAGAAACACAAAAGCCTTTTGCTCAACATTACAAAATAATGGCTTTTTATCTGGAATCTCAACACACCTCTTAAGTTTATACTTATCTGTAGGAATTCTTTGCCGACAAAAGAAAATTTAATTAGTAAATACATGAAATGGTCAAAGCTGCCTCATGCCATATATATGGAAAAGTTAATGAAAATTTGGAAGACATGCTCTGTAGTTTTCAATGAACTCAATGCTGCTAATATGGGATACAGACTTCAGTAATGTTCACTTGTCAATGTTCGCTTAACATGATGGCAGTTATTGAAGTGGATGACACTTGCAGGGAATTTTCCTATAGATTCTGAGGCATGCCTTACGCCTCCGGATTAATAAAACGAATAGGAGGGTCAAAGTTCTATTCTTTGGGCGGTGGATTGAGACCTTTTGAGACTGTTATTGTTGGCTTTTCAGCACTGCATTCATTTATGGTATGTATTCTCTATATTCTTTACACAATTTGCATGATAGTACTTAATAATGTGAAGTTCCTGAATATTTTGGTGCACAATTGCTGGGCCAAACATCATGGCAGCATAATTAATCCATTTGTTTCTTATTGATTGCATAAATAACTTTTTTGAAGATAGGTACCCTTATTTTTTAATAGAATTTGTTTCTTATCTACAGTTTTAGGTTTCAATGTAAAAGAAAGGGATGATGTTATTGCAAATTCTATGATGATGCCCTTGTAAGAGGTCTTTGGAATTTAAACAAGATGATATTTAGTTACGTTAGTATCAAAATATTTGTTTGGTTGACATTCCACTTCATTCAATGCTCGAAGTTCTCCAACTTTTTTAAGGGATGGCCTGCTATTGACAGTTTGGTTATTCAAATTTAAATAAAGTTGCTGCATAACTTGAGAAGAATGGATTACATCCAAGTAGGGTGAATATTGTGCTCTATTTTTGTATGTGGAAATTTTTAGTTTCATGTTTAACAAAAAGGTTTTTGTAGTTCTCAATCTATAGCATAGTGGAAACATACCCAACAGTTCTTAAAGAACCGACATAACTAATGTAAAACCTCGAAAGCTGCAAGATATCAATGTTATAAGGATTGGTAAACTTTGTTTCCTTACTTCTAAAAGTTGTTAGTCCTTGTATGGACCGAAACTCTACTTATATACCTTTCTCCTTGCCCAAAAAAAAAAACACAAGAAAGAACCCAGTTGAAACTTGGTTGAGGCTATGTGAGGTACCACTCTGTATTTAATGTGTTTGTGAAACATTGACACATTATCATCCAAAAACTTGGAGATCAATTGCATTCTGGCTCCATCCCATTGTTGATCTATAACTGGAATAGGTCTAAGCCTGGCCAAATTTTAAAATCTTCCTGACCATGAATATGAACTCTTTTTATCTGATAAATTGGATGACAACAGAAGGAAAGACAAACTTAGACAAATGCATCTTCCTATTAGTCAATAATGTTTCTTAATGTTGAGATAATATGAGATTGAATATTTTTTATTTCCATCCCTAGGAAAGTCCCCAATAGCAACTTTTTATTTATTTATTTATTTATTTTTGATGCATGATCTAATAATTGGTAATAGTGGCTATCAGAATTCAAGGAAGATGAATAAGATGGTAAACCCATATAAGATAAATAAGAAAAGAAAATTATTTTTTCGATTCCTCTATCCTGGATCCCTCTATCCTAGAGATTTTATCTTTTCCTCAAATGCCTAAACTATTATCTCCAGTACTAAACTACTTTGAAACATTCCCATAGCATTACCATAGTGATGGCACAACTTCAAGCATATGCTATTGTGAGCATATACTGTTATAACCCTTCGAGTTTGTCGTTATGTTCCATATCGTGGCTGCCATTTTGCCCAATGGTGCAATATATTCCCAGTTGTACCTTCCTATTTGGCCTTTGTGTTGCATTTCGGTGCTTATCTTGGAAATGAAATTGGGTCATATATCTATTCTCCACTGGTTGTTAATTAGTATCTCGATAGTTTGTACTCTAGATAAAAGAATCATGTCATTTGCATTATATGTTTGTGTCCACTTGTATTTATATATTCTGTGTCAAAAAGGCATCTAGTTGTTGATTCTCCTCTACTCAACACACTATGCTTCTATTAGTTGCTCTTATTCATTCCTTATTTGTTCTTATTTTCTTATTAGTCGTTGTTATGTTCTTATTTTGCCAACACTTGAATATGACATTGCTCTGATGCATTGATTGACAATAGGTGGTGTTTCGCAAAAGGCTAAAAAAGTTGAAGAAAGGCGAGAAGCTCCATGATATCGCTTAAGCACACAATTCCAACATTTCTAGAAATTGATGGGAGATTTGAGAAATGCCCCAGATTGTGTCTGCGTTTAGTAAGTAAAAAATTATAATAAAGTTATGTAATGAAATGAGATGTTTCTTTTTATAAGGAAATGGCATGAATATTCAAGTACTTAATAGGGTTTATAATTTCATTCCCAAATATATTGTATGTATGTACATCAGAGATTGATCTATGGTTTAAACCACTTATTTTGAACCCTTTAATACTGATCTATGTTTAGTTCAGTCATTTTAGAAGCAAAGTTTTTTTATTAAAAATTAAAAAATTTCAGTTAAAAAATAGTTCACGTGCAACGCACTTTTGCATAAATTAGTATATATATGTGTATGTGTGTGTGTGTGTGCGCGCGCGCGCGCATTGAACTGTGGCTTGACCTATTTTTATATCTTTGAAAACTTTGTTTAGACTTGGAAAGAATTTCTATATTGAGGTAGTTGTATTCACCCTATACTTTTATGTTTTTCGGATTTGAGTGTGAAAAACAAGATAGTATTAGGTGAGTTTCAGAGGTAGAACTTGAAGCAAACCAGAATGTCAATCCGAAGTTTGAAGCGTAAAACTTGCAGAATTAGTTTATTTTAATTATTATGTCATGTTCAGACTAAGGTAATGAACTCTTAAAGTTGAGCCAGTTTTATCATAAGATGTTTAATTTAATGCTTTGGTTTACAATTTGAAATTTATCGTTTTGGAGATTTGGTTCTTGGTTGGATGGATTACTACTGTGATATTGAAATAGATGGTCGATGTTAATGTTTAGACAATTTGTGATGTAGAATGCTCTCACAGGTTGCTCTTTTTTATTCAAAACAAACATTTCTTTTTGGGTAAAACATTTTTAAATCTGTGGAAAGTTCTTAATTAAATAATTTTTCTTTCATTCACGCACTATTATAACTTTCTATAAAAATTATAAAGTTGGTGCTGTTCTTTTGGTATTTTTGGCTTATATCTTGTTAAATATCGTTGCTAATTATTTGTTCTTACAGATGTTAAGGGTTGTTATTCCTTTTCACTTGCCTTCTTCCCTGCAAGTTATGAAACAGTAAAGTAGTGTTACAATTTCGTTGAACAAAAATTAGTGGATAGTGACATGGTACCGAAAATCAATTTTAAGTACCACACCAAAAATAAAATTACCCATTGATCTTGTTTTGATTTTATTATAATTGTTGATAAAAGAATACTCACATTTTTATTAGACCCAAAAAAAAAAAAAAAAAGCACCTAAAAGTAGGTGCACTTTCTGGATACCGGAGTGGGATTCAAAATAAGAAATGAAAATTAGAAGCCACTATAACATTGCCAACAAGTACAAATGCGAACTGCGATAAAAAAACATAAAAATGCGAAATACCATACACTGAGAACAGTTTACTCGGACATACGGAGTTACTAATGAGTCAGAAACTTTCCACATTAATCAAGTGAAACCAAATCATTATGAAAGGTGGAAACCACAGCAGAACTCATGTCAATTCTCAACGGAGCCAACTTGGGTCAAACAAAATAAAAGTACCGAGTACACTGGTTTCATGTTAATGAAGAACACAGGTCTCAAAACATAAGAGTTTCGCCAACATCTCCAATATTCAGTCCATAAAAATGCGGCCCAAAATGTACGTTATCATAAGGCAGTTACTACTAAAAAATTCTGACCACGTCCAATTAAAGTTCAAGAAATAATCATAAACTGTTTCTACCTCTCTTTGAGTTCCTTTTCGAATTGACGCAATTTTTCACACACAGGCTGCAAAAACAGCTTCAAATCCTTGCTGATTCTCAGCTTATCTTGATGTAGAAGATCCTTCTCTTCGCCAAGTCTTACATCAATCTACATTGTAAAAGATATATTAACTTCAGATTGCAATCAAATTACCATGTATGGCACACAAATTAACACCATGCCGTGGTTTATTGTAAGGAATTAACAAAATTATTTAGGCCAAACAAAGTATTGGTCAATATGAGAATAATCTAGAGTCACCCATAAATAAATGCATTCAGTTTGTGGTGATTAAAAGGTTTCTTGTGGATTTAAGTAGTTTCTGGTATAGCAGGTGTAAATAGTGACCATCGAAAAAGTCGGGTGAACTCTAATAATATAAACACAAATTGCCCACATGCCTATAAAGTGATAAATGGTCTGGTTAGTATTGTGTAACCTTCCACACTCATTCTAAAAGCATACTCCGACAAAATTTTGGCGCCAGTAACAGATCAGACTTTCGGTATCAATGTATCATATTGGACATACCATTCGTACGACCACACCCAGATTTGCCAACTGTCATACACTTGCCAAAAGGTAGTCCGGAGTATATGTTAAAAAATGCTAAACCATTCCTTTTCAGTTGGCCTGAGATTGAGTTCAAACCTTAAGACCCAGTATTGGGCAAAAGTGACCATAGGTCTGACCAAGATGCATGTAGTCTGATGGCTCCATAATATACATCTTGTACCAAATGCCACAAAAAAATACTTGTTAAGGGGGCAACAGCAATGATGGTTGATTTGTTTTCCTTAAATTCAAGTCCACTCTTTGATGGGAGAGGATATATCTATGTGCATTTCAATTTGAACAGCCCACACCGTGACATTCTGCGGTTGAACTGAAGGCCATCGTCGGTCAATACATACCACTCTTGTAAAATTGTAAAGAAAGCATGATACAATCATGGTACCTAATTTTAGGCCAAAGTATTCACCAAGCCCAATTTGTAAATCAGTGGTGCTATTTTTTTTTTAACAAGAGTGATGCTATTTAAACACATAAATATATACAAACTTATTCAAAATGGAATACCATATACATGTGTACTTCCACACCCCAACACCTTGCTCAATCTTTCCAAGATAGAGAGTCGATTTGGGATTCATTTCTTTTTTTCTTCACTATCTTTCTCAAATCAGATAGGCATATACCAGTAACAGAGCCAAGAAATTAGAGAATGACTCACACCACAATTCTCTGAATGAAAACATATGTATTTGTATACGCCAAAGGAGATGAGCATAGATACGCCATGATATGGACATGCCGACACAAAATATTTTTAAAAGTACGACATTGACACGTTAGGGATTCGTTAAATAATATATATATATATAATCATGTGATAAAATAAAAAATATATCATAATAATATTTTAATTTATTCTTCCCCTGATTCTAAAAATTCACACCATGATATCACTACATAAAAAATAGAATATAAGATATACTAATACACATTCAACATTAACATCCATGATTAAAAAATTAATTACTACTACAACTTTTATTTTCAAAAATATTTCACTCTGTCATGCCAATTTTCATCCATTTTAAAAAGCTCCAATTTTGTAAACCCATCTTTTCTCAAATTTCATTCATATTAAAAGTTTATTCCATTTATACTTAAGTTTATATTCATATCCAAAATTATGTTATATTCATATCTTATGTTCAATGTAGTGATTATAACTCTTTTTATATTATGACTTTGACAAACTTCCTTAAAATTACAAAAATAACTCCTAATTATAAAGTTATCTAAAAAAAATTCAAATTTTTTTTTTAAAAAAAAAACCTCAAAACGTGAACCCGGCATTTCAACAGCGTGTCCCAAACAAGTCTCAGGCATGTCGGTTGTGTGTCTCCAACATGTCCGAAAAAAATTAATAAAAATATCAGACACTCATTTCTAGCATGTTCGTGTTCCAAACGTGTCTCTAGCCAAAATGAAGTGTATTTGCTTCCTAGTTAAACACTAGTATGAAAGCGAAACCATTTTTATTCCATTGCCCAAACATGCGGAGTATATACACATAATTACTAGAAATCGCTACACCCCTGACGACCTACGATTTGGTTACAATGATCTCAGATCTGAAAAGTGTAGGTTCACAATTCAGATCACTTAAATGTTCGACCCCAAATCGTAATATCAATCTCAAATCGATTTGCTTTGGAAACACATATATCACAACAATAAAATAAATATTAATTGACTTTGTGTGTATGGATATACGACTATATATAATTTTATACAGTGGGAAATCAAGCGCGACAGTAAAAAATTGTAATTGAATGTGATTATGGATACTATTATATATAATTTCGTACAATACTAAAAATTATATAGATAATGATTCCAAAACGAATTGCGACCCAAAATACCATACCAATTTAGCCAACTCCCCTCGCACAACGTATTTAAGAAAATGTCGTTGTGTTCCCACACCAGTACCAGTACTAGTACCACATACCAAATCGCCCCACAATCCAAGTAACATAATATATGCATGTATTATTTTAGAAAATCAATTTAAATTAGTTAACCATCTGAGTGGGTTAATCATTTTGTAGGTTTTGTGTAGGTACTTTTTCCACTCTCTCGATAATTAAAACTAGCATAATCAGAAAATTAGGTAGTGTATCCAAAGTATAATTTTGCAAGTTGGTTCCGTGAATGTCATGGCATTTATTGGCTGCAAATGAGGTTTAGTTACAATAGCATAATCAGTTGTTGATAGAAGATGTTCTGATGAGTCAAATAGCAATAGATAGTGGTGGTAATCTGGATGAGATAGATCTTGGGTAATATTGGTGCACAAAAATGGTAGTGCTATCAGGCATTTCGGTGGTGATCTGGACTTACATATAGTATATGGCACTTGTGCAGCGGTACCATTTTGAAACCACTCAGATGCTATTAGAGGTCCAAACACGTTACTAAGAAAAACAAGAAAAATTGTAGTGAACTTAATCCAGCCCAAGTAAACTTGCCTATCACCTCCACAAATGATAGTATGCACAATATATTCAGTCGTTTCTGTTTATTTTATGTCAGGTGGATATTCACTGGGAACAACATAGCGAAGCCATGTATGTTCATGCAAAGAAAATTTTAAACTAACAAAAAAATCACTTATCTTCCTCTATGGATATTCATGCCCCCCCATGCAACAACGGATATTGAGAGCCATCATTATATCAATCAAGAATCTAAGCAGGAATCTCAACAACATTTTTCGAAGCTCTTTCAAAATGGTTTTTTTTTTAACTGGAGTATGTTGTGTACCTGCAAGTCATCCAGTTCCCCAAACGAGAACTCTGGCAGATCTATATAGCCCTTGATTTTCTTTTTCTCCTCACCAATAAGCCATTCCCCTGGTTTCCATAGAATTTATTCAACAGCTGAACATGATTTTTTTTGCAAGGCCGGGAAGCAACTTAAAAAAGATACAACATAGAGAAATGAAGGAGCCATACATTTTAGACAAAAGCTTACCTTTGACTCTCAGTGTCAGCTCATATGTGTAGCCAACACGTTTTTTATTCCGTACAGTCACCAAGAATGCCTGCACATCACATTCAAATACTATCAAAAAGAGATGAAAATGATCAAACCAGAAATGTCCCACTGAAAACAAACTGTCCCAAACAAAAAAGGGATGTATCTCTCTCTCTCTCTCTCTCTCTCTCACACACACACAAAAAAAACCTTAATCCTCAAAAGTAGTCTAATGTCTTATATGATTACTACATAAATTCATGAGTCCTAACAAGGAGGAGGCAGTCTATGCATTGGGGACAAGGCCCATTCTGTTGCACCACAGCAATAGCCGTGCAGACACCAATCACATGATCCAGCACCAAGCTCGATGGTGCGACACAATTATTAGGGGGGGGACGAGGGAAAGGGGATTTGAACTCTTGCAAAGACTAGGAGTATACAATTAATGAATCCCTGAAAGTCAAAAAAAAAAAATTCGATACATAGATTGCCACAAACACTAAGTACAAGATGCTTCAACAAAAACAAGCATGATTACAAACAACAGTCTTCATGAAGTACTAAGCTGCTGCAGTCTTTTAATGTAAGATACCTACAGCAAATATCTTATAATTTAACAACTTATTAACTTCACTAGACATAATTTCGGCCCTATATTTTTGGCAGCCGGAGGGTATCCCAGAGCATTTCAATACTTTTTATATTTCATACCAATTCACCTCTTTCTCTTGTCTCCTACAATATCCTGTGCAATTGAGCACTTGAAACAATGAAACTCTGGGGAGTGCTGGCAAACAAACTTTAAAAGAACATGAGACAAGAAAAAACTAGACAATGCCACAAATGTTATTCATGCATAAGAGGTTTAGAAGCCCGATATGGAGTCATGAGAGATATCAACAACTTTCACAAGCACTTACATCGCCCACACATCTCGATACTTCTGTAATATCAGCACTGCCGCCCAAAAACTCCAAGGAATCCACAGATTGAAGCAACTCCTGTGATTCAAGACTAATCTCAGAAAGAAACATAGAAAACAATCAGGCATATACATAGATAACTTCATGAATATGCCCGAATATTCTATATCTTTTGGACCATATAGTAACATTACAGCCACAAACAACAATGTCTGAAGAAATAAAATCAAGTAGCACACTTTCAATATTTACGCAAACAGTGTACAAAGATTTAAGCTACATGAACAATTGAACTCCAAGTAACCAGTAAGCGAGTTCATCAACTATTTTATCCATGATATGAGATAAGGATAAACACAAAAACCACCTGAAAAATCTTATTGTAATAAAAAAATACTTGACTATTATTCCAACATACAAACCTTAATTCTGTCACTCGCCCATTTGTTTAAATTCTTCTCCTCCCAAGTTCCAGCCTGTTTGAACATACAATACAGTCAATGCAATGACTTGAAATTTTATTAAAATAGATAATTTGAAACAAGTCACATACAATCACAAAGCATACATAGAGAACATTATATCCACTTCAAATGTTCATAAATGCACATTGATTAGATATTTAGATGGCAATAGTGAGGCACAATTCAATCCTCTTGATTCCTCTTAAAATTATTGGACTAGCAGAACGTAGGAGCTAGAGCAAGCCTAGTTCAAAAAATGCACCTAAGTATGCATGCAAAAAAGTACTAGAATAAGGAAAGAAAGACAATTACAGGACAGAAAAACTACTTCAAGCACTAACGGGTTATTTAACTAGCTTTTTTACATTAGGTAAAACGCCATCTGTTCAACTTCAACTCTTACTTGATTAAGAGAAGATTTCCACAATAGCTTTAGATCAGTCCTTAAACATTTGGGCAGCATTGAATTCCCTAATAGGCCATTCCGTATACTAGCAAACAAGTAGCTTAAACTCAATTGTAGCCCAAAAAAATGCTTCAATCAAACCCTACTAGCTTCATCAAACAAGTAATCACCAACTATCCCTACTCATTTCTCAAAAGCATATTATGGCTACCCTTAGGAATTAACTCAACTTGAGCAGCTCCTAGATTTCCATAATCCAACCTGTCTTCAGTGGCTATTTTATCATTGAAGATAACAATATCTTCCCCAACCCAATTTCAGAGTTCCTACCCTGTGAATTATCAAGTCCCAAATCATAAATAATCCTCGAGAAATTCACACTCAAGGTCATAAGATTGCAAAGAAGATTGAAAAGGAAAAAACCCAGAGATATGACCTTTATTGCACCTGATTTGACGACCTAAATCTAAGATGATTTTCATGCAAGCAGTGTGTAAAAGAAGAAGAAAAGCACTTAACAAAGAAAGCCCCAGACTGGACAATACATTTAGACTGTTCTTTTGCATTGGATCCAGCTTCACTCTCATCAAAAGGATTGCCTACCTCAATCAGAGTTTCAGCCATTCTGGAGTCATCCTCTGCGTATTCATAATCATCACTACCAATTTCGTCTACCTACCCCCACTTTTGCAAATGAAGTCCTCCAATGCGCAACAAACTTCATTGATATCAAACCCATCAACTTTATCTTTAGTCAACGTAAAAGAGGGGTAGTGTGGAAGGATAATTAGGTCATCTTCGAGGGTAAAAAATGAGTGTTGGGAATCTTTAAGGACAGAGTGAAATTCTTCGTGTCTCAATGGGCTTTGGTCACTAAAGAATTTTTGAATCTCTCTTTCCATGTTATTCATAAAAAATGGAGTATGGTACGTGATTAAGGGTTAATATTGTTTGAAGATTCTTGTAATTTATGTTTGTTATCTGCTCTATTGTCCTAACAATTAGATTCCTCGCCTGATATTTATGTTTTAAAATTAATGAAGTCATGTTTCTTACTTAACAAAAATACGGTCTCAATATCAAACACATATTTGAAAAAACATATATCAACATTTAGTAACATATAAAAATGGATAAATCAAGGTTGGTTAGAACAGAAAGAACACAAAGGCACCACGGTCACTTGGGGCCTAGGAGTGAGGCGGAGCATAGGATTCATCGAAGAGACGTACATGTTGTAGATAATCTATGTATATATAAATTATACTGCAAATGCAACTGAATTAGGGGTGACAATCGGGTCGTGTTGTGCGGGGTTCGTGTCGTGTTAAATATTAGTCGTGTCGAACATTAGTCAACCCTAACCCAACCCATTTAACTAATCGTGTCGTGTCAAATTGACCTGTTTATTTTCGTGTCGTGTTCGTGCTTGTATTCGTGTTGACCCACATAAACTTTGAATAAAAAATTTAACTCTAATATTTTATTTTTACTTAATTGAATCTCTCGTCACATATTTTTTACAAACTAAAAATTAACCTAATAATAATAATAATAATAATGAGTAATAATATCTTTTTTTATACAATAATTATATCAGTGCTTGATAAACAACTACAAATAATTAATATTTTATTTATATAATACTAATTAAATATGTTAATCGTACATTGTGCAACTAAATTAAACATTAGAAGTAATGAAAAAAACAAGCTATCAAAACATAAAAACTCATACATGCAACGAAAAGGCCAAGATAATCTCTTTCGAGTTAAAAATTTCGTGTTGACAGGTTAAGCTGGTTGAACCCGAACACCACTCATTAACATTTCGTGTTGACGGGTCGTGTCATATATGAGTTCGTGTAAAAAAATAGTCAACCAAAACCCATTTATTCGTGTCGTGTTCGTATCGAGTTATCGTGTCGTGTCAAAAATTGTCACCCCTAAACTGAATACAACCAAATCTAGAAATATCAACAAAATATAAAATATACAGTTTCAACAGCAGATGTCAATTATGTTCTGTCAAAAACTAATTGCAAATTGCAAACAAATACATCATATACAACTCATTTTAGCTAATTTCAGCAACATAAAACAAGCTCAACAAAAATTTTGTCAAAATTAATCAACATTTAGCATCAAATACTGGAATATTACAATAAATTTTAGCAATATCTTACAAAAAACCACTAATTTAAGACTTATAGCATCCTTAAGGACCTTAACCAATTCAAACCTAGATATTTATACCTATGAGTTAATTAGACAAATTCTATAAAGATTCATAAATTTTAGGCGTACAATTTGATATTTATATTTAAATATAAAATCTAATGTTGTGCATATGAAAACTCCGATGACCATCAACACATCAAGGGCCCTACACATATCACTGAGAACAAAAAATCACGCCTAATGCGACTTTAAGCCCAAAGCAAGCATCTCATGTACCTTGATTACGCCACTATGAAATAGACTAACCTCAAGCTCATTAAGGCACTTCAAGTGCGCCTCACCTTATCTCGGACCTGGCTAGCATCAACGCACTCCTCACAACAATGGGATAAATAGTAACCCTATAGAATTTTTTCTAAGTAAAACAATAGATCATTTACAAATGCATTGTAGGGTTACTAGATAGACGCATCAAAATATGATCAAAAATCATAGCTGGTGGAATTTGAAAGATTAAAAGATATTAACATTCCAGAAATATATAAAATTACTTTGGAAAGTTGTTAAATGTAAATCATACAAGTTTAGATACTAGACATATTAACCATAGGCTTTGGAGATTAGACAAATAAATATTTTCATCTAATTAGAATGTTCAAAAGAAATACTATGATATTAAAAAAAAGACAGGAAAAGATTTAGCACCTGATGGCAACTTATAGAGATTTAGAAATGTTTATGGAATATGATAATATGTTGACTATTTGATAAGATTGCAATAACTACAAGAAATTACATGATACATTTCGGTTAAAAAAAATTCATGATAAATGCAAAAAGCACATTTTAGCACATTTGTGCAAAATTAAGAGACTTTCAAAGTTGTATTTGAACAATGGTATTTGAAAACCAAACTTGATATAGCATGTCAACCATAGAAGCAATGTACCTACTTAAAAAGGAAAAAATTTAATCACATGGTTCTTTAGATTTGAAGAAGATACGTGACCAAGTTGCTAGAGATAGATATAATATGGTCGGTCTTAGAAACGAAAAGTATTATAAATAGGCATATTAATGTGGTTAAAAAAAAATGGGTAGATGTTCATCATAGATCTACCTTAAACCCATCTTTTTACATATACTTAATGATGACTTAACTAGGCACATTCAAATGAGATTTTGGAAAACATGCCGTTTTCTTCTACACAAAGGACACTCTAACAGAAGAAAAGGCTATCCTATAATGAAACAATGACATACATAAATCCAAACCCAAATTTTTTTCCAAAAAAATTGCGTAAGTGGTAAGAATTTTTTTAAAAAAAAATACAAGAGCTAGAGAGAGGAAGTTAAGAGAGATACCCTATTCCAGGCAGAACCGAGGTGGTTAGTAGACTGGGAATGGCTGGAAAGATCCTGAGGAGTTAGCTTCCGAGGAACTGGAAGAGGGGCAGCATCTTGGGTAACCTCTCTCACCCAATATGTGTACGATGCAGTTGTTGATTCCCCTGCTGCATTCTGTTTCTCTGAAGCAGCATCACCTTCCATTTCTCTCTCTTCTACACCCTTTACTATGTATTACTTGCTGCTATCTTATCCCACACAAATAAAAAAAAAAACCCCAGAAAATTTTCAATTAAAAAAACCCAGAAAAGCTGCAGGTGAAAAACAATGAGAATGAAGCAATATGTAATTTTAGATTAAGAGAGGTGAATAAAACCAACAAAAATAATTGATTGACTAGGTAATGAGTGACCATATAAAACAAATCAAAAACCCTATAAATATTACAATGAAGACATGAATAAATGCAGGAAAATTGATTGATTGACTGGGTAATGAGATATTATGCAACGAAAGAGAGGAAAAGGTATGGAGAGTTACTAATGAGTCTGCGGGAGAGAAGAGGAGAGAGGATTTTTTTTTTCGATCTGTAAGATAGAGATGTTCCTTCGATTTCGGAAGATTCTGGTGGCACCGCAGGTTTGGACACGATGCGAGAGACCAAAGACTCGGAGGGCCTTTTTTGACCGACAAAATACTAGATTTAGAAACAAAATGTTCATAAAATTTGCTGTTGTAATTACGAAATATAATATGGTTATTGCATTGGTGGCCGGGGGCGTTCTCGAACCTTCTTTTTGCTCGTGTTGTTTTAGAGAGATCGCGAAAAGCCTAACGGAAACATGTCATACCTAACGGAAATATGGCACCTCTCAAAAAGTCAAAAAGCACGGAGGATCTGGTTGGTCGTGGGTATCGTGTGAGAGCTCATTCTTCTTGGGTTGAGATTCGCTCAATTATATATTTTTTTAATTTTTTTCTCAATATATCATTTATTATAAATGAGTAAAATATTCATTTATAGATAATGAATCTCACTTAAATAGATGATTAATGATATATTAAAAAAAAAAATTAAAAATATAATGAAGAGAATCTTAATACTTTGATAGTAAAAATTTAAAAATGATGAGCAATTCACTGGAAAAATAGTGTGCACTTGTGTCCTAAAACATTACAAATATTTATAGGGAGTCTATCTCCAATTATGCCAGACTTAGAAGAACGTTTTAGACAATTATAACTTCCATTTTCATTGGTCAACCACTTTGGACACATGTTTATATCATAGAACTTGGACAAGCCTTGATTATTTGATCACCATGACTTTTTTTGGTCTCCTTTTTTTTATGATACTAAAAATTAGATAAAGTTAAACTTGAACCATCTAGCTCGGACATCTAAGCTCGAACCTCGCAGCTCATGATCCCTAGCTCGAGGTGTGCAAGTCGGGAATCTTCAGCAACGAGACCCTCGTGTACGCGATGACCATAACAGCTGGTACTCTGCAGAAGGTCACATTACATCTAGAGAATGTAACTCATAAAGGCCAAATATTCTGACATATAGTTTGGAACCACCTCAAGGGGAATCACGTTGATCATGCTAGAATAACATCGGTTACAGAAGGATTGCAGAGATCACGCAAGACAATCACACAAGGCAACTATAAGATATAAATAGGAATCAAGTCGCTTACATTTGTAATCAAGCAATTATCTGAACAATTATTCAGTCTAATCTCCCCCCCCCTAATTAATAGACAACTTTTCAAAAGCAAGAGACTCCATTAGAGTGGACTAACAAAACTTCTAAACTAGTGAACCATTATAGACCCTCTGTCCATCCATTCTTCGTTTGATTATATTAGTAATCTAACCCCCAACGGCCTAAAAGCTCTTATTAGATACTCTAGTGATTCCCAAGCAACTCTTCTGTGTTTAGCTGCGTTGAACACACCATTAGTTGGTACCGTTTGTGGGAACGATTATTTTTTATTCATGTTTAAACTCTACTGATATATTTAGTAATTGATGGTCTTTACGCGTAACATGATCAAAAATCAGGAAAATCCTTTACGTTTACAAAACTAGCAAGAAGTCACTTCTGGGGGGACAAGAGAGAATTCCCATGAATCCTTTGCCAACCCAGAAGTCAATTTGCAAATGGTGGATCCTCCTCCAAACTACAAACTCGAGGCCCTATGTTAGGCCAAAAATCGATCTATTAAATCTTATTTGTGCCCAACGTCCCCAGGAGGCACCACCAGCCAAGGATGACCCCCCACAGAAGAAAATGAAGTCATGTCGATGAAGTTCACCGTCGAGCCTAGAGAAACGGGAAAGAAGAAGAGTTCTATAGTCAAAACAAAGTAGCTCCTAGAAACAAGCTCCTCCTAGATCCACTCCAACAAGGTGGGAGGATCAATTCTGGGAGCGACAGTTCAAAGTAATCCAACAAGAGCTCAGCCACATGAAGGAGACGGTGAATAGCAAAACCCCAATGACCATGGATGCTCTAGTTCAACAAACATAATCTCCATTCACCCCTAAGGTGATAAATTTCCCTCTTCCCCCAAAAATTCAGGATTCCCCAAATCGAGAAGTTTGAGGAGATAAAAGATCTCATGGACCATCTCAACACCTACAAAAATCCGATAGAATTGCATGGATACCACGATCTAGTGTGTTGTCCAGCTTTTGCTATCACATTGAAGGGCTCGACCTTGGCTTGGTTTAACAGGTTGTCTCAAACGTCGATTTTCTCTTTTAGAGAGCTCTCTATCTCGTTCGTGTCCCACTTTATAGGAGCTCAAACCTACCAAAAGCCATGTTACCACCTGTTAAACATGAAGTAGGGGCCAAACAAGTCACTAAGGAGTTATGTCTAAAGGTTCAACTTGGAGTCCATAAAGGTGGACCTCTTAGACAAGAAGTTTGCCATCATAGCCTTTACTACTGATCTAGGAGTATAGTCAAATGATCATATGTTCTCAATTGCTAAAAACCCTTAAGCCAATATGGCTGAGATACTGGCAAAAATAGAGAAATATATCAATAGCGAGGAAGTTTTCCTCTCAAAATCTGGATGTTTCACAGCTCGTGGAGAGAAGGAGAAGAAAAGGGATCAAAGTCAAAAAAAATGACAAGAGTCGAGAACGATCTCCAAGGAAAGATAAGGATCGTTCCCCAAAAAGGAGAGTTGACATCAAAGACCGCCTGGGCCAGCCTTCCACCTCAGGAGTTATAGCCGAAGTATACTCCACGATAGTTCACACTTCTCAATGCCACAGTAACACAAGTACTCTACGAGGTCCAGAACGAGAAATTCCTGAGATGGACACCTCAGATGAAGGTGGATCCTGATAAGAAAGATGCCACAAAATACTGTGAGTATCACCGAGACCTGGGCCATTACATTGATGATTATATTTAACTGAAAAAGGAGATCAAGTTCTTAATCCAACGAGGTTAGTTGCTCTACTTTATAGCGCAAGGCAATCAGAATCGAGCTAACCTAGTTGTACCACAACAAAAGCTCCACCTTAGCATCAATAACCTATGCGTGAAATCAAGGTTATCTTTGGAGGATTCGTTGGTGGATGGGAGATGAGCTCAGCAAGAAAATCCCATATGAAGGGGGCCTAAGCTGAAGATATATTGGAAATCTAGACCATGTCCAAGTCACCTTGGTTGAGCATGGACATCACCTTCTCGAAATCTAGAAGGCTGCCAACATCCTCACAACGATCCCTTGGTTGTAAAATTCATAATCGCCAACAAAACTATCCACCGAGTTCTTATTGATAATGATAGCTTGGTTGATATCATCTTTACATTAGCCTTTGACAAGATGGGCATTAGTAGAGACAAGCTTGAGCCAATAAGTAATCCATTTGCTCGTGGAGGCCCCTTCAGCCTATAATGTTCTCTTCGAGAGAGCTTCCCTCAACGCTATGCGAGCTATTCCCTCAGTTTATCATCTAGTAATAAAGTTCCCGATGGAGGATGGTGTGGGAATGGTCCGAGGAGACCACGCATAACAAGTGAGTGCTATGTGGCATCGATGAAGCAGAAGGAGGTTGAAACTATACAATTGGATGAACTTGACATAAGAGATGAGTTGGAGATGAGACCCACACCTTTGAAAGAACTAGAGCCTGTCCAATTGGACAAGACCCAGGGCACCTAAAGTATGTTAGTTCTAGATTGGTCAAAGAGGTCAAACATCTCCTTATCCAATTTTTAAAGGCAAATATAGAGGTGTACACTTGGAGACAAAATGATATGCAGGGGATAGACCCGTCAGTCATTGTGCATAAGCTCAACATCGATTCAACCTTCAAGCTGAGGGGATAGCTCTAGTGTGCCAAAAATCTATAAACGAGGGGGTCTTTAAGCTCCTCTAGACAAAGTCGTCAAGGTGATAGATTATTCGACATAGCTTGCAAACATGGTGCTCATAAATAAAACTAAAAACAAATGGAACCTCTACATCGACTTCATTGACCTAAACTGCGTCTGCCCCAAAGACAACTTCTCGCTCCCTACAATTAACTTAATCATGGATGCCATGACAGCACACTAATTGCTCGGTTTCATGGACATTTTATCAGGGTACAACCAGATCAGAATAGACCCCAACAACTAGAAAAAGATGTCATTCGTTACCGAGTAAGAGACATACTGCTACCAAGTCATGCTATTTTGACTCAAAAATCTAGGAGTCACCTATCAATGACTGGTGAATCGCATGTTCTAGAGCAGATCAGAACATCTATGGAAGTTTACATCGACGACATGGTGGTAAAATCGTTGAAGGCCAAGCTCCACATCCAGCACCTTGAAGAATCTTTTCAAATTCTTAAGAAATATGAGATGAAGCTCAATCTTGTAAAATGTCAAGAAGACTAGTGAAGTGGGCATTCGAGCTTAGTAAGTTCGACATCAGGTACAAGCTCAGAACCGCCATCAAGGGATAGGTTTTAGCCTATTTTATCGTAGAATTCACCATTCCTACAGGACAAAGGGCACCATAAGACTCAACACACATTGCCCTCGATCTCCCAATGTGGAAACTTTTAGTTGATGGAGTGACTAACACACAACATAGGAGAGCTGGACTGATCCTGACCTCTTCAGATTGAATAGACCTAGAGTATGCCCCCAGGTTCGACTTTAAGGCATTAAACAACGAAGCAAAGTATGAGACAATGATAGTTGGACTCAAGTTATCTCATTCCATGGAAGTTGAGTAGCTCATAATACATAGTGACTCGTAACTAGTAGTAAGGCAGATCGAGGAGGCTTATGAAGTCAAGGGAGAAAAGATGGCGCTACTTAAGAAAGGCACAAGAGTTACTGAAAAAATTTGTTCAAGTTAAGATAATTCAAATCCCCTGAGTAGAGAACTCTAGGGCAGACGCTCTAGCTAGGTTAGCCATCATTTCCCAAGAAAATCTAGATAAGTTTATCCCAATTGAACACCTAGTCGAGCCTTTTGTGGGCTTTGAATTAGAAGAAGTTCTCTCCATCAACACACTACTAACCTAGATAGACCCAATCTTAGCCTATTTACAAAACCAAACATTAAGGACTAGGTCATCTAGATTTACCCTCATCTGAGAAAAATTATACAAAAGAGGTTTCTCTTCGCCCCTCCTTAGATGTGTTGGAGAAGACGAAACAAATTACTTCTTAAAGGGAATCACGAGGGCATCTGTGGGACCCACATTAGAGCTCAAACACTAGTCTATAAGACACTAAGACAAGGATATTTATAAAACCAAACATTACCTACAAATTCTAAAAAAGCAACGAAATCAATGACTAGGTCATCCAGATTTACCCTCATCTGAGGACAATTAAACAAAAGAGGCTTCTCTTCGCCCCTCCTTAGATGTGTTGGAGAAGGTGAAACAAATTACATCTTAAAGGAAATCACGAGGGCATCTGTGGGACCCATATTGGAGCTCAAACACTAGCCTATAAGGCACTAAGACAAGGATATTTACAAAACCAAACATTACCTACAAATTTTAAAGAAGCAGCGAAATTAAGGACTAAGTCATCCAGATTTACCCTCATCTAAGGAAAATTATACAAAAAGAGGCTTCTCTTCGCCCCTCCTTAGTATGTTGGAGAAGACAAAACAAATTACATCTTAAAGGAAATCACAAGGGCATCTATGGGACCCACATTGGAGCTCAAACACTAGCCTATAAGGGACTAAGACAAGGATATTTCTAGCTTGCAATTCTTAAGAATGCAAGGGAGCTAGTCAAGAAATGCAAAGTCTGTCAACTTCATGCAAACATCCAACACTGTCTACCAAAGCTGCTCACCTCAATGATAATCCCTTGGCCCTTTCAGCAATGGGGGTTAGATATACTTGGATCCTTTCCAATAAGCACGGGGCAATCCAAGTTTGCAATAATTGAAGTCAATTATTTCAGTAAATGAGCCGAGGTAAAGCCCCTTGCGAAGATCTCAAAGTAGAAGGTTCAAAACTTTGTCTGGAAATATATAATCTACAGATTTGGGATTCCAAGGGCCTTCATCTTAGACAATGTGAGACAATTCATTAACTCAACGTTCAAAGGATTTTGCACCGAGCTACGTATAAGGAATTAGTTCTCTACTCTAGCTCATCCACAGTCTAACGGGAAAGCAGAAGTCACCATCCGAACTATCAAGACAACTATGAAAATAAGAATTTAAGCCTAAAAAATCCAATGGGTGGAACATCTGCCAGCGGAACTGTGGGCTTGCAGAACAACTGCCAAAATAGCCACAAGTGAAACACCTTTTGCTCTTGCCTGTGGCATTGAGGTAGTGGTTCTAGTCGAAATAGGCACCATGTCTCCAAGGATAGAGCTCGCGGATTTAGAACAAAATGACAGATCGTTGCTTATTAATCTCGACCTATTAGATGAGAAGAGGAACAATGTCTTACAGTGTATCGCAGACTATTAGAGGAAGACAGTGCAATATTACAACAGGAGAGTCAAGTAAAGAAGTTTCAAAGTAGGAGATCTTGTCCTAAAGAAACTCCTCTTGGACGAGAAGAGCCCCCTGCACATGGGAAGCTAGGCCCCAACTAGGAAGGTCTATATATAGTCACAAGGATAGTCAGGCCCGAAAATTACGAATTGCAAATTAAAGAGGGAAAAGTTCTATCTCACTCATGGAATGCAAAGCATTTGAAGAGATTCTATCAATGGGAAGGATAATCTAGAAAAAGAGGGATTTCTTGTAAAAAAATCTTCTAAAATAAATAAAATTTTCAGTTTATTCCCATGGAAAATGCGTTGAATCATAGATGAGCTCACCAGCTCATAAGATAAAGATAAGTTATTCAACTCATAAAATAAACGATAAGCTCTCCAGCTCATAATACAAAGATGAGTTATTCAACTCATACAATAAACGATGAGTTCTCTAGCTCATAAAATAAATATGAGTTCTTCAACTCATAAAATAAATTATGAGCGCTCCAGCTCATAAAATAAAGATGAGTTTTTCAACTCATAAAATAAACGATGAGCTCTCTAGCTCATAAAATAAAGATAAGTTCTTTAACTCATGAAGCAAATGATGGGCTCTTCAACTCATAGGATGAGTTCTTCGACTCGTAAAAAATGAGTGATGATCTCCCCAACTCATAAATTAAAAATGAATTCTTCAACTTATAAGAACAATTCTACAAGCCCTAGAAGGACGCACAAACCTCAAACTTGGGGTCCTTCAACTTATAAGCAAGTAGTGCTAAACTAAGCTGTTTCTAGAGGACCAAAAGTCTTTCCTGAAATAAGGGGTAAGGAAGGAGACATATCTCTACACATCAATCTTACATATCAAGTATCAAGAAAGAGCTACTAAGACAAGATTTTTCAAAATTAACTTGTATTCAAAAACCAAAAGAAGATTACAGGGTTGAAAGCTCAAAGATTACAAGAGAGAGAGAGAGAGAAAGGTCAAGCATCTGTTGCAAGAGTAGCCTTTTCAACGCCTATTGGGATCACAGGGTCAACAACACCCGCCTCACTTTCTGGCGAAACAGGAGCCAACTCTAATTGTTCCTCAGGCAAAGTAAGGTGATGAGTCTCCACCTTATCAATAATAACTGTTAGTCGAGCGGGCTTAGAAGTCTCCACCTCCCTAGAAACAACTGATGGGACCACCTCAAAAGTAGTCATTGACAAAATACGCTAAGAAGAGTCCACCTCGGTTATAGTCAACGCCTCTCCCTCGGCCCCCTCTTCAGAGAAAAATTCTTTGTCCTCTCCAAGAGGAGGCTCAAAGTCAAAGTTCATCTCTAGGTACTTCTTCAAAGCCTGCATCTGGAAGGCGAACTAGCCCTTAGTGTAGGCGTGGTGCATTCATCCTTTAGGTCGACGATGGTGGAGTCCCTCTTAACCACCTTGGATCTCTCAACATCAATCTCCTTCAGGCAGACAACATTGATCTTGCATAGCTCCTTCAACTCGTCCTTCAAGTCTTAAGTAGGATCCCGAGCTACTAGCACATCCTTTTTGGCTTGGAGAAGACCATCGGTTTTAAGCTTGATCTCATCCGCCTTGAGCTTGACCTTCAGACTCAAGCTCCTTCTTGGATGAGGTCAAATCTTTCATTTGAGCTCGGAGGTCGTCATTTACAAAGGATAGCTCAATAACCAAGAGCTCAAAAGCCTTGAGAAACACCTTGGCTTCTACCACAACAGTCTCCTGGGCTCGAACTCTACTCACCAGAGGCCCAATGTAAATAGCCATCTACAAAAGAAGAACAAAAATAAAAGCCGAGTTAGAGGACAAACAAGCTAAATAAACGAGTTATGTGGGAAAATCCCCATGTATAAATGAATGAGAAGATCACTACATTAGGAAATTCCATTGTTGTTGCAATGAATAAGTTGAAATGTTTCATTGACATTTTCTGTAGTTTCTGAAATATTAATGCACATTCTTGTAATTTATATATGCATTTCAGGGTTCGTTTGGTAACGATTCGGTTTTCAATTTTTTAGAAAACCTAAAATTTAAACTCGTTTGGTAACCGTTTTAGTTTTTTTATAACTAAAATCGTTTTCAAAGTTGATTCAGATTTTTGAAACAAAAATAAGTCGTTTCAAAAAAAAAAACGAAAACGGGCATAAGACATTTAATGAGATCCTACCACCGAATCTTGTTAGCAAAAAACTAAGCCCTCTACCAAAAAACCCTCAAGCTAAATATTTAAACCCTCATTGTCTCTCTTATCTCATTGTCTCTCTTATCTCATCGTCTCTCTCATCTTATCATCTTTCTCATCTCATCGTCTTTCTCATTCCCTTCGTCTAACAGACGAGTTCCAGTAGCAGCTTCTTCGTTTACAGTAGCTTTGTCTTTCTCGTCTAAAGCTCTCTCACCAAGGTAAGTCATTAGATCTAGGGTTTTTGAGAAATTTTTACCTTGTTTTTTGGATATCTCTCGATTTCTCTCAGTAGATAGATTCCTTATATCTAGGTTGTTTCTTTGTGCTAGATTTATTTATTAGATTTGTAGGTTGTTTCTTTGTGTTATATCTAATTTTTTTGTGGTAGATCTAATTTTTTTAAAAAAAATTATTAGATTTGATTTTTTTGTTAGATCTATTTCTACGAGTTTTTTGTATTTTTAGTGTGTTAGATTTTATTATGTGAGTCATTCTATTACTTGTGCATTGAATTGTAGACACAGAAAAATCACTGAAGCCATTCTATTACCTGTGTACTGGATTCTATTACCTGTGAGCCATTGTATTTTTTTTTTGTCATGACTAGTTGCAGCAACCAAACCATAACTTTGTGATACCGCCAAGGCATCGGTTGGTTCTCTGAGAAGAGTCAACACCTTGTTCTCAGCCATGTTCCAAAGTTCCATAGACTGAAACTCACATAATTCACATAAAATGGAAACACTTAATGCTTCCTTCTGGGAAAAAAGAAAAGAGAACAAAGATATCATACCTTGGCTGCACCTAAATTGATTTTACAATAAATTAATTAAGGTTGATTTTAGCAAGATAAACCTAAATTGAAACTCAATTTTGTTAAATGATCAGTCAATATAATCATTTATGTTATACAGATCTGCTTTATCCTTTTTTTGTTACATTATATTATTTGTTAGATCCATTCGAATATTTTTTGTGATACATTTTTTTTTATGTATTTGATCTGATTTGCTTTAGGTTGTACATTGAGTTAGAAATTGAAGATTGGACATTTTCAATGATATGGTCATATTTGTTTCTATTTTATTTTAATTCATGATTTTGCTTTTGAATTTATTATCCATGCACTAAAAATATCTAATTTCATCAATTTTTCCATACATATGATGTTACTGGAATGTGTGGTTGTATATGGTGAATATCAATGTAATCCATGTAGGTACTAACAATGTTGTTGAGGTTTAATCCACCAAATTTGATACCCCATGACCTGATAAGAGTGAGGCAATTTATATAAATTTAATGGATGAGCAGGTTGCAAAAAGAAATAGATCAACTACTACATTTAAAAGAGAAGCGTGGAACTACATTCTTGAGAAACAGAAAAGTCGAACTGGGTATTCATATAACCATGAGCAACTTAAGAATAAGTTTAATAATTTGAGGCAAGTATGAGATGATTTTCACAAACTAGTTAATGAAACCGCAGGAGTTGGTTGGGATCCAGAAAAAGGGATAGTGACTGTGCTAGATGATGTGAAAAAATTTATTCAGGGTATAAATTTTTATTGTATTCAAATGTGATATGATTTTCATTAAATGGTCATTACTAGAATGTGTTTCATAATAATCCTATTTTTTTAGGTCAATAAGCACGCCAGAAAATTCAAGAAAGAGGGTTGTCCACATTATTAGACATTGTGTAGAATCTATATGGACACAACGACAACTGGTGAACATTCTTATCCTTCAACCAAGTTTCCCTCTGATGATGAACATGACTCTAATTGTGACCCAAAAGATGAAGAGGGATATGAAAATGTCGATGACAATGTGGATGATGGGTAAATTTGATTTTTTTTTGAAAAAAAGCAAAATGGTCATTTGCTACTAAAATGCGGATTTAAGGTATGTGTTCTCTAGGGATCGTATGACACAACAAACTTCACCGTTGGATTCGTATCGCGAAATCTAGTCACCCTGACTAATTTCGTCGAATTCTGAGATAGTCGAATTTTTTACGTCTTACGAGACGACTATGTGTCGAATGACCTCATAAAGGTCCCTAAAAATATAAATTATAAAGTTTCTTATAATTGAATTAAAGTTCAAATAAATTTATTTGAACTTAAACCGGAATGAAATTAGTCGTTTCAGGATGAAAACGAACTCAAACAAGTGGGGGGCGTGTGGCACGATGTGCACAGAGTATTAGAAATTATAAATAGGGCTAAATATCTAATTTTTGGAGAAATATCTCCACAAATTCTGCTAGCTTCACACGCTGGAGAGAAAGAGGGAGAGAAAAGAGAAAATCCAATTTTCTTCCTTCGATTCACGGAGTTCCGTCGGTCGGAATCCGTCGAGCCAAGAGTTAAAGTCGATCTCCTCGACCAAGGCTACGAAACAATACCATGAATGGAGGATTTCACCGAAGATCCAAAGAGGAGACTTTGGGGAATCAAGATTTTGGGGTTTTGGTTGGTGTTCTTGGAGGTTCTACTCTTCGATTCACGCTTCAAGAGGTAGGGTTCCCTCCTACTCGGTTCATTTCTAACCTAGAATGTCTATAAGGGATGGTTAAGTGTATGTGGTTATATATCACTTGCCTATTATTATGGAAATGAGAAAATGAGTATAGAAATGGCTTAGACTAACTTCTAGCTTGATTTTTATGCATGAAATTTACTTGTGTAATTTCTTGTAACTTTGTGAAATTGTGGGCATGATATGTGTTTAACATGATTGTTGTCTTGAAGGTGTTCGATAAAATGCATTGAGTGATTGAACATTATTGTTTTGATGCAATTGAAGTAACATGCTTAGACATTGTTGTTGACATGTAGACGTATGTTTTATGATATGCTAGCATGAAGATAGTTCATGAAAATTATATGCATATAATAAAAATTGTCATAATATATGTTGATATGTGAAATTGCTCATTTGACATGCATTGCACATTGGGCATAGCATTTGCATCATATTTATGGGGATGAGTCATTAGTGTGGGTGTGTGAGTGCATGGTTGATTAAACACCATACTTGATAATTGATATGTGGGCTCGGTACCGTTGGACCAAGGTTGTGTCGGGTATAACAAGAAGGGCTAGAAGATCCCTCGGGTGCAACACTCAGTTATTGGTTTATTCACTTTCGTCGGTGTAAGTCTAAAAAAGTGAATTAGGCGTACGGAGCCGGAAGTGAAATTCCAAAATTCGTTGCCTAACAAAAACACAAGATTTTGGTTAAAGATTTTTTTCATAAACATACTCTTGGATGTGCAACATCCAACACTGCTTGATTTTATAAACATATAACTTTTATTTCAAACAAACATTGGATGAACTTCATCAATGATGAAGGTTTTACACACGTGCATTGCATTGTGTTGAGGGAGCCGGTGAGGGCTCGGGTTAAAGTGCATAAGTGAGTGTCATCTCATATCATGGCATGACATGGTAGAGTTTTAACATTGAATCACATATTCATATTTGAAATGGATAAATGTTGTTGATTGTTGCATGTATACATTCCATATGCATCTAAGTGAGGAGCAGCCTTTGTAGAAGATAATCTATTGAGCATAACTCACCCTATACAAGAAAACATGTAACACCCCACCATGCACATGACATAATATTGTCTGCTTTGGGCCCCCTGACCCTCACAGTTTTGTTCCTTCCAGTACCCTTGAAAAAAAGTCTTATGTCATGTAAGGTGAGAGACTTACTTATAAACCTAACAACTTTCCTCTCCATAACCAATGTGGGATACTAGGATCTCACAAAACATTTCAGGTGCAGATCACATGCCAGTGGATGGATGTCATTTGAGCCATCAAGGGCGAAGAAAAGCCGAGATGTGGCTTTATTTTGGGATTTTGTAAATTCAATGTGAAAACTTATTTTTTGACATGTAAATTTGTGTAAATAAATGTAATAGAACTTGTACGTATTAAGTTTTATGTGAGAAATTGTGTTAAACATGTATTGGTTGGTTTTGAAAAGGTTTAGAATGAATTTGAAATAAAAAACAGATGAAATAGACAAATTTGGGCATATTGTACCGATACAACTGTGTCCATAGGGCAGACAATACCAGTATTGTGTACCGATACGCTACGGCCCAGTGAGCAAATCGTACCGGTACTGTGTACCAATACTCTCTCTAAAATTTTTAAATTTTAAAACTGCTTTGTCATGCTTTCGGCCTATGTTTTCCTTTCCTCCAATGATGTAAATAAATCATAATGGAGTATAAATCATGGTATATTGGACATTGGTTGGATCCAACAAATAATTGAACCCGGATTACATTTGTAAGTTACGATTCCGGTTAGGGATGCTAGCATGTGGTGTCGGGTTATGTGACATTCACAGGTATTTTCTGCGAGTTGATGAGTTATCAACGGTTAAAAATGGACTCTTGGATTTTGAGACGTAAGAGATAATCTAACTGTTACCAATTATAATCGAAGCTGTTATATCACTCCTAATCATAGTCGGTGTACGAAAAAAGATTCTTGTACTCGTACCCTTACCACTGCACTAAACATGTTAGTTAAATCTACAAAGGTAAGGTCAGAGATTTACGAGAAAAGAATGACAATTGTTGGTTCATTATCGACTTGTGCAGACTCTATGGTTTATTCGGTGACTACGATTGACCCACATTTAGACTTGTTGAAAGACTGTATCAACGCTTTGAACTCTCTTGAGGACATTGATGATGCGATTTATACAAAAGTCTTAAAATCGTTGTGTGATGATGAGGTGTGGCAGAAAGTATTTTTGGAGTTGTCTGATCATCGGAAGAGGGGTGTAGTTATGAATCTGTGATATGTTAGGTCATGATTGTATTTTTTGTGACTTTAAACCATGTCTTAATTTCCTGACATGTTTTAATTTAGATTATGAATCCAAACGTGTTCTTTTTTTTTTTGGGTCAAGAATCCAAACGTGTTCAGTGACTACTTTTATCGTCTATGTTGTTCCTGATAACCAAAAAAAAAAAGAATGTGATGTGATTGTATATTCAATTATGAATTACTATTTGATCAAAAAATTATGAATTACTAAATTTACCACCAACTCGAGTAGACAAAGGTGAGACTAATATAATGTTATCCTCTCTTCCTATTTAAAGCAGTAGGCAATTCATGCTTGTTCTAATTTCCAACTACACTAGAAGAGTTGAACTCCTTTACCAATACAAGTAGCTCAGTTTGACGAAATTGAATATTATTTAGATGTTAATTTGACAAAATCAAATGTTAACGGAATGAATTAAATGTGGATTTGATGAAATTGAACACTGATTTGACAAAATTCCAAGATCAATTTAGTCTCAATTTAATAAAATTGAATATTAATTTTGTGCTAATTTGATAAAACTAAATGTTACTTGGGTAAAAATGTTAATTTAATAAAAATAAATGTCAATTTGATATTAATTTGATGACATTGAACGTTGATTTGGTATTAAATTAAAGAAATGATGCTAATTTGATAAAATTGAATGTTATTTTAATGAAACTAAAGTTTAATTTGGTTCTAAATTGATGAAATTGAACATTAATCGAGTGAAATTAAATGTAGATTGGAAGAGATTGAATATTAATTTAGTGTTAATTTGATGAATTTGAATGTTGATATGATAAAATTGAAGGTCAATTTGATGTTAATTTGATTAGATTAAATATTAATTTGATATTAAATTAATAAATTGAATATTGATTTGAAAAACGTGAATATTTTTGTGTTAATTTAATGAAATTGAGTATTAATTTAGTTTTAGTTTGCTAAAATTGAATGTTAATTAAAGGATGAAATTAAATGTTAGTTCAATGTCAAATTGATGAAATAAAAAGTCAATTTGGTGCTAATTTATGGAAATTGAAAATCAATTTAGTATTAATTTGATGAAATTAAATATTAATTAGATATAATTAATATTCAATAAAATTTATGGTCATTTTAGTGCGAGTTTGATGAAATTGAATATATTATTTAGTGACAATTTTATACAATTATATTGATACTGGTAATATGTGAAATGGACGTAGAAACTCCATCCATGCAAAAAAATTGTGACTATATTTAGATTAAGGCATAACAAGAGGTAAAAATGGAAAAAAAAAAAAAAGTGAATACGTGGTGTTCGGATGCGAGATTAAAGTATTTAGGGAAAAATTGGAAAATAAGTGTGTGGCTAGAAGCAAACTCAAACAGGAAGCGATGTCATCTGAAAAACTACAAGAATGATTTCCACAATTCCACTAAACCACGAGGGTGTGACTATAATATTTCCTGCTTGTTAATCGGTGTTATCTATTCATACGTCGGACAACATAAACGGGCGAAATGTTGACAGGAACAGAAAGTAGCGAGAATACTAGAAAGTGAAGACGAGGTTTTCGCAGTGAAGGGAAATTTATCGCCGTCGGCGGCCAACCCATTCAAGCCAGCCAAGATTATTATCTCCGGCGCCGGCCATCTGCCTCTCAGTTTTCACTTCACTTCTACTGATACCATTTCTTTGCATGAGAAAAGTGTAGCTTCAGATTATACATTTCCGCATGGTGGCTCGCAGTAGTATAATTGATTGAAATTGGGTGACTAACTACCGATGTTTATAAGCAAAAACGTCACCGCCAGGGTTTTCCAGCGCCAGATTTCTACTCCTGCTCCTGGAACTAATGTATGTGGTTGCTGCTTCTCTATCTCTCTCTTATGTTTTGTTAATTCCTTTTACTGTCCTTTGATTAGTCATTTTTCTAGTTTAGTGGTCAGAATTAGGCTCAGTAATTTTCAATTGTGGGTTCTAAACTGAGACAGGATTAACCCCATTGTAAGCCACTGCTCTAGGTTTGCATTACATGAAGTTTAGCTTTCTACATTCCGTTCCATTTTTTCTCTCTACGTAGTCAAAGAGACTACTAGGCTTTTATCTTCCCAGCTTATCACACATTTTGACTTGTTCCTTAGCCTTTGCAATATAAATTGGACTGGCTAAAATATCTACATTTCTCCACATTCACGAAGATTAAAAAATATGATCACAATTTCGTTTTCTTTCCACTGAAATGTTTCTGTTTTCATGGAAATCAAAGTGAATCAGTGAATAAATATCGAAATTTTCATTTTTCAAGGTGTTTTAAAATGATTCAATGTGTTTTGGTATGTTTCGACCTTTCAAACAAATTTTTTTATTTTTTATTTTTTTATTATTTTGTTTTTGAAATATTTCTAAACTTTTCGAATCGTTATGTTTTCAAGCTGTCCAAAACTATGCACTGATTTTTTTTTCCTTAGTAAAAAGGTTTGAAAACATTGGTGATTGAAAATATATTATGCTCGCCCACCTCGTGCGCCACAACTTCTAGTGCCTCTAAATGGGATTTATAAATCATAAAATTGTTGCTTGCAGATTCATTGTGCCAGGCGATTTTATGAGAATATAGTCCCAAGTTATACCGTATATGATATTGAATGCCCTGACCTTTCACTCCGCAAGTTCACTGAGGATGGCCAGTACCTCATAAGTTTCAGCAGAAATCATCAGGATCTGATTGTTTATAGACCAACTTGGCTTTCATATTCGTGCAAAGAGGAAGATTGTGACAAGTGTGATCTCCCCTCGAAAGCTAGAAAATTTGAGAGCTTCTTCACCCAACTCTACTGTGTGTCGCTTGCTTCCAGCAGTGAACTTATATGCAAAGACTTCTTTCTTTACATAGAGAATAACCAATATGGACTCTTTGCAACTTCAACTGCACAAATTCAAGATGCACCTGCTGTTGGAGGAGCTATTCAGGGCGTTCCTTCCATCGAAAGGATTACTTTTCATCTCTTGAGGTGCACATATAGTTCTATGATTTATGGGAAATTTTTGACAGCGCTATATATTTCTTAACCATTTTCGTTTATTTCTCATGATGATGTGCTTGGTTTCATTCAGATTGGAAGATGGAACTGTACTTGATGAGAGGGTTTTCTGCAATGACTATGTTAATTTGGCCCACAGCATGGGTGTTTTCTTGTACGAGGATTTACTGGCTATAGTTTCCCTTCGGTATCAAAGAATACACATTCTCCAAATTAGGGAATCAGGGAACCTTGTTGATGTACGAGTGATTGGGGAATTTTGCAACGAAGATGATGAACTCTTCCTGAATTCCAGTACTCAGGCAAGTGATACTGTTTCGAGCTCTTAATGGAATTATACTGAAGTTCTGCATGAATCAATTGATTAGACTTGGTGTCACATTTGAGACTTCACTAAGAATATGGGGAATGATATTTTGCACTTTTGAAAAATTAAAGTGATAAAACTTATCAAAAAATTAGAAGTGATAGAACTTGACTGTGCACACCAGCTTATTAAAGGGAAAAAAATTGTTGGCTTACGGTTCTATTGGCTGGACAGATCGGATGCATGCAGATGTGATGCACATTGTGATGTGTACCATGCTAGCGCGCACATAATAAATGGTATTGTGAAGTGCAAAACAAGATTTAATATGTATCAAACATTACAATAGACCTTTGAATCCATTAAATTTTGTCAGTTGCATAGAAGACATGATAGTTTTTTAGATGTTC
>CM042188.1:19149152-19175507 GCA_023539305.1 Ilex asprella | reverse complement strand
GCTTTCTATTTGGCTCCCCTCCTCCACAATGCTCCATCCCGTCCTTCAATTCTTTTTTAGTTTCTCCATTTTCATCCTGTGAAATAATCTTGAATTGGGAGTTATGTTACAATTTTATTAATAGCAGTTAAATTATTGAGCAATTAGGTTTAGGAAGGGAAGAAAGGATTAAGAAGAAGATAATAATGAATTAGGGAAGAGGGTAGTGTATTAGGGTTACACGACTACATCCCTTTTTATATATATAACAACAAAGTACCAAAAATACCCTTAAGGGTTACACATCCTAATGTTACATAACATAATACTTCCCCTCAAGTTGGTGTATAAATGTATCTCATGCCCAACTTGCAAATGATAGGATGAAAAAAAAATGCTACTAAGCCTCTGTGTGGAATTATTGGTCAACTGATTTTTTGATTTTACAAAGGGCATACAAATCAAACTCTTGTTTAGTTTTTCTTTGATGAAGTGTAGATCAATCTCAACATTTTAGTTCTATCATGTTGAATTGGATTATGTATAATGTTGATAGCTGCCTTATTATAACAGTACAGTTTCATAGGCCCATTGAGGGGGATTGTGTAGGAATTGGATAGATATTATAGATTAATTATGATAGGTATTTAGATATTTTTAGTATTTATCTTTTAATTTTTGAGAGTTTATTTGTCATTATTTATTTGTTTTAGGGTTTTAGTTTCCCTATAAAAAGGGATGCATGTAAGAGTTTTATGAAGACTAGACTTTTTGATTATTATTGATTATTGGTATTGATCATTCTTCCTCAAATTCTCTCTTTGTTCTCATCACCTTGTTCTTCTTTTCTCATCTCATTCTACTTCCCTTCTCATCCTTAATTCTTTCTTACTATTATCTACATCAATTTAGTACCAGAGCCCAACTTTGATTCATACAAATCACCCAAAAAAAAAAACTGTTTGTCAAAATCATGGTGTTACTGTTCATTGGAAAATATTGTTCACGCACACTGTTTTTGGTCTTGTCGACTCGTGATCGATTTTATCGTGCGCAGTGTTCATGGTTGCCAGGTCATCGCTGCCTCTTGTGCTTAACAAAAACACCTCATATATATTAGCAAATTACAGAAATACCATCCAGAAGTTTCAGAATTAT
The DNA here is from genome assembly GCA_023539305.1 of Ilex asprella. Lineage (NCBI taxonomy): Eukaryota > Viridiplantae > Streptophyta > Magnoliopsida > Aquifoliales > Aquifoliaceae > Ilex > Ilex asprella. The sequence goes on along the minus strand of CM042188.1, from coordinate 19,174,370 downwards.
AGAAACATCCCTAGTAGATTCAAAAAATTATAGAATTACCCCTATAAATTTTAGTAAATTACAGAAATACCATCAAGAACTCTAGAATTGTAGAAACATCCCCAACAGATCTAGAAAATTGTAGAATCACTCTTAAAAATTCAAAAAATTATAGAAGTATTACCCCAAAATTTCAAAAATTGCAGAATCATCCTAAAAAAGTTTCAGAATTTTCTCTTGATTATGGTATGTATCTTCCCATAGAAATTTGAGGCTAATATTTTTATTCATTGAGAAATTAGAGAGTTTACAAATGATTCAAAACATTTTCTTCTACTTACATTTTTTCACTTCTTGTAATTATCAATTGCATTCTTGAACTCGTTCTTATGTTATTCTCATATTTCAAAGTCAATCATGAGTTCATATGATCCTTATGATGCGTATTCATATACGTATTCAACATCAAGAATGTCTCAAGTTCACAGTTTTCCACAATTTTATCACTATACCTATTCCACTTCTAGAGTTTATCGGAGTCATCATAAAGCTCATAATAAATCTGAGTTTTATTATGAAGATTATCTAGAATACTACTCTGGGACACTTAGGTCACATAATAGTTACCATCGTTATGCTTCCTAAAGTGATCACCAAAGTCAATCTGGATCAATCTTTAATGTTAATAGTGACCATTCAAAAACTCAAATTTTCCTAGAAAAAAAAGGTTGAGATCTTTGAAATTGGAGTTGCCAATACTAAATATTCACTTGGCCAATTACGTGAAGAATGAAGAGGGATGAAAAATTAATTATCTGAATTAACAAGTCAACTTTCTCAGTTGAATAAAATTTTTGCAAGTCAACAAATGGAAGAAAATAAGGACAAGCCTCCAGTTTCACTAATGTCAGACACCTACGTAATGATAGTCATATTTATGTTCTATTGGACCCTCATGCTTTACATCCTTTAAAATATACTTTCAATCGTTTGAACATTGATATTAGTGATGAGATTATTGTTTATCCTATCATGTTTTCTGCCTCATCAGAGCCAAAAGTTGAATCATCACTAAGCATTGAACTTGAGAAAAAATTCATTCAGTTAGTTCTTATGCAAGATGTTAAGCATATTGAACTATTTATTTTACAATTTGTTGGTAATTATTCTGTATCTACTAATTCGAATCATGATAACATTGTTGTGGATTCTTCTTCATATGAGAATGTTGATTTTGTTTCGGATTCTTCTCCCCTTGAAATTGTTGACATTGTTCTGGATTCTGCCACACTTGAGATTGTTAACTTTGTTTTTTTGCTTACTGTCAAGTGTTCAATTGAGTTTGTACTTTCTTATTTTCAGCACCAGGGTGTTATTGTTATTCCTTTGTCATCGATATCTTGTCCCATTAAATACTTTTTGTTTAAACCTAATAAGAATTGTTTTGCTATTCTTGAATTTGGATCTAATGCTTATTTACTAAATTTTCATTGAATGTTAGTATTAGTCCAAATTTTTATTTGGATGACATGCTACTTAATCGAGGTACTTCAGAACCTCCTATTTTATTATCCAGTATTTTTACAAAAGGAGATTCTTGCATTTATTTTAGTCGATGGAAAGATGTTGATGGTTTTTTCATTCTAGATGAAGCGTTCTGTCATCTTCATGTTGTTCTCTTAAGGTACTTTTATTTTGAAGACTCTCCGGATGAGAGTTTTTCTCAACCGGAGGAGAATGATGGGGATTGTGTAGGAATTAGATAGATATTATTGATTTATTATGATAGTTATTTAGTTATTTTTAATATTTATCTTTTAAGTAATTTTTTTTTAACTTTTGAAGGTTTATTTGTCATTATTTATTTATTTTAGGATTTTAGTTTCCTTATATAAAGGGATGCATGAAAGGTTTTTATGGAGACTAGACTTTTTGATTATTATTGATTATTGATATTAAATCATTCTTCCTCAAATTCTCTATCTGTTCTCATCCCCTTCTTATTCTTTTCTCATCTCCTTCTGCTTCCCTTTGCATTCCTAATTCTTCCTTACTACGATCTACATCACCCATCATTACCGAGCTCACTTAGTAGAATTTAGAGCCACATAAATTCACAAACTTCATGGGTCGTTGCTCTATATTTAGCCTCTACACTAGATCTGGTTATCACTGCATGCTTTTTACTTCGCCATGTGACAATATTTCTTCTCATCAAGGTACAATAGCCTGAATTGGATCTTTTGTCATTTGCAAAACCCGCCTATCCGCATCAATAAATGCTTCTAGTTTTAGGTAACCATTATTAAAAAATGAGACCTCTATCGCTAGGGCTTATTTGAGATACATTAAAATACGATAAATAACTTTGAGATGAGTAACTCGAGGATCATGCATGAATTGATTTACAACCCCCACTATATAAGGAATATTCTGCCGAGTATGAGATATATATCAATTTCCTCACTAATCTCTCATTATCCATAACATCACCAGCACCACTCAGTAGACAATGGGTGACTTCAATAGTAGAATTTGTAGGCCTACATTTCAACAAACCAGTTTTCAAGTAGTTCAAGAATATATTTTCTTTGTGAGATAAAAATTTCTTTGTTTGGCCTGGCAAACCTCAATCCCAAGAAAATATCTTAATGATCTAACATCTAAGTCTTTGATTTCAAACTCCTTAGCTAGTTGAGCTTTTAGTTTAGTGATTTAATGCACATCATTTGTAGTTATCACAATGCCATCTACATAAACAAGGAGAACAACTATTTTGTCATTTACCTGTCTGATGAACATAGTGTGATCAACATGACTCTGATTATATCCAAATTTCAACATGGCTGTAAGAAACCTATCAAACCAGGCATTGAGTGATTGTTTCAACCCATTAAATGATGTTTTTTATGTACACACATTTTCTTCAACTACCTGAGATGAAAAATTTAGTGGAATATCGATATATATCTCTTCTTTAAATTCTTCATAGATAAAGACATTCTTCATATCCAAGTGTTGTAGATTCTATCCCAAATTAGCTACACATTCCAAATTAGTTGCACAAGAGAGAATGACACGTATGGAGTTCATCTTTGTCACAAGGGCAAAAGTCTCTTGATAATCAATGCCATACGTCTAAGTGAATCCCTTGGCAATTAGTTTGGCCTTGTATCTCTCAACTGTCCAATGAACTTGGTGTTTGACAGTGAACACCCATTTACACCCAATTGTTCTTGTTCCAATTAGAAGTGGAACTAAATCCCATGTGTCATTTTTTTTCAAAGTTCTTATTTCCTCAACCAATGCTTCTCGCCATTTTGAATAAACGATAGCTTCCTTCTAACCCTAAGGAATAGATGTAAAGACAAACGAGAATAAAAGTACAATAGGATGGAGACAATGAATCATAAGAAACAAAGTTAGAGATAGGGTGTTCTGCAGATGCTCAAACACATTTTCTAACTACAATGGAAAGCTCAAAAGCATCAACAGTTGGACTATCAATAACCTGAGTGACAACTAGAAGTTCATTATTTGTAAATCAGTAGAAAATGCTAGAATTGGAGTGAAGGAATTCAACTAACTCGACGGTACATGGGTGGTCTATACCTTTTGATGTCAAGAATAGGTTTTCAAAGTACTTGGTGGATCATTAGTACTAACAATCTATTGCTAAAGCACCTGGTGGATCATTAGTACTAACAATCTATTGCTCCACCTGATTACTATCCCACTGGACATATATTGAAGAAGAGATTTTCTAACATACCATCTCTTCTTCAATAGTGGTGTTCTCTTGAAGAGATGATCGAGGAGGAGAGAAAAAAGACTCAAACTCATGAAAGGTAACATCCATGCTCACATATATCTTCTGAGACGGTGGATGGTAACACTTACACCCTTTTTGAGTGGGAGAATAACCAACAAAGACACACCGTAGAGTCTTAGGATAAGGTGTTTCCCTGGATGCTCTTGAGTCATGTACAAAGCAAACACACCAAATAATTTTAGAAGGAAGAGAAGAAACAAAAGAAATTTGTAAAATCCGAGAAAGACATTCGAGAGGAGATGTGAACTGCAAAACATGAGAAGGTAGACGATTAATAAGACAAGTAGCATTAAGAACTGCGTCTCTCCAAAAATGTGGATGAACGTTCATAGTAAACATTAGGGAACGAGCAACCTTCAGAAGATGATGGTTTTTTCGCATAGCAACATTTTGTTATGGGGTGCGTACACAAGTAGTTTGATAAAAGATAACACTATCATTGAGGTAAGAGCGAAATTCCCCATCAATGTACCGAGTGTTATTGTCACAATGAAGAACTTTGATTTTTGCATCAAATTGGGTACCAACCATTTTATGAAAAGAGCGGAAGCAAGAGAAAACTTCACCTGTAGTACGTATTAAATAAACCCAAGTTAGACGACAATAACAATCTATAAAAGTGACAAACTAACGATAACCAGAGAGAAAGGACCAACACACGAAGGTCCCTATATATAGAATGAATGATAATAAAAGGAGCATTGCTTTTATTATTAGTACTAGTGTGACGCCTTAAAATTCATAAGTATTCTGTGGGTTGATGAGTGACCAAAGAGTTGATATAAATGGACTCGAATTAACGATACCTCTTCACAAAAATTAAAATTTTAACTGTAACATTACTGAGCCTTCATATCGTGGGCTCTTTTCTTGGATGATATAAATGGTTAAATTTTTAATCCTAGAATTGGAATTTGGACCTTGGATTGATCGTATGATTAATGTATGTATAAGTAATGTGTCTGGTAGTTATCCTGTACAAAGGAGATTTTGTCCGAGTTTTCGTTTTATTATGAAATCAGTGAATGGGGTGTAACTACGTGGTGTCGGGTTAAACGGTATTCACGAGTATTTCGTGTGTTGATGGGTGATCAACAAGTTGAGATAGGACCCTCGGATATTGAGATGTCACAATTAGGATAAGAAGAACGTTCGTGTTTGACAAATTTACAAGCATCAGAAATAAAAAGTAGTCTATTACACTACTTCATTAGAGTTGGAAACTTAGTTTAAAACTTCAAATGAGGAATGTCCTAAACGTCTGTGGCATTGATGTAAGATCTGTGGGGTTGAAAACTTGAAATACCATCTGCCAAGAGGACTTGACAAGAGGACTGAGGAGAAGCTTCAACATCCAGGAGATACAGACCACTATGTGTTCTACCACTGTCAATTGTTTTTTTCCGATACCAGTTCCTAAAAGACATGATGAGTAGGAAAGAAAGTCACTGAACAATACAAGGAGTTTGTAATACTAATACTATTAGACAATAAGTTATTGGAAAAATTGGGAACATGAAGAATAAATGAGAGGGATAAGATGAGTGAGCAATTAATGGAACCTTTATCAGAAATTGAGGATAAGGATTTATTTGCCACTTTGACTTTATCTCTACGTGAGCATGTAGAGAATGAGAAAAGACTAGAAGAACTTATCATGTGGTTCATGGCTTCAGAGTTTATTATCTAAGAAGCATATGAGGATGAGACAGGAAACACACTAGTAGATATATCTGTATGAGCGAAGTTGGAAGAAGATGCTTGATTAAGAGCCGTGGTTGAGGAAACATCAAGTCGAGCCATAATGCGCCTGAGAGTTTGCATTTCATCTTGGGAAAAAATGGAAGGAATGGTGCCACTAGGTTGAGACGGAATATCTGAAGATTCAGTCATGTGTGCATGAGAGCTTACATTACCACCTCAGCCGCCACTCTGGCCACCACCTTGCCCACGTGTAGGTTGTCCAGTCAATTTGCAACAAAATTCATTTGGATGCATTGTCTTCTTACAATAATCTCATTTTAAAGTATCCCAGACAATAGAGCTATTCAACTCAGTAGACTTGGATTGGGATGAAGTTTAATCTCTCTAAGGAAGGGCAGCTAACACAAATTGCTCCAGAATAGGTGTGTGAACCATAACAATCCTCCTACTCTCATTTTGTTGAACATTGAGCATATGCCTCTTGTAAGGTAGGGAATGGATTACGACCCAAAATTTGAACCCGAATCTGATCATACTCAATTTTAAGGCCAGCGAGAAAGTCGTACACACGTTCCTTCTCTACCATTTGTTAAAATTTTACAGTATCATTAACACAATTTGGCTGGGAACTCTGATAGTAGTTAAGCTCTTGACACAAAATAGTCGACCTTGCATAATATAATGCAAGGGTCTAACCATTTTCCGAACTCTCTTCCGAAGATCATATGCCTTCACATCATTATCCCTTTGAGAATATTTATGTGCCACAGCTGTCCAGATCTTATTAGCTGTGTCGAGCAACAAAAAATCATGATTGATAGAGGGTTGTATTGAATTAAGTAACCATAACATCACCAAAGCATTTTCAGATGTCCACTACTTAAGTGGAGAACCTGTCTCAGTGGGTTTCTTTGTCTCTCTAGTTAAATATCCATCCAAAGAAATGGCCTGTGATAACAAACAAGCTCGCGACCAAACTAAGTAATTGTGTCCTTCCAATTTTTCTAGACTAATTTGCAGAGGGGTCATTTGCGAGATCACCTAAACGGATAAACCCATGTCCTCCTGTACTTCCTACAGTAGTAGTAGAGAGGTCTCGTTCCCTTCCGACATGTCCACACGACGGGTTTAACACAAAAGGCAAACAATCGCGAGGAAATATAGCCAAAAAATTGTTAGTAAACAAAAATCTACCATAACAGTCCCAAAGGGCTTCAACAATGGTTATTAAAGCAAAAAAAAAGGTCATCGGAGCAAAAACAGTTGCCGACAGAGAGAAACAAAGCCAAAAAACTCACAAATCTACTTTGAATTGCAACAAAGACCCCTAGGTATCATAGTTCTGTCATAGTAGACCCTTACTGAGCGGAATGAATCTAGAAACAAGCCTTAACCCCTAGGTATCATAGATTTTTCATAGTCGTTATTCCGCTTATGATTTGGAATTTTATGCACTTGTTCGAGCCCTTCAACATTGGGAGCACTACCTAGCATATAGAGAGTTTGTTCGTTTATTCTGATCATCAAACCTTGAAGTACTTGAATTGGCAGGAGAAGCTAAATTCAAAGCATGCCAAGTGAAGTTCTTATCTATAGGGGTTCACTTTTTCTCCTACATACAAGGCTGGTAAGCCTATTAAAGTTGTAGATGCATTGAGCAGATGAACAATATTGTTGACAAGGATGAGTACACAAATAATTGGGTTCGAAGAATTGAAAAATCAATATTATATGGACCCCTTTTTCGCAAAACACTGGTTTGTACACTATTACCTATGTTAAGAGTATTAGGGTAGTATATGTAAATTGTTAATAGTGTTAGGGTAGTATGTGTAATTCTTATTATTATGAGTTAACTATAAATACAAGTGATGTATGAGAGCTAGGTTAACGTTTTTGACCTTTCTCATTGTCTCTACCATTGTTTTAGCTCTCAACTATCTACTATATGCCTTCCTAAGCGTTTACAGGATGCATTATCTGATCCGGGTTGGAGGAAAGCTATGGAGGATGAGATGGATGCTTTACATCATAATGAGATTTGGGATCTCATTCCTTTACCTCCTGGTAAACGAACTGTTGGTTGTTGTTGGGTGTATACTGTTAAATTTCACCCGAATGGTTCTGTGGAGCGTCTCAAAGTCCGGCTTGTTGCAAAGGGCTTTAGTCAGACCTATGGTATTGATTATGAGGAAACTTTCTCTCCTGTTGTCAAAATTTCCTTTGTTCGTATCTTGATTTCTTTGGCTGCTAATCTTGATTGGCCCTTGTTTCAGTTAGACGTCAAGAATGCCTTCTTACATGGTGACTTGATTGAAGAGGTATACATAGAGCAGCCACTTGAGTTTACTGCTCAGGGGGAGTATGGTAAGAGTGTATGTCGTCTAAAGAAATCTTTATATGGTTTGAAGTAGTCTCCAAGGGCATGGTTTGGTAAGTTTTCAGATGCAGTTTTAGAGTTTGGTCTTCTACGACGTCAGACAGATCATTCTGTATTTTATAGACAGACAGATGCTGGATATGTTCTATTGGTGGTCTATGTAGATGATATTGTGATCACTAAAAATGATTTTGAGGGGATTGTCAAGTTAAAAATCTTCTTGCAAGATCAATTTTATACTAAGGATTTGGAAAAATTCCGATATTTTTTGGGTATTGAGGTGACTCGATTTAAACAGGGTATTTGTTTATCACAGAGGAAATACGTACTTGATATGCTAGAGGAAGCAGGTTTGCTAGATGGCAGACCGATTGATGTTCCTTTGGATCCAAATCAGAAATTTTTGTTGGATGATGGTGCATTGTTTGAGAATCTGGATCGGTATCGCAGATTGGTTGGGAAGCTCAATTATCTCACATTACCCGACCGGATATTTTCTATGCAGTCAGTATAGTAAGTCAATTCATGGGGTGTCTTAAAGTACCACATTGGGAGACAGTTACTCGTATTGTGTGATATCTCAAACGAGCTCCTGGGCTTGGACTGTTATATATAGCTAATGGACATCTTAGAGTGGAAGGTTTCTCAGATGCTGATTGGGCTGGTTCTCCTTCTGATCGAAGATTGACCACTGGTTATTGTACTTTCTTAGGAGGTAATGTTGTCTCATGAAAAAGTAAGAAACAATCCGTGGTTGCAAGATCCAGTGTTGAGGCTGAGTATAGGGCAATGGCGCATACGGCGAGTGAGTTGACTTGGCTACTACACTTCCTCTAGGAAATTGGGTTGTCAGTTTAACTTCCTTTACAGTTATTCTGTGACAATCAGACAGCTATCCATATCGCTGCAAATCCAGTGTTTCACGAGAGAACCAAATATATTGAGGTTGATTGCCATTTTATTCGGGACAAGATAGTAGCTAGGGAGATTACGACTTCATTTGTGAAATATGAAGATCAGCTTGCAGATATATTTACCAAAGCATTGAGTCGTACACGTCTTACGGAGATTTATTCCAAACTTGGATTGTATGATATATATAGTCCAGCTTGAGGGGGAGTGTTAAGAGTAATAAGGTAGTATATGTAAATTATTAATAGTGTTAGAGTAGTATGTGTAATTCTTATTATTATGAGTTAACTATAAATACAAGTGATGTATGAGAGCTAGGTTAACGTTTTTGACCTCTCTCATTGTCTCTACCATTGTGTTACTCTTCTAAACTTATCAACCTACACTAGAAGCTCCTTGGGTACATATTTAGCATGAATTTTGTTTTCGGACTTTCAAAGACAACAAGGGGATACGATTTTTTTCTTTTCTTCTTTGGTAAAAAAGGCTTATTTTATTCCTTGTTCAAGAACTAATGATGCCCTGCGTTGCTGATTTATTTTTTGGAGAAGTGGTGAGACTACATGGAATTCTAACTTCAATTTTATCCAATATGGATGCCAAGTTTATTGGGGCACTTTTGGAGGACACTATAGAGAAAACTTGGGATTTTAAGTATTTTAGCACTTGTCGTCCACAAGGATGGACAAATAGAGGTAGTCAACCTAATCTTGGGCAACTTGTTGAGATGTCTTGTTAGGAATTATGTGAAGGCGTGTGATTCTGATATACCACAAGCTGAATTTGCTTACAACAATTCAGTGTAGGACTACACAGAAAACTCCCATTGAGGCGGTTTATAGGATAAAACCTCAACATGTTCTTGAGGTAGTACCACTACCCCAAGAGACTAGAGTGAGTGAAAATGGAGAAGCTTTTGCAAATCATATTAGAAGAGTTCAAGAGGAAATGGAGGCAAAATTACAGCTGGTAATAAATCCTATGCAATAGCACTAATCAGTATTAGAGAACTAAGTATTTTGAAGAAGTGACATGATGCTAGTGCATTTGAGGCGAGATAGATTTCCTAAGAGCACTTACCATAAGCTTAAGTCGAGAGAGTTTAGGCCATGCAAGGTATTGAAGAAAATTGCCTCAACTTCCTACATATTAGAATTCTTGCCAGATTTGCAAATTAGCCCAGTCTTCAATGTATCTGACTCATATGTTTGAAGGATTTAATGGAGAAGCAATTTCAACCAGATTTATAAAACTCAGCCTGGCCCGACAAGTCAACTCGGTGCCTAGATCGGGCTGGTTTAATAATTGGATCGTTTGAGCAATAAACTCGATAAAACACCTATAACTTGAGCAGATTTTAATTAAACCCGTGTGAACCGGGTGGTTTTTGGAACCTGGATGGGTCAGATATGTCATATGAAAACCAAATCTTTTTTATCCCCAAAAGCTCTCTCTTTCATGCTGTTCCATGATCTCTATTATGTTCAAGCTTTCTTCAACTTTAACCATCTCAATCTTCTGCCATCCATTCGCCACACAGGTGATATTTGTCATCTCTCTTACTTAACTCTCTAGCTCAAAACCATTTCATTCTCTCTTTTTAAGCCATTCCTTTTTCTCGGGAACTTGTGTCCTTCCAATACAATTTTACTTAAGTCAACTTTGTTTTTGTTTTCAAACATTAGGATCGTTCTCCTTGGCTAGATATATGTTGGTAGTTGTTTATTAAGACTACTGTGATTTGGTTTTGGGGCAAAATCTTAATGGTTGTGCTAAGACTTACACATATCCTGGGATTCAAGAGGACCTAGCTCTGGGCCACTCTAGGATGTCGCTGCCTTCAAAGAGCTCTTTCCTGAAGAGCCAAAAAGAGGCATAATTTAAGGTGTTAATTCTTTTTTTTTAAACTGCTTGTAATTGTTAGTTTGAATTGTTGAGTAAATTGGACCTTATGTGATACTATGATTGGCTCTCTTTGGGTTCCATTCAAAGACACTGGTAAATTTCCATTTTTTGATTATTTTTGTACCTTTTTACATGTTTTGAGCATGATTATTACTATTATTTACAATTATTTCCTATGTTTAATGATATGACCGGTTCAACCACGTAAACCAATGGCTGGACCATTAACCCATGACCAGGTCCTTTTGGTGGGTTGATGTCTTCGAGTCGGGTTTATTAACTATGTTTTCAACTGAGGCTCAAGTAAACAACTTCAAAAGGCACAACTAGATATTGTTGAAGATGTATCGGATGTCAAAGAAGTGAAATCTAGGTGAGACAATCATTATAGGCATCCTTGGTGAAGTGGTTGGGCAAACTAGCTTGTGAAAAGGATATTGATTGTTGAGGAGGAATTGATCCAGAGGTTCATACTGAAGTTGTAGAGACTTTTTGAGTTGAGTTTCTTCCATTTTTGAGGGGTTGATGCGGGAGCATCCCATAGGTTTATCAAGAAAAAGCAAACCCACTAATAAGCTTAGCTATAGTTAGCAGATTTTTTAGTAACCTTTTTATTTTGTTTAGTATTTTATGTTTCCTTTGAGTTATTAAAGTGATCAAGGGCTAGGATGCTGGGGCTATTGTAACCCTAGTATAAATACCTAGTTTTTGTAGCAGTTTTTTCTTATTTTTGTTCCAGAAAATCAGAATTTCTGTCTTTCTTGGGTCTCTCTATGCTAGAAATTCATATATTCTTGTTACTTTTTTGATTATAATGTTCTTTCTTGTTATCTTATTGCTAGAAATTCATTAAAAGGTGTTGATTCTTGCTAGAAGTTTGCTGCATCACCTTTAAAGTTGTGGTTTACAAATCTTTTCAGTTTCTGTTGATGAGACTGCTTTCGTAGAACTATGCAAGTGTGGCTCAACATAGCATGTGTGTGGTTGCTTGGCTTTCCCGCCCTTAGAATGAGTTTGGAGATGAGATTATTTAGTTGATTGAAAGTAATGGACACACTTCTTCACATTCTATTGGAACCAATTTAGAAGACAAAAGATCTTTTTCAACTTACCATTATTCAGATGGTTTGTCATTTTAGAAAAGAAATTATAATTCTTGCTTGACTCCTCCTTTGAACATTAGAATCACCTTCATCACCCTGAGACCCAATATTGTCTGCGGGTCATGATCGAGCTCCACTAATTTCAAATATTCCATCATCGATCTTATTAGATTCCCATTATGGAAAACTTGACTTAGCTTTCATTAACTCTCTGCTCTGATCAGTGACCTCAGGCGCTACATTCTGACACTCTCCTGACCTAACCCACTTCATCTCAGTTGGTGCGATGTAGCATCTTTCTAAATCAGCAAAATTCCTGGTTACTTTGGTCTGAATTCCCTGTGTTGTGAACAATTGCTTGCATCATCGAATGTTGCCTTCTTCAATTAATACAAAAAGCCCAAGACCCATTTGACAAAAGAACTTTTCTTATCAGAAGCCAAGTCATATTTTTTAAAGGAATCAGGTCATTACCCTTCCCATTACAGCGCTCCATTTAAAACGATCTATGCTCCTACATCCAAGTGGTGCCTCAAATCTGGAAATAAGAACCTGCCCAACAATATGTCATTGTTGGACAGCATCTTGGGTCTTTAATATTTGACCCACACTCAACACCAGCATCTCGGGTCTTATAATAACCTGCACTACCTCTCTCACATTGTTGCCATGCAACTCATTCCTACCTTCCATATTGTCTTCAACCTCTGGAAACATTGGTGCCACCTATAACTTTTGCTCTCTTGCCTCCTGTTCATTGAGACGACCTAGCCTTGACAACACCTTAACCCTATCTTGAAAATCAGCTTCCAACTTCATTGGAATGAAGCCTGAAATTGACCAGCGACCTTAAGCCTTGCCTCAAGCTATTTTATGGTTTCCATAGTTCTTCCATCAACACTTTAAAACTCCTACACAAAAATCACCAATTTTCTAAAACACTTCTCCCTTCCATAAATGGAATGACAAGCCTAATTGAATTTGTCTCGGGAGCCCACTTCCGTAACCTCACGATAAACCAGCTTTCTGAAAATCACTTCAAATTTGCAAATTTTGTCAACCATATCAACAGTTGCACTGAGTAGGATTTTCCTCATCTGCCTGAAAGAGCACCTATTTAAAATTATATTTATCAGTTTTGCCATCGCCATCTGCACGAATCAAACAAGCTTCTCTTTTTGTGAAATTTCATTTCCATAATCCAAGGTGTCTCTGTTAGACACCCTCAGAAAATGTCCTCTATAATTTCTAATCGTCTCACATCGCTCGAAGTAAGAATCACTTCTAGACTTTCTTTAGCAAGGCCTCGTTTTCCACATTTACAGCTTCCATCTTTGAGTCCCTAAGCAAGCACATGCAATTGACACCCACCACACATGGAAGCTCTCCTGTCGGCTTCTCCCAGTAGCATGAATTGCACTGTGAGGTTTTTATCAAACTCCACCAGGAAACCTTATGTTCATTCTTTATCTCCATCTTCACACCTTTCTCTCCTTGTTCACAAATTTATTCAGGCATCTCTCATTTCTGTCAAGCTCAACAGGTGACATTGCCATAGGGCAAGAGGTAACATTTGGGAGATGAAGAGGTTACCAGGTGCAACAAATCCATGTTCTTCATTGCTCAAATATGCAGGTTCACTATGTCAAATCAGCAGATTTTTTCTTCACTTTTGGCGACTGATAGCTCGTCACCATTTCAAATGGAGGCTTTTAGCTTGTAAGATGCAGCAAGCTACCTGATTATATCTTGCATTAAAATCTAGGTGATTGTTAGCATGCATGTAGCTGGAAACACTTGCACCTGACATACTGATGTTATATTACAGAGTTAGCCGCTGCTGCCTTGACCCTTATAATATAGAAGGCTATCAATAAAATTTTATGCAGCTTGAACTAAGAGATTGTATTTATGAACACAGATAAAATTATGTAACATATACATTAAAATGTGGTATTTGGAAATGTTTGTTTTTCTTTTTTAGATTGATACTCTCAAGGTGCTCTAGTCCCTTTTTTTGGCAAAGTCGATTGCTTTCGCATTCTCTCCCCTGCACCAGTTCACACCCCTGCTCAGCAAATGAGCTACTTACATAAAAATCTCTCTACTTTCTTTGATAAATAATTTCTCCTCTAATCCGATGTCTGTTGATAGAAGAATGTCAACTGTGGATCGTCTTGATTTGGTCTCTGGTAAATCATTCTTTGAGTCTCTTATTAGTATTCCCACCGGTTTAGTTTTCAATCCTGCTATGATGGTTTGGAAGGCAAAGGTGCCCAGTAAGATCCAAATGTGCACATGGTAACTACGGATAGATTGTGCCTACCTAACTACACGGTACTAGTCTAGGGAGCAGAATTTCGCTCATGGTACGATTCATACCAATGAGTTGTTTTAAGAAAAAGGAGACTTGTGCTTCTTTATCACCTCAACAGTGTGTTATGTGTCGTAGTATTGGGTAAAGTATTGATCAGTTGCTCTTACACTGTTTTTAGCGTTGGGACTCTGGTGGAAACCTTTTAAGCTGATAGATATGAGTTGGGTAATTCCTAAGTGTTGCGTATCTATATTTGTGCAAGATCTGAGAGGCTTAGGAAGGGATATAAAATCTACCATTCTCTGGAGATGTGCTATTCTTGCCAGCACCTGGGTAGTATGAGCGGAGTGCAACGTCAGAGTTTTTGGATGGCAAAAATGATGGTGATGATTCCTTATGGGATAGAGTGCATTTTTTGGCATCCTTGTCAGCATGGGTGACCAATGTTGATGGTTTTCCTTTTTTTACATTATTTCGGATTTGAGATCATTATGTTCCCTAGTGCTGCCTTTGTTTGGGATTGGTGTGATATGTCTTTTTTCTCCCTTTTCATTTTCTGTCTCCTTTTGATGTACTTTTTTCATTTATATGTATTGATCCTTGGTAGGATGTCTGGTCCTTTATGGTATCTTCTTTTTTGTATTTCTTCTCTATTTTACTAAACTTTCATCGATTATCAAAAAAAAATTGAGCCTTCTACATAAAAGCACAAAATCAATGGCTCTAATGACTGTGTATCCTTTTGTCAGCTCATCTGTTTACATTGTATACACTTATCTCCTGTATAAGTATGAGTCGCTATACTTACAAATTGACTATTGATTGCAGTATTTGTCGATTCCTGACCAAAATAAGCTGCATCAGGTGCCCCTGGATCATGTTGGGAACGGTCAGCATCATAACTCGCCTATTCCATTCAATTCATTCCTGAGTGGTATAAAACAGCGCCTGCTTTCATTCATATATCGAGGGATATGGACTGAAGAAACTGATCAAACCCCGGTTGGTCATGTGAATATTATGTTCATGCTACTTTCAGAGTCTCAGAAATTATTTTTTTCTTCATTTATTATGACCTCATTGTTTATGTAGTTCACATAACCCATTCTTCTATGGCAAAATATTCTACCAGAAAAAATGCATGTTTTCTTCACATAAGGTTTAAATTTTGGATCTTCACACGTCATCTATGCTGTTTAGGATAATTAGAGGTTTATTGTAGTTTCTTACTTGTATCACAGGTTTTGGATGATCTGCTGACTTCTGTAAACAAGTTTCTGTAGCTAGCTTTCTTTTAGACTGATTTACTGGCAATTTTAAGGCTTAGTTTCTACTTATCAGTTATGTCCTCTTCATTTTCAGTGGCTCCATGGATATCATCTTTCTCATTTTACCTTTGCATGTTAACATGAATGGATGTCAGTGTAAAGCTTCAGGATATGTTGTCTGTCTGGCTTCTTTACCTCCTCTTTGTATGGTTTCTTGAGAACTTTTTTTCAGCTTGTTGTGTATGCAATATTAGGCTAGTGTAAAATAATTAAATATAGTTGTATGGCTTGAAATTTCTTGGTCAATTGGCATTGTGATCCAAATTCTAATTGATAAGTTCAATCCATGTCTAGATACGATATAGTGTTGCTTGTAATCAAATCACATTTTTCAACAGCAATCAGTCCTACCACTTAGCTTCAAGTTCTTGGAAAACAGGTTATTTGTAGATTTGTATATATACAACTCATCTGTAATTGTGCGGACTACCATTGTTTAGTTTGTTAAATTAGAGCAAAATTATGGGCTTGTTATATGATTTCAATGATTTAGAATTTCAAAACTGTAGGATTTAAAATCGTGTGGAGATGAATCATTGGATACAACTTTCAGTGCTTTAGTAGTCAGACTCGGGCATAGATATGACTAAATGCCTATTTCTTAGGCCTGCATATACCCCTGGTGAAGGTATTTTCCAAGAGTAGTATTAGGATGGGTGACCCAGGGAAGTCCTCGTGTTTCACCCCTTTTAAAAAAAAAAAAAGTATTTTCCAAAGTTGATTGAATAAGGGAAATTTTTTCACCAAATGGAAACACTACCCATTTTCCGACTAGTTAGCTAGTTTTTAACTCGCATCAACCATATGATTGGATTGATTTCCTGTGAGGAAAAGAGACTGAATGCTTACGTGAAAGGTACTTGTACCAGAAATTAAGGATCTTGTCAAGATCAATTTATCAGTGTCTGCATTGACATGTCAAAAGGGATGAAGAATAACTTATTAGTTCTATGTAAAGTTAAAATAATGAAGAAATATTCATGCAAACGGTTCTGTTTGACAATAGGAGTTATGTTATGTGTGTTATTTTAATTTTTGGCAATAGAAGCTTCTATTAGATTTGGACGATGAGATTGATGTCTCCTGCTTTTATTGCCCTTCATGTGTGAGTTTCAAACCCCTTTTTCTGGGTTATCCAACACCTTTTTGACAGGAAATATAGATAGAGACCTTTTCTCCAATACCTCTGGACAACTTGAACAATTTTTTTTCTTATTAACGTGATTTTCTTAAGCTTGAAAGGTTGTGCATTGAGGTATGATACTCAACGTGTAGGAGAAGTTCCAGAGGAGTCCATGCTCCTACACAATCTCAGGAGCATGGCAACAAAAAAATGTTTTAGGTGGTCGGTATAGTCTTATTTCCTTGTTTGTTAAGTAATACATCGATTGCTTAATTGCTCAATATCAAAAAAATGCTGCAGATTTAGCATGTATTACATCTAGGAGGGCAATCTACATCCAAGTGTTGTGGCTTGGATTATGTGATGTCAACATCTCTATGGCCTTTGATTGAAGTGTAAACGGAAGGGATTACTAGTAGATATCTAGGTTTGCAAACACTCCTTTGGATGCTCATGTATTGCTCCCAAGTTTCCATTAAATGGCTTGCTTCATCCCACAGTCCGGCGCTGACCGCTAACTGCTAACCGCTAACCGCCAGTAGCTAATTATAAACCACGTCTATTAATGAATAGAATTCGAGACCTTTGGTCATTATCAATATTTTCGATAGACTCCCAGGTGCTCATAGCAAATGACATGATGTTGTAAAAAGAAGACATAGTTCCCTCCCTAGGCCATATGTTGCAATCTTGCCTAAAATGCCTTGAGCAGCCTAATAACTCGTAAATTAAAGTGTCTTGCCATATGCCATCCCTTCACTCCTAAAAATGGTCTCCTTGCTTCCTTAGAAACTTCCATGATCAAGAAGTTGAAGCTGTAGTCTGCTTGTGTCATTAAGATATTATTAGGATTTAATATGCGAGTAGAGCTAGAATATTCTATGCAAAAAAATTTATTGATCATTAATCAACATTGATGGCTAATTCTTTCCTGTAATTTTCGTTTTTTATCCATGATCCCCTCTAAGTGTGCTCCCCCATCTTCCTCCTCTTCTCTCAGCATCTCATTTTTATTATGAAGTGGAATGCAAGTGATGATACTTTAAACTTTAAAGCAGGTTTGAGTTACATTACATGTCACATTGCTTTGGCCACTATAGCATAGCACAGAAAAGGTGTTCAACAGACGCTAGCTGATTGAGATTATGTTTATCTTGTTCGTCTGTTGCTGTTAAGATGAGCTGTTAGCATGTTTTAGAGCTTGTCCTAACTTGTATCAACAAGCTCTGTATTCTCCTAGAGTTTGTTCCTAGAAGTATAGCCATCACTGCACCGAATCCAACTTGTGCCTTATCTATTCTCATTCAAACAAGGCAAGGTCAATTCAAAATAGTCCCAAGCCTCACTTTATCTTTGGAGTTGATTAGTGTTTAACAGCAAGAAATAGATAAGCCGTAATTTTCTATATTGTTTGGCAGTGGCTTTCATTTCCTTTTTTTCTGAAAGTTAATTTTTGTCCTAAGCACAAGTTGTGGATTACTATGTTTTTCAACACTCGGTAGCTATGCTTTGATCAAATTTTGTGAATTTTGATCTTTCTTAGTATTCAAGGGTGATTTGGTTTCAAGAAATTCCCTTTAATTGCTCTGTTTTCTTGTTGGATCAGAGAATCCAGTGCCTGAAGAAGAAGTTTTTCTTCCATTTCCAAGATTATGTTGATTTAATTATCTGGAAGGTAGGGTTCGAACTTTCAATGTTGTCTGCCCTATTGACTTTGTGCCTGCTGCATCATAATGTGAATAAATGAGTTGCACAGCTTATTTTCTCCTAGATTTACTATATTGGTAAAACCTGTTTTCGTCATTGAGTATGTTGTAACAAATTATTCAATATATTTTGGACAGGTACAGTTCTTGGACCGCCGTCACCTACTAATCAAGTTTGGTAGTGTTGATGGAGGGGTGAGTTCTTATTCCTGCCGTTCTGTCATTTTACATTTTTCCCTTCTATTTATTTATTCATCATCTGATTTTTTTTGGCTGTTTAGTTTGTTGTCATTTTAATTTATTTTTCAGTTAAGATAATTAGATAAAATTAAACTTTGGAGCCTTCTTTTCTTCCTTTTTAATTTTTTTGATGAGCATAACTAGCTCCATGAAATATCTGGGATACACAGCTACTTCATGCCTCCCTGCCAACCGCTACGGTGAATATAAATCTATAATGATTGGAGTTAAGGCTGAAATTTGGTAAAAATTGGAATACTATGGTGTAACCGCAGCTTAAATTTCTGTGATTTAGTGTCTATATATGCCCCATAAAATCTTGTTCAGTGCATGTGTTGGCAACATATGTGTCAGTGTCCTTGAGCTTCTCTAGTTATATCAGAGAAATCTGTCGTTAATTTCTCAAAGATTTACCCATGATCCGCATATTCTGAAATTGCCTCTTACTCATTTAAACTTAAACCTATCTGATACGGGGCCATCAGCCATTGTGGTAATAGTAATACTGGGAGTTCTTGTTAATCTCATTATTGGCTATTTTTATCTTTAGATTGAAACCATTCTATCTTATTACCGGTCACAAGAACTGATTTTTGCTTAAAGTTTCCTATTCTAATTTTGTTTCAATTATCATCATGAGATTGTTTTGTTGAAGAAATCTGATTTAAATTCCAAAAAAATGGTCTCAGAGATGAGTCTTGAAAGGTTATCTGTCGAGGAAGTCGGGAAAAAAAAAGGTTGTGAAAGTTGCATGCAAGCCTCATAAACCATAGATTTGTCAGTGGACAAAGTTGATAAATTTCTCTTTGTTAATGAGATTTTACTGAGCTCCTTTGATGGTAGCCATAGATAACAAATAAACCATTATATGGGCTCCATCAAATCTTACAAAGCAAAACAAGAGGCTTATTTGGACCTGCCACACCCTTCAATTGCATATTGTTTACCAATAAAGGAGGTGGGTCTGTTAACCTTTCAAAATTAATAGACTTGCTCTTGAAGTGTATTGGGCTTAGCTTGATCCCTCATTGGTCTAGTTGTAATGTGTAGTTGTTCTGAGGCTTTCGAGGGTAAGTCCCAAACCAAATGAAAGGCCAACTTTATAATTGTCTGGTGTTTGATATCCTCTTAAATTTTTGGAGTGTTGTTCTTTAAATTATCAGAACGGAGGAAGCTTTGTGCTTTGTTTTAGAAACTTGTTTTCGAAGCTGCAGGTATCACGAAATGCTGATAACCATCCTGCATTTTTTGCTGTATATAACATGGAGACAACTGAGATTATTGCTTTTTATCAGGTATCTTTTGGCACTCAATCCTATTTCTTCATGTTTGCTATTGGAACTTGAATGTTCTCTGTGACAGGCACTTGACATTCCTTCCTGATGTCCTGTAGAATTCGCCAGATGAGCTTTACTTCTTGTTTGAACAATTCTGCGACCACTTTCATGCAATATCAAAAAATTCATTGCACATGAACTTTATATCATCTCACTCAAATAATATTCATGCTCTTGAGCAACTAAGGTGCAATAAAAACAAAGCCAGCAGCTTTTCCCAGGTAATATCTCATCATTGAATTTGTTTTCTTTAAGTCTTCTACCTTTTCCCCTCTGTATGGTCTTGAAGAATATCTTCTGTTGAAAGTATGTTGATAGGACTATGTGTGGCTTTGGCTTTTCAGGCATCCAATAGAATTGCTTTATAGCATGACACCTTTTATAGTGGTCTTCTGCATTATGCAGTTTGTGAAGAAGATGCTGGCCTCTTTGCCTTTTAGTTGCCAGTCGCAGAGTCCTTCCCCCTATTTTGATCAATCTCTTTTTCGATTTGATGAAAAGGTATGATTCTGAAATTTGGTCTTTCTTTTGCATTATTAATGTTTATCACAAAGAACGTTCTAATTCTCTTACTAGGAAGGTTTAGGAGCTTCTAGTTTCTTGTACTGGCACGTTAATGGTGCCCTTCTGTTACCATCTTCTTCCTTTGGTAATATATGTGTGTGAGTTTGGAATAGAGGTATGGTTACATGCTCCCTCGATTGGGCTACTTAAGGATTCCTGAAAATTACATTGATGTTACTATTTTGGTAGCAGTTGAATCACCAGAAAGTTTCTTGTGTGTGTGCGCAATTCTTTCATTCGGATTCTTTATGCTTTGAAGTCTAGAAGAATGCTTCATTGCCATTTTTTCTTGAGCAATGCTACATGGACTTAAAAAGTGTACTTGACAATCACAACCATTGATTTTACTGGGGTCTTAGCATTCATTGGGACCAACTACCTATTCATGATTATCAAGTACATATTTTAAGTTCACATTTTAAGTCCAAATAGTATTTCCCTTTTTTCTTTGATTGCATAACTCACACGTAGATGCTTGTATATACATGTGCGTGTTTTTATGTCTGCCTGTCTATCCGTCTGTATATAACATAGGGATTCTCTTTCCTTTTTGTTTGTTGTAGCGAAGGAAGCTTGTTGTGAAAGTCTGGATGTATCATCCAATAGATACCCTGTTAAATCTCTCCTTGAGAGTTGTATCACTTGTGTTGGTGTTATCATTCTTGCTGTTTGTACCATGTGTTCATTGTATAGCTTTGTCATTTACGATTTTTTCCTTTATTGCAACTGCTACTATATTCCATTTTTGTCCTTTGAACTTGGTCACTTTTTATTGTTTTGCATTTACTTTTTTCAGTTGACTAGTGGGCTTCTTTTTACATCTCTCTCCCTCTATACTGTGCTAAATGCTGGTTATGGGTCTAATCTGTTGTTTGTGCCTTCATGGCATTTGAAACCCTTATCTTGGGTTTTGACATTAATAACCCACCTGCCATTACAGCTGATTTCTGCAACTGACCGACACAGACAGTCCACCGACCATCCCATCAAGTTCATTTCAAGGCAACTGAATATCCTCAAATTCAAGATTAAACCAGGTACGTAGCTGGACACTAGCAGTTTTTTAAATGAATGCTAGTGGATGATACTTCCAGTAGTTTTAGTTTTTTATCATGGTATGGTATGGCAAAGTGAGTAGGCAAGCGGAAGTTGGAAACCTCCTCCTAGGGATTTACCCGGTATTTATCCAGTGAATCTAGAATGAAAGGACTGCATGTGTCCAGGAGGATTAGTTGGGTGTTGTAAGAGGCCTATAGCTGGCAATAAGAGAAGGGTAGAAATGACGAGTTTCAGATCTGTTGAATCATTTATGGTCATATTTCGGTTTTTATTTCCATTTGACATTCTTTATGAGCTTCAACTTGTTATTTTGGGAACATATACAAGGATGACTTTGATGTGGATATAGAGCATTCAGTTTAGGCTGTATGCTTTTTTTTTTTTGAAGGGGTTTTCTAGTGTTCCCCTTTTTTGTGTAAGAACCTCATTGCAAATCAATAAAAAGTTTGTTTATTTACCCAATTTTTTTTTTTGTCATTTGGATGCTTTTTTGCCTCTCAACTGACCTTTATGAGTTTTGAACTAACTGGCTGTTCACGGTGGCCTGGCAATTTCATTAGGACCAGAAGGTGGCAGCACAGATACTCGGACAAAAAAAATCTCTTCGTTTCACTTCCATCCATTTTTACCTCTCGCACTCTCCGTCCAGCAGACTTTATTTATGCAGCCATCTGTTGTAAATATTCACTTTCGCAGATAAAGCTCTCAAGCGCACTTGTTTTGGATTCTGCTATGGGCAGGAGTCTGGTGCAATAAGGACGACTTTCAATTATATCACATTAATGTGATAATCATTTGTACTTTGTATTTCTTGCCTGATAGGTTCTTATTGTAAGTGACGGTGAATAATTTTGAGAAAATTGTTGAAAATTATAAAGTTGGTACCTAATTTATAAATAAGTCCACGCTTGTACTTTTTAAGGTGTGAAGTCTAATTGAGCTGAACTTTTATAGTGAGAGGTTCAAATTATTTTTTTTTCTTTTTTTTAATATGACAATATTATGTCTTGTGTCTTGTATTTTGTTCAACCAAGAGTCATTATCAACAAGGGACATTGTCTTTCTAATGGGTAAATCTAGCTGAATTTTTAGGGTTTGGTTTTTTTTCACCCTATAAATACTTTAGGGTCGTGATTTGATGTTTTTTTTACTTGTTTTTCACTTCCCACAAGCCTAGGAACCCTTAAGGGCAAGTAAAAGAGGAAGACCGGAATTAAAGGGGAAGGATTAATACATGAAAATCACATCAAACACATAGAATTGCACTTTTTACGGATATTAAGGTAGATTTTTTCTCAAACTCATCCATTGAGGGTTAGGATAATTTATATGTATGTTATGATTCTTATAAAAGTAAATATAATAGAATTATAATGTTTTTACACTTTTTTGTGATAATTTTATTCATTTATTGAAAAAATTACATGTTTTATATCAAAATTTGCATGTTTCGGAGAAAAACCCTAGGTTTTAATTAATGCCAAAATTGACTACTTTATGTTACGATTTCTTGCATGTTTTGCATTAATTACTCTTGTGTGTTAAAATTGTGGGAATTTGTACGATTAAAAAGCATGGAATTGTGTTTGAAAATATCTATTCTAATGGGATTGATGAATTAGGGTTACATGCGGACTTATATCACAAAGTGTTTAGTTGTGTTTCTCACCTTGCGGGGTTTGAAAGTTCTCTATCACTTATAGTGGGGTTGGTATCTTGTGATGACCAAATCACTATTCGTTCACAGTGGATCAATGTCAAGGATTGATATATCATAATATTTGGAAAGATTCATTACTGTTGATGCGTCAGTATCTACCCTTCTTGAAGTATCTTACCCTGTGGGGTGTATATTAAAAATGTGGAGTTTTGAAAATTCTTGTTTTATCAGCCTATATACATGAGATATTGTTTGTGAAATTGCTATCATAGTGAGTTGTTCATTACGGTTTCAAATGTTAGAATTTTTATACCCGAAAACTTGAGATCATTAATTGCCATTGTTTTATGTCAAATTTTTATACATGTTATTTTACAGTTGTGACTTGCCCGTTTTAAGAGAGTTTGAGAGGGTTTCTCTACTAGGCTTGTTGCTCTTACTACGTTATATACCATATTTTCAGATTTTGGCTTTGATGAGGATAATCTTTTAGGTGAGCAATTGGGTTGGGATATTGAAATGGATTTGGGAGTTGATGTCTAGAGTAATTCTCCCAATTTAAATCGTGACAATTGTGGTTGATTGGAATAATGTTTTTGGATTATTTCTTTAATAGATAGTAGAAATATTTTATTTGAATTTTGATTATTACTCTGATAATTCATATATGTAGGATTCAAGATTAGGTTTACCATTTATTTAATGAATAACTTGATTTTTATCACTTATGAATTATTTTAGATATTCTCGTGATTGGTTGTTACATAAGTAGTTATTGCTTTCCAGGGTAGATTTTGGGGTGTTACAAAGTGGTATCAGAACTTAGGAATTATGTCTTACATGAGAATTGTAAATTTTGGATTATGCATCAGGAATATAGGTATAAGTCATGAGTATTTGAGGGCACTGTTTTTGTTCTAGAGAGTGAAACTCTCACTTTTCTCTGACCTTTTCATGTCTTCTTCTTTTTACTTCAAATATCTTCGTAATTTGTTCAATTTTACTAGGATTTCTTTCTTGAATTTTTGTTTTCTATAAATGTGAGCAAAAATCTTCGATTGATTCCACTGAAACCTCCTATTGTCATCAGGAATTTTGCATCATTTTTTTAAAAACCTGAGATTCTTTCGAACTTTTTTGAAGTAGGTAAGGGTTCTAATTTTGTTATAGAACCTTCTGATTCTTCTATGGATCGTGGTAATTCCTCATCCATGCCCCCTATGTTATCATCTCAGACTAGAATAGCGAAGATAGTGATTTTTAACAATGGAGAGCCAAGGTTATACTGGACTCCCGATGAAATGTTTGAACTGTTGAAGGGATTTAGCCGGACTTTAATCGGTAAATGTGCTTATGGTAAGCCTTCATTGGTGGTTCTTAGGGAACTCATAGTTTCTTGATGGCTACCTAAAGGTGAATTTATTTTAGGTATTTTGGATCCTAGGCATATTCTGATTAGATTTTCTTTATTTGAGAATTATGTAAAAACTTGGTTGAAGGATGCAATCTCTATCAAAGGCTTTTTTTATTTTGATTTTTCAAATGGTTTCCTGAATTTTATCTTGGGATAGAGCCTCCAGTTGCACCAGTTTAGATTTCTCTTTCTGGGCTTCCTGTTCACTTGTTTAACAGAGAGATTCTATAGGATATTGAGTCCTATTGGGTAAATTTTGGTTATTGATAATTCCACATTGCAACTGACAAGGCCTGGTTGTGCTTGTGCTGTGTTGAGGTTAATTTGTTGGCTACCAATCCTAAGAGATTTTGGTTGGACATGGGAGACTCAAGTGGAAGATGGGAACATATTATATATGAGAAGGATGTGGAATTTTGTTCTGTTTGTTAGAAGCAGGGGCATGATGATTCATTCTGTCGGAAAAAAACCAAGGAAAAGGAGAGTGTCAAAGTTGGTAAATGGAGATTCCTTTGGTTGTTAGTGAAAAGGATAAGGGCAAAAAACCCTTAGTTGAATCTAAATTTGATAATCAAAAATTTGTGAAGGTAAAATCTATTTTTATTCAGAATGAGGGGCACCAATCCAAGCAGAAGGAGGTGGAGCAAACTAATAA
>CM042188.1:19109179-19144152 GCA_023539305.1 Ilex asprella | reverse complement strand
TAAAAAAAATTGACTTCTTTCAATTGATCACATTCATAATGGATCAATCACAACATTTCTGGTAAACAATAATCCATCGCTACAATGTAAAATTTTATGCTAACCCACTTTTGTTGTAAACCTTTCCCTAACAATCATAATCTTACCAGAGTTGTCATAAAAATTACTAAAGAAGTCGTTAGTTTTCCTCTAAACTTGTAAATATGTCCTCAAATTTGGTAATCTCAACCACAACTATGGTAAATCTACCTCAAAAAGTGGTAACTTATTCAACAATGTTGTAAATTTTACCAAAAATTTCGTAATTATTTCCTTAATGATATCAAATTTAACCATTGTGATGATATAATCTATAAATAGCCCCTTTCACCACATTTGTTGTAAAAACCACTTTAGTGAATCTTACCAATGTTATACATTTACCTTTAAGTTCATAATATTAACCATTGTTGTCCTAATATTAACCAACTTAAAAGTAAATTTTTTTGTAGAAACTAGTAACATTATCCACAATCGTCATAACTAAACCTTAAACTGGAGTAAAATTTCACTTAAATGTCATAAACTTATCCCATTTTGTGGTAAATTCAACCTCAAATGTTCTAAATTTATCGACTTTTCTCTTAAGTTTATCCTTGATCATCATAAACTTACCCACAATTGTGGTAATTCATAACGAAAAATTCGTAAATGTTCATCTAAACTTGTAAATATGTCTAAAAATTTGATATGCTTACCCACAACATAGGTAAATCTACCTCAAATAGTGGTAATTTATCCACAAATGTTGTAAAACTTTTCATAAATGTCATAATATTTTCCTTTATAGTATTAAATCAAACCATTGTGGTGGTACAAGCAATGAATGACCCTTTTTACTGCATTCGTTTTAAAGGCCAATTTACTGAATCCCATCTATGTTATACATTTACCTTTAAATTTATAATAGTAATCACTAATTTTGTAACATTAACCAACTAAAAAGTAAAATTATCAACCCTTATCAACAATCGTCATAACTAAACTTTTTTTATAAATTTTTCCTTAAATGTCATAACGTTATCCCATTTGTGTTGTAAATTCATCCTCAAAGGTTTTAACTTAACCCATTTTTCTCGTAAGTTTACTCTTGATCATTATAAACTTACCCACAGTTGTGGTAATTAGTACCAAAACAATCGTAAAGCTCCTATAAACTTATTAATATGTTTACAAATCTGGTACGCTTTCCCATAACAGTGGTAAAACTATCTAAAATACTGAAAACTTATTCACAAATGTTGTAAAACATTCCATAAATGTCTTAATATTTTTCTTAATAGTATTAAATCTAACTATTGTGGTGGTACAAACAATGAATTACATCTTTCACCACATTCGTTGTAAAAAGCCACTTTAGTGAATTCTACAGATGTTAGACATTTACTTTTAAGTTCGTAATATTGACCACTCTATTCGTAATATTAATCAACCTAAAAATAAAACTACCCAATAAACTAGTACCCTTATCAATAATCATCGTAACTAAACCCTTATTTGTTGCAAATTTTTCCTTAAATTGCACAGTTAACCCATTTGTGTTGTAAATTCATCCACAAAGTTATTAACTAACCCACTTTTATCACAGGTTTACCCTTGATCATCATAAACTTACCTACAGTTGAGGTAATTAGTACAAAAAGAATCATAAATGTTCCTCTAAACTTGTAAATATGCCCACAAATCTTGTACACTACACTATTTACACTAATTTATGAGGTCACTAGTTACACCATAGAAAAACTCAAAAATTAAAAGTAAAAGTTGATTAATTGTTCTTATTACTTGACGGGCTCATCAACGACCCACATTTATTTTTCGGTACCATACCCAAAACCAAATGGAGGTATCGTAGTTGAGTCTTGATGTTAGATGTGTAATAGTTGATTTCGTTGGTGGTGTTAATGGTTTTGTGGTAGTAGGCGGTTGTGATGGGTTTGTGGTGTGACTGTTGAAAAGAGGAATAAGAAATGGGGGTGATTGGATGGAGAGGTGAGCATATTCCTTTGAGAAATTAGTAGGTGCTTGGAGGTAAAATAAATTAAATTAGCTTTCTCTGATGATAAAATGGGCATTATACAAAAAATATTTAATTTTCTTTCAAGGCAAAATGGCTATTCTACATGAAATATCATATGACATTAATCACTTTTTTGAAAAGTAGGTAATGTTTTTTACAGCAAGGTAGTATATGAAATTGATCGATAGAGTGCATTGATGTTTCAATTAACTTGGGGCTAATTTTTGAAGTTATACCAATCTAAGGTGTGTCAGTGTAGTTTACCCTTACTTTTTTCTATTAAGTCTTGCCATCTAAAACTCACCCGTGTTTCAAAACCCGATAAACAGGACCTTAAGCCGAACCCGTGTATCGTTTAGATCATTCATGCATAAAAATTAGGTAAAACTAGTTGAACTGACCGATTTTTGGATAACTATTTGAACCGGACGATTCAGTTAATGTCTTATGAAATTTGATTTTTTTTGGCCAATTAGACATTTTTGCCCTAATTCGCTGATCACATCTCTTGGGAAAGAGTCCCGGAGTTATTGAACTTTCTTTTAAAAGTGTCATACTTTGTTGGTGAATAAGTTTAAAAGTGACTTATTTTAGTAATTTTTTTTATAAATTGTTGTATCTTGGTAATTAACTCTCACTTGTCTCTATCGAAGACAAACTTGTCTATCACACAAACTCTCGTCTTTTCTCTCGAAGTCTCAATCATCTCATTAATCAGCAATCACCACCACCATCATCGAATGACCTAGGTTTAGAATTATATTTGACTGTCACTTGCACTCTTTCTTCTTTGTGTTCTCAACTTTCAACTCCATCAGAACATGACTGGTTTTGACAAATATTTTAAGCCAAACAACCTGAAAACAAATAGAGATAAAGAAAAGAAAAAAAAGAAGGAAAAAACTTATGCTTTTATCAAGGAAATCTAGAGGTATGAATAGAATGTAGGCAAACAGCTTAACAAAGTGGTGGTGGGAGTAAATATTCAATGAACGGCGATACAATGTCATTATTATCACATGGTATCAGAAATCAATAATAAAATGCTAAATGGGTAAGGTAAACTCCACTTGGGTAGTTATTGACTTACATAAAAGAATATTTATTAATTTGTGTGGAGTTTATTTTCTTATTTATTTATATATTATTAGTTGGTGATACCACGTGACAATGCTGACATGTATCATCGTTGTATGTGCCAACTTTATAAGACTACTCTTAATCATGTTAGATACTTGTGTAATTGCATGGTGAAATATGTGCACTATTTGTTTTAATATGGTTAAAATTGAAGTTTGTAGTTGAAGTGTAAGTGAATGGATTTATATTTATTATGGTTATGGTTAAAATAGATTTATTATAATTAAAATATAAATCATATCATACTGTGTCAAATCAAAATGAATTGAGTTGTGGTTGCACTTTATGTAAACAAATATTGTTGTTTTATTACGTAGTTATATTGGTATGTGAACATACTCATTATCTTATAAAAAAGAAACATATTAATATTTGGTTCCTCCATGACCAAAAAAAAAAAAAAAACTTTTTGGTAACAATTATAGTTTTGAGTTTTATACCGACTTGAATTTACAAGTAAATAAAATTTGTAATCTATAGCCTAATAGAACGCAGTAGTAAGGGACAACCTGCTCATACAACCTACAAGGAGGATGACACTATTGGCAAAGACCGTTTGGCGAAAACGCCGCAAGCCTAATGTGTGTTGCGCTTAATAGAAAAGAACTCTGTTATGACTGATCCTCGAATGTACGTAGGCAACCTGACTTTGAGTCCAGGTCCAGTTGTTGTGTGAAACTTCATATCTGATGGGGAAGCCAAGCACTTGAGATTGAAGACGGAAAGGCACACCAGCCCCGTTCTATAAGGGCTTGAATTAGTGAGCAAATTGTACCCATCAATTGAGCCAAGATTATAGGTTGAAAAACTACCCTTTTTGTTATTAAAGATCAACTATAAATGTTAGGATCGATTTCAAATAATTTCTTGTTATTTCAACCGTATCAGAATAAGAATAAGTCGTAACATCACTCTTATTCTGTAATAAATTTCATTGTCGTAGTAAATTTTTTTTTTTTAGTATTATAACTTTGTCTTTTTACATAAATCGAATGGTGTAGTGACGTGTTTGAATCATATCAAATTATTTCTCAAAACATTGTAGGCTAAGACAATGGTCAAACGAACCTAGCAACCAATAATTGGGTCCCAATACGAAAAAATTTGGTCCCGCACTAAAAACATTCTATTTTTATAAATTTTTAGTGTGGGATCTTACCTTGTACAATTTTTTTCTATTTTTTGTTGGATAACTTATCTTGCATTCAAACGAGATCTAATTTATACAAGTGAGTCTGTTAGTCATTAATAGTGAATGATATGCCTAAGAAAAGAATTGAAGAAAAAAATTTGGAGGAGATTTGAATCTATAAATTCTCATTTCAAACCTTGACGCATTTCTACGTCTTGCTATACGTATTTGTGTTAAATGATCATTGACATCAAACTTTGCATACTTGTGAAAGCAAGCCAGCATCTTTCATTAAATGATATGATCCCCTTCCCCTTTGGACTACAGATATTATCTATTTAGTAAAGCCTTGACGTCAACCAAAAAATTAGCAATATGTAGGAAATTCCAAGAGGCTTACTTAATAGGTGAGGATTTTAATTGAAGAGTAAGAGTTATATCCCAACATCAACATGGAAAAATAGTGTAAATACGTTAATACAAAAGAAAGGAAGTATAATATAACTTATGGAAATGATAGTGGATTTGGAGCTTACTTACACCAAATTTAATGCTTCACGTGTTGCGATGTCTTTCTTGATGATCACAAACAATTACATATAAATAATCACGATAGATGAATCTCACAAGAGACTCTGAAATCCATCGTTCAAAAACCAAGTTGAGCCTCACAATCTACCGTTCTCAAATTGTCGTTTCTATTAAGTTTTTAAGAGCAATAAATGGGTAGTTTTCATACTTATCCACACACAAAAAAACCAGCTTATTCTTTGCATTATTTAGGGTTCATAGCAAATTGCACCTCAAAAGATATCTCGTATCTTAATTTGTACTCTCAAAGATAAAAAATCTTAATTTACACATTTAAAAATATAAATTTGTATTAATGTGCACCTAAAGTTAGCAGTCGTCCAGTTTGTTTTATAAAACTAAATGGATAAATTATACTTAGACTATCTCATGTTTATCACTTAATCACTTGGACCTCTTCACATTTAAAATATTACACTTACATCCCCTGAGAATCTAAATATGACTAAAATTATTCCCCAAATGGACATCTAAATAATTCCGTTCAAGTGATGTATTGCTTTAGATATAAAGAATATTATATAATACCAGTACTCTTTAACATTATACAATACTTTCATTGTGTTGGGCATTCAAAATGTAAGTTTGATTTTGAACTTTAGAGTACAATGAGCCTACAAAATAAAAGATAACATAAAAATTATAGTTATTAATTAGGATGACATTATGTGTTAATTAGGGATCCACTAATTAAGTGACAAAATTGAGTGGGTCTAGGTATAATTTACTCATTTAGTTTTACATGAAAAACTAACAGTTGTTAGCTTCAGGTGTACATTAATATAGATTTATATATTTTAGGGTGAAAATTGAAATTTTTTATCTTTAAAGGTACACATTAAAATTTAATTTTTTTTAAGGTGTAATTTATGATTAACCATTTGAATGTGAAAAAACGATCTCCAAGTAAGGTTAGTGGGAGAGAGATAATACCCGTTGCCTAGCTTACTTATAAGGGAAAGGAAGAAATGACACCACTCAATGCAACTGATGTGACTCAATTTCAAATCAATTCTAAGATGGATAGCACTTTAATTATCCGGATAAATCTAATTTAATATAATAATTTTTGGAATTTTCAAGTCATTTAGATAACCAACCCAAATATAATTTTCCAACGTTTTTCAGCAAACTTTGAAGGGCTAATGTCATTTAGTAAATATTAAAAATTTCAATTTATACCCTCAATATTTTGAATTAGTATCAATGTGGATCTTGCCCACATTGCCATTCAAATTTTTGTCATAAATTGAAACATGTGATTACAAATACTTTGAACATGAGTTTATGTATAAATTCACAGGCTGTTGGCGTTTTATGTGAGTTGCACATGAATTGATTTGTATATATTTAATTGAGGATATTATATTTTTGATACACAAAATGGTGTCAAATTGATCGCAAATAAATATTTACAACGATGAACATACCTCATTCTTATGTCCGAAATACTTGCACCTCAAACACTTCAATTTATGACAGAAAATTGAATGACAGTCTGGATCAGGTTTACATTACTATCAATTCATAACATTAATAGTACAAATTAATATTTGAGGGTATAAATTAGAAATTAAAATATTTTTTAAAGTACAAAGTGAGAATCGCCTAACTTTGACATCAATAATTGTGACCCAAATTCATCAATTTCACAATCCATCATTGAGGGCATGTAATATCCTTAATTCTTAAATTTGGGCCAAATATCCTAAATTATTATTTGAAAAAATTGTGAGGTATACGAAATTAAAGTTATTAGTCAAAAAAGTACATAGCTCTTAATGCTAAGTCATTATTTTTAGAACTTAGTTGTGTCTAAGTACACAATTTGACTTTTATGATTTTTCTTTGACAATTTTGTTTTTCTTTAAATCATGCATATTTCTTTTGACAGCTAAGTTGATTTTTCATTTTGTTTTATTATATTAAACATTTCCTAATATAATGAAAGATTTATATTACCACAAAATTTGTATCTAACATTGATTGTGAATCTTAGTTATTTTGAATTTTAAATTTTTTTGTCATTATCTTTGCCGTTAAACATATATCTCTTGTCATTAATATGTATACACACACACACACAATACTACAAATAACACTATGAAGTCTATTTTTTATTACTCTTACATTGTTTTGATACACTATATTGATACACTTTAAATTTGTGTAATTCTTAAACCCTAATATCTGTTACTCGTATACTGTTTTGATACATTATATTAATACACTTTAATTTCATAATCCCTTTAAATTAGATCAATATAGTGTACGAGTAATAGAAACTAGACTTCATAATTTGACTTCGTAGTACTCTATGTGTGTGTGTGTGTGTCTATATATATATATATATCTATACATATATACGTGACCAAAATTCTTTAATTTTAATACTTTCTATGATAAGATAATTAAAATTCTTTACTTTTAGTTGTTAAATTTCAAAAGTTTACAAAACTTTTGAAATATATCCCTAAAAAAATAGAGGATTTATTAAGAATTTTAATTTTCTTAAATTTTAGGTTTTTGTTTTATTAGAACTCCCTCTTTCTATATATATAATATACTGGATAATGTGGAGATAATTAAATGCGAGGGTTAATTCCTAAAATTATTTTTAAAAAATTTATTTACAATAAAAGGGTATTCAAGATAAGTTGACCGTCATACAAAATATTTTTTCTTACATACTTTTTAATAATTATGACCAATTTTGTGTATAACTTTCGAACAATTCTTATTTTATTTTTGGCCCAACATTAATGAATAGAGGCATAAAATGGGCCCATCGCAGAATGTCGAGTCCCGACCAGTGTAAACTCTCTCTCTCTCTTCCCGAAATTCACAAGTCTTTTTTTGTCTGTCAGTCTGTCTCTCTCTCTCTCTCTCGCTCTTTCTCTCGCTCGCTGAGTAAGCACTGTTTCAACTTTGACGTCAGGTGTTCCCTTGTAATATAAACACGCAAAAAAAGGCAAGTAATATTAGTACGTTTCCTGAATCGTAGCTATTGCAGTTTTTTTTTCCTAATTTGTGTTTTTAATTGTTTAAACCATCCCTAGGTAATATTAGTACGATTTATTAGTTTTAGCTAATTTAGTTTTTCTACCTTGTCTTTTAATTGTTTAAATCATTCCTAATAGCTAGGGTTTTTATAGTGTTGTGAAGGAATGAAGTTTGATTTTTTCATGCACTTGTCAAAGTAATCTTGTATAGTTGCTTGTTTTTGTGCGTATGAGTATGTATGAATCAGAATATGCGTGTATATATATCTGTTCTTGCATTTTTCTCTCAGCCAGCAAACATAGAATCAAGGCTCCAATGTATATCTGTGAATGATATTCGGCTAAAGTCATATCAGTAGATATAACGAGATTGTTACTAGAAATATGTGATAGCCTAATGTTGGTTTTAACTGGTTAGGGGTGCTACCAATCTTGATAACAAGTTTGCCACGTTGTCAGTTCTCGATGCTTGAATATCACAACTTTCAAAGATTTATTGTTTAGTTGATATACAAAGTGATCATCTTTTGTAGTTCTCTGTATTGAAAAAGCGATAAAATAGTGGACTCATGGATTCATCTGTAATGGAGGAAAGCCCTGCAATTCAGGTATAATATAAGCTAATTTTACTTTTATTGTGGTAGTATAATTCTGTTTGCCTTTTTAATTGCTTTTGGAGAGCTTTGTTTAGTATATTAATTTTCTGCTCGAGACATATAAGTCCAATTGTTGAGTGTTCATTACGGAGAAAAACATTCTTTTTAGTTGATTGTTCATTAAAATCAGGATTAAGATGAACATGCCAGTTAATTGTTGGGTAAATGTTTGTTACTTAAAAAAAAAAAGTTGACTATTCGTTAAAAATTTAAAATGGGAAATTAGATTCAGTTTTAATTGACATTTTTTGAATGGCTATTGTATAGTAGGTTTGTCCTCTTGTATTAGTGTCTACAGTGACTTGCACTGTGTTCTGGGAACAGGAAATCCCTTTTTGGAACATGGAATCCATGACTTGGAATTGGAGCAAGTTTAGTTTGACCCTAGGAATTTACATGGACTCTGTTATCAATTATGAGGCATGGATTCCATGTTGCCTAAATACGGTCTTATTGCTTTGTCTTTCATTTGCTGTTGGGTTCTTCTTGTTTTGCAGCAGTTGTTGTTCTCTATTATTTTAGCTTTCTGTTTTTGCAAGTTATTGTAATTAGATATACATGCAATTTATTTTACAAACATATTGGGCAGGAAACTTTGTTGGAATTTCGCGCGGGTAAAATGACTATGGAGGGAAAACGTGTCGTACCTGATTCACGTAAAGGATTGGTTCGCATAGGAAGGGTATGAAGAATACAAAGAAAGTTATCAAGTTTTTTTTTTCTTCTTTTTGTTTTCCATTAGTGTTCCGTT
The DNA here is from genome assembly GCA_023539305.1 of Ilex asprella. NCBI lineage: Eukaryota > Viridiplantae > Streptophyta > Magnoliopsida > Aquifoliales > Aquifoliaceae > Ilex > Ilex asprella. The sequence goes on along the minus strand of CM042188.1, from coordinate 19,134,821 downwards.
TTGTTCTTATAAAATTTCTCTGGAAATTCTGAATTATGTTTCAGTGTAGAGTTTAGAAAAGTTTCAGATCCAATTTCGTGCCTTTGAAGTTTGTAGTTCTATATAACTACTGATTATTTGTTTCTTTGGTAGGGTCAAGAGGGATTAGTTCATTTGCAATGGCTTGATCGGATTCATAATGTCGTCGAAGATGTATCCTAATTCCTATTATCCATTTTTAAATTAGGTATCAGAGATTTATTGACATAAATATGAGATGCCTATTTGCTTGTTTATAGAGGTAATTTTGGGACTCATTGATTGTGCAACATGATTTTGTGTTACTAGACCTTGAACTTCACATTGCCAAATGGTAATTTTGGATCCAGATGATTATAAAAACCTGATTTCTGTTTATGCTCTGATGTTATTTTTTTTCTTTCACTACATTTGTATTTTGTAACATTGAATTATTTTGATCATTGATGTATCATGTCAAGAATGTCGGATTGGCTTTTGAGTATAATATTTTAAAACTAATCCTGGCATTCTGTAGACTGTAGCCTACAATACAAGTAATTAATGATGTTTCCCATGATTGCGACATGGTGCCATAAATTGTTGATGTGATTGCAATTAAGTTATCACCACTCATTCTTCACAACAAACTATGTCGTTGTTTTAGATTTTTTACAAAAATGGCATAATCCTATCTTCAGATGATTTACAACTTCTTCCAATTGGTGGAAGGTAGATGCATCATTAATTCCTTTTAAAGGGCAAATTAATTGTATCTCTCCTTGTATATTAGAAGACCGAGTGAGCGCGGTGATAATAAAATAAGTGTAAGCTAGGAAGGGGTCTCTTTTTGAGGGAAAAAATAAAATTCAAGCAGATTGGCTCTTTTGGGTACTCTTATTAGCTATTTAAACTGCTTTCTTAGATGAGAGGCTATATCAGGATTGCTTGTGATTATCATGCTTATTCGTAGGACTTCAGAATAGGTTATTTTGTTTTTGTTGCGAGTCTTGCGACTGTGCTTAAAAGTACAACACCCAAACTGCATTATGTTCGAAGCTGCATCCACTTTAGAGAGTCAATACAAAGCATAAAAGCTGTTTGATAATTTTCTTTGATGGATTCTTACGTGAAAATATGTCATGGATGGTAAGAAAACCATTACAATTTTCAACTTCTTTATGCTGCTTAGGGGGTGATTGAATTTCTTCAAAACCTTGCAAATAAGGTTTATAAAATGCAGGGAAAAGATTCTTCCAAGGCTCAAACTTTAGTTGGACAGATGTTAGATAATGCGGAGCCTATTTGGGAGCTTATATAATTTTATTTGAATCTAGTTGAGTCTTATTTTTGCTGCTGGTCTTATGCTACAGCTTTTTTTTTGATATTTAATAGAGTCAAGGTATTGTTGTAATTTCTAGATTTGCTGGAATGGATTATAGTATGATTCATGGCTCGTCTTTTGGGTCAAATTTTGGGATTGGGCCTTAAGTTTCTAAATATAAAGTCCATGTTTTTGTCTATATATGTTTCATTGAATGTGCTACAGTTCTAATCTTGAAGTCCAATTTTTATTTTTATTTTGCTTAAGGATTAGGAAATAGTTGGAAACCTACAAAATATTTCAATTAATTAGAGAGAATACATTCCACAGAAATGTTTAGCAACTATGACCTTGGGGGTTTGTAAGGTGCAATTCAAAACCCTAGGTGATGCCTGAAGAACTAGGAGTGATTCCTAGCTTTCTTCTTTTCTCATCTTAGTGTATCTGAGTGCTTCCAAACAAATTTGTTTAAGCTCTCTTCTGGTCCCAAGAAACTCTAATCAGCAAATCCAACCCTGTGGTGGTACTTTAGTGGGAGTGCCTTCTGATGTATTTGCTTGGAGAGATGTTCTTATATCTTGGGTGGAACTTTTGATGATGCCATTATTTTTATATTTGTGTGTATATCTGCTAAAATTTGTGGTTCATTGTTGTGTTTTGTTATGAATTTGGTAACCAACACCACAAAAACTCTTTATGGCTTAACCTTAGAAGCTCAAGGCCCTAAGGTTGATTGCCTACATGACATTAACCATATCTGTCCTCTTTTGGCTGGAAATTACATGTTTTCTCTTAACATGAGGTATGCTTAGGATCAGATTATTTTCCCAGAGGAAGCAATTTTTGAGAGGGTAAATTCCTTTGTTTGGACTTGTTCATCTTTTTTTGGGTAGAGTGAGATCTTTGACAGTAGTAACTGATTGTTGCTTTATTGTTACTTGGAATAGGTTAATCAAGCATCTGGAAGGGTTTACATTCTGAAGTTCCATACCGATGATAGGAAGTTCTTCTTCTGGATGCAGGTCAGCTCCACTGATCACGTATCTACCATCAGGCAATGAGGGATTTGAGAATTTGACACATTTTGCTTAAACTGGTTCCAGGAGCCAAATGCAGAAAATGATACACAACTATGTAGCTCGGTCAATATCTACATCAATCTACCCCTGGGTATTGGATTTTATATTTTGATTTGAGTCAAAGTATTGCTTTGAAAACATGATCACTTTCGTCCTAATTGTTAATGCATAACTTCAAGAATCTTCTTTTGCCTTTTTTCTTAATATGTATTTCTATAATTGTATAGCGCCTCGTGTCTCTCTTCCCTGGCTGTGGTTGCCTAAAGCACCTTATCATCTTTGTTCATTCTTGTTGCATTTCTGGTACATGAGCTGATATATTGGTGGCCTTCATCTTATCCAGTCCTTATTCATCATATTGTGCAAGCTTTTGTTTATATTTGTTTTTTTTGAACCTGACTTTGGAAGTTCTATTCGGTTTGATGAAACTATACTCTATTACAGATTACTGAATAAGAATGCATTTTTTTTATGGGAAACATGATAATTTAATTGATAACAAATGCTAAAAGGAAAGACATGGATTCCTCTAAAAGAATGCAAATTCTAGTACCTATTCTTCCGTAAAAGTTTCAATGTTGATCCTTTTTTTCAGCCCCTTGTTAAATTTTTTCCCCCTCCCTTAACTTCCTTAGAAGTTTTGGATTGTTCAACTTGTTCTTTGACCAGGAGGAGCCAATATACCCGGCCTTAAGGTATTTCTTAAACTTCTTAGCAAACATGGCTAGCTCCTCACTCCCAATGGTAGGTGACTCAGATTTCCCTTCGTCTTCTCGAATTGAAGGTAATGCAACACCCTTTGATTTTTTGGCCCAACAAAGGTTTATCTAGAAAGTCAAAAGAGACCCAATTAGGTAGGTCTTCTACCTTCAACTTCTTAACATCTACACTTGTTTCAATGGCGATGACCTTAGGTTGAAACCTCTATGGTAGATATCTCAATATTTTCCAAAGTGTGACCATACCTGGGGTGAAAGGTGAGTTGACTATGTGACTAAGAGGCCGTTTGATATGATAGCATCATTTAATGCTTCAATTGGAAGATATTCGACAATAAATTAATTCAACATGTTTGATAAGAGATACCATAATGCATAATGGGATAAGTGGTATCTTAAAAATGCATTAAATTTTCAGTGTCTCAACTCCTACTTATTGCTTAACACTGAAAACACTCAATTGATGCACATAGTTATTACTTTTTGCATTACCTTTTTACCCTTATTTGTTTTTGCCTCCAATTCTTAATCTTGTGAAAGATCTTCAACATTCCTCTGACATCACCTCTGGTAACATCTCTTTTCACCACTTTTTTTATCAATGCTGGATACTATTCTTTGGTTGTTTTTAAAGATGCTTTTTTCAAAAATTGATTTGTCTTCCAAACTGATTCTAATGTTTCTCTCAAAATATGCTCACCCCTAAGACATATAAATGTGTTTCCCAAGCATAAGAAGTGTGTGTAGTGTAGTAATTCGAAAAATCCGAGGTCGTCTGCACAGGTACAAATGATACAATGGTGATGTTTTTGCAAAACAAAAATAAAAATTCTTTGATTGAGTGAAAAATGATGAGTACAAATATTAGTGTAGTAATTCAAATGGAAACAGTCGGCCAATCCACTAAAATCATCTTGTTAATAATTAAGCTTAATGATTCTCATTCATAACTCATCCAAGCTCATAATCAAATTTACTTGGACGAAAAATATTCAAAAAATACTAGCTTTGAAATATATATTGCTTTGAAGATACATAATGGAATTTAGAGTGATAAATACGAAGATGTATACATATACTCTAAGCATTCATTGTGTTAGAAATCCGTCGATGAGAAATCAAAGTATATACATAATCACTAGTTTTCAAAAATGATTTTATCATCTATAAAGCATACTACGTAATCAGAATATATTAGAGAATCAACAATGCTTAATAAAAAATGAGAATCATCTCTCGGATCGCGCCAAAACTTAGCCGGAAGCAAAATCCATCAAATCGAAATCGACAACAAACAGTATGTAAATCATATGGAAATAAACAACATGATTGAAAGAAAATACTTCAACTAGATTTGCTTCAAAATGTTAAGTATTAACACAAGAACAAGATTCAACAACAAAGCTTTGGAATAGAAATGGAAAATACACTAGTTGTCCTCTCCGAAACTCGGCACGAATCTAACAATGTAAAACTACAAATTAAAACTTTCAAACTAAACCAAAAGCTAAGCAAAAGCTAAAAGAACTTGTCCTATGTGTATAGGAATGCATAGATATAGCCTTTGATTCTTCCTCCTCATTGGCCAAATGTGTGGCGTGGGTGGTGAGTGATTTTCCGAATTAGCTTCCTCTGTCGGTGTCGTTCAATCGGAGTGCTCATGTGAAGTCTTGGAGGTACCAACAACCAATCAAAACAAAGATCATGGAGATTGGTGGACTCCCCTTGAGTGTGGGAGTGAAGAAAGCCAACCCTTGTAGACGTATCAAAGCCCGGGAAATTGTGTGTTGTAGCCGTAACATGATGAACCAGTTGAGGAAGAGGTTCAACTGGTTGAAGTCCTTATTCAACTGGTTGAAAGGTATCCAACATCTTGATAAACTCTGATGAACCAGTTGAACTTTGTGTTCAACCAATTGAAGCCTAGGTAGCATCTTGGCCATGTTCTGATCAACACTTTCTGCAACCCCTTGAACTGGTTGAACCTTTGTTCAACTGGTTGAAGCCTTTCTATGAGCCTGTTAAAGGGGTCAAAGTTCAACCAATTGGTCTGCCCTTTTTCTAATTTTTTTTCTTTGCTCCTCTGGTTCAACTCCACTTCATCCCAATGCTTCCAATGACTTTTTGCTTGTTTCCACTTATTCCCCTTCTTCACTTTTGTACCTACAACCACAAATACACTCCATTATTCCACTCTGTTTCTCAAATCATACACATTTCAAAGAATTAAACATTAAACACATGCGTAAAGTGGATGAATTAAACTATAAGATATGCAATGTTGTGCACTCAACAATCATCTCTCTTGACAACTCTAGATCAGCTACGACATTCTTCAGAAAATGTCCATTGAACGGAGCTTATATGACCACCAAAGCTCATAAACCCTAATCCCAAAATCCCATATATGTAGATCCAAATCCACACACAGGGAGGGGGGGGGGAGATGTCACATATCGAAGGTCCAATATTCCAGGCCTTGTTTGCTCTTGAAGGTCCCATAATCTAGGCCACTTGCTCTGAATTTTGGCTTTCTTGCTATTTCTTCTCTTGATGTGGTGCAGCTTTTGTTAAATTAGTGATAAAGTGCTTACAAGATAAGGTACCAGTGACTACTTCTCTTTGCTTTGTGTTTTCTCAGCAATTTATGTAAGTTGGGGATAGAATTTGTCCTACAACTACTCCTCTTGTGTTCCAACATAATATAATTTAGAGGTTTAATGCAATTCAATAGATTGCAACTGTAGTTTTGTGCGAAGGAATTTCATGGTTGTCGCGGTTGCGGTGGCCACAATTGCGATGGTGGATATGGTGGTGGTGAGGTGGGGGATGATGGTGGGTTTGGTCGAGTAAAAAAAAGTTCTAGAGTTAGATTTTTGATTCACGGGTAATCAAGGATCGAAATATCGTTTCGGTCAGCTCAAAAACGAAAGTGTTTCGAAAACATTTTGGAAACGCAATAGAAACGCAGAAAAAATATGGAAACACGTAGAAACATGTAGGCCCTGTTTGGTAACGTTTAAATTTTTCATTTTTCGTTTTTATTTTGATATTTAGAGAAAACAAGAAAAAAACTCGTTTGGTAACCGTTTATGTTTTTCGTTTTTGTCATCGCTTGATAAACGATGGGCAATTTTCAAAAACCAAAAAGAATTTTTGGTTTTCGTTTTTTGTTTTTAAAAAACGAAAAACGAAAACATTACCAAACGGGGCAGTAGAAATACAAATACAATCCATTTATTATAAAGATAAGCTAAATAATTGATTAATTTAACTTATTTATTCGGTTAACATTCATTTATATAAGAATAAATTTAAATTTGAGGGAAAAAATGTTTGACATGAGGCGGAAATCATTTAAATTAGAATATTATCCAATTAATAATATAATTTTATTATAATACTAATTTACTAATTAATAATATTAAGTGTAACATATTATTATAAAACCAATTTATTAATTTAAATTGTGTCTTCAAATTAATAAATAATATTATTTCATTAATATTAAAATTATTGTGTACATAATGATTACAACACATAAATACTTAATTCTAGATATTTAACAAATAAGTTATAATTAATAAAATGACTTGCAGTTATTTAATATGTAAATTTAACAAATAATAATAACATAAAAAAATAATTATACAAAGGAAAAAAAATAATAAAATGTATCAAATTAAATTAATGGTAGTTATGTATAGTTAAAAGTAAAAAATTATAATGCAGTGACATATTAAATGTAATTGTTCATTACTTAGATAAAATATATATATATATATATATATATATAAGGTAGCACAGGTGTTTCGACCTGTTTCGATTGAAATGGTCCGACACAGTGACGTTTCAACCGAAACTTTGGAATTTTGGGATTCAACCCATGTTTCGTGTCGGTGTGTTAAAATTCCGAAACGTTTCGGACGTGTCGACACGACATTTTGATCCTTGCGGGTAATACGAGTCAACTTAAACATGACACATCATTATTTTGAGACATCTAATATGATAAATTAATTGATTTTGATTTAATTAGTAATCGATACAATTTCGAACATGATCATGATAGGTGGCGATAGTGTGAGGAGGGTGGTGGTGGCAATTGTGAAGTAGTGGCGATGGTGTTGGTGTTGTTGGGATGGGACAGTGGCAAGAGTTTGGTGGAGAGGGAAGGGCAAAATGAGAATTTTTTTTTTTTTTTGCATTCTCCGTGACACTGAATGACTGATCACTTTGGAGTTCATTTTACGTCTTGGAATGACTCAGGTCTAGCTTGAGGTTAAGGGATGCTCAAGTTTGTGGTTTATACTATTCTTAATTGTTTGTGTAATTTGTCCCAAAGAGGAGCTTGAACCTTTGGGGATGATAGTTGGCACGACTTGGGGCCAATGACCCTGTGGTTTTGGTTTTACTGTAGTTGCCTAGCTTTTTTTTTCAAATTGTTTCACTTTGTAGAGATTGTCTTATTACATTTTAGGACTTTTATACAGGCTTAGTGCTTTAACATTTCTCCACCAACTTAAGGACTGATATTCAAATTTGGTTTTGCAGAGTTTCCTGGTGGAGAAGAGCCTGATGCTTCAGTTCCTCTGCAAAATTCTGATGACATGGTTGAAGATGATATCCCATCACGGTAACGTTCACATAACTTTGTGCTTTGCACGAATAAAATCCTTAGATGATGATGGATTTTAAATTAACGTCAAAAAATTTCATATGCACATTTATTTATGTTTTGATTGCCGGTTTTTGCCTCTGAATTTTGAATTCTCTAATTTTTTCTTTTTATTGGTTTTGTTAAAAGAAGAATACTATTAAGTGAGATGAGAGACAGAAACAATACAATATTGAGGATAAAAAATAATAGAAGGCTAAAATAGAGGCTCCTTCCAATCTTGCTGCAAATCCAATAAAGACATCCCTCTGAAATTCCCCACAGATATGTATGATAAAGGAGCATGGAACACGGTTCTGTCCCAAACTGACTGTATTCGAAGAGTTTTCCTAGCTACTGTCTTTTGAGTGCTTATAGTTTCCTTGATTTATTTCTTATTACCTTTTTTTTTTCTTTTTAAATTCATTTGCTGGTAGTACATTATTATTTTCATTTAAGTGCCTTGCAGATTTATCGAAAAGTCAATTTGTGAAGAAGAGAAAATGTCATTTTTTTTTAACAGGGATAAAATGTCCTCTAGAATCATTAATAAGTCTAGCTTACTGGCATATTTTTCCAAGTATCACGCAGATCATCCTCAGAGTTTAATCATCAAGTGTTTAGGGAGCGTGGAGATTTTGGTTTGCAAATTGATGACTGTCATGCTTAATTCATTCTTCTTATGGTTTTCAAGGAGCAACATTTTTGTCTTCCATCACTTATGGTTGATTTTCTATGAACATGCTTGTCGCTTGGTGTTTCTATATTGGAGGGTTTCGTATACTCTGATTGTAAATGGAGGATGCCAGGCTTAGCCTCTATGTTCAATTTTCGCCTGGTCTTTTAGCTGGCCAGAGGGTGCAAGTGGTACTTAAATGATCAAGTGGAAGAAATTTAATTCAGTATTAATGGTTAACATCAGACATCTTTTATATTCAATCTTTAAGCTCAACTCCAATTGAGAAATTATTTTTGTTCAATAAGTGTACATGGTTTTTTAGATTGTTTAGTCTTGGTTATTTGTTTGTTGATTCTTTTTTCATATTGAGGCACATTTGTTGAGCCTTCAGTTTAGTGAGTTATTGTTGCATTATCGTGGCACGGTATGAAGGATGGGCACGGACTGGGGCGGATCTATGTTTTAGGGTGTTGGGGCAGCTACCCCCCCACTCACTTTGGAATAACATGACAGATGGATTATGAGGGAGTCCATAACACTAGTTACATTTAGTACATTGCCCTCTTAAATTTTTGAAGATTTATATAGTGTCCTAGTTATTTTTTATTTTCATCAAGATTGGCCTGTTCTCCCCTAAACCAATAGAATTTTATTAAAAAAATGACTTAAGCACATTAATTTGTGCTTGATTGAGTATAACAAATGTGCATGTCCGACCCTTATATTTCCAAAGACAATACTTCTCTACTACTTAATTAATTGCTCCATATTTTGTAAAACAATAGCATAGTTGACATTTTCTCTCTCTTTTTTTTTTAAGTGAGCAACACGTAACCCACGAAAACACAGTTGGATGCAATTGATAAAATGTTCTAAACGTAGAGCGTTTTTCTACGCTCACAAATAATCAATTTTTCAACAAGATGGAAGATGAATTTAATTAGGTTTCGCAACAAAATGAATAATGAATTTTTTCCTAGGCCCATTGGTTGGTGTGAGAAATTTTAGCACAAAATTAATCAAATATATGTATTTTCTGGAATTCAAAATATTGTATTTTTCTAGTTTAATACATGATTGAGTTGAAATGTATAAAGTGAAAATTGATTTTTGCATTTTTTGTTCCTATTTTGTTAAAGCTGAATGGTATTGATTTGTCTCATTTAATAATTTAGCGTCGAGTCTTCGTATATTTATTATGCTTGAATATTAGGAAAAAAAATTGTCAATCATGTTTTTTTTATCTGTGAGACAAGATTGGACTCCACACGTTTAACATAGGACAAAGACAGGGGCGGAGCCAAAAAATCGTGTCAGGGTGGGCACATATTTTTCAACAAACTATTTTTTTTTTCTTTTAATCGATAGAAATAGGATAATAATTTATATTTAATTACATTCTATTTAATGCTTAAAAGTTCATTAATCCCAACAGACCAAAAATTGGTGAGCCTAGGGTATACAAATGACAACAATAATAAAAAAAAAAGACTGATAATATTTTTTTACAAAATATATACTAATTAAAATCATTTAGAATCGACTCCGGTAAATTTTCGTATTTTGAAACCGTTGCATAACAATTTTATTAGTTTTTATATATACAATCATGTTATCATTTCGATATTTATCACTCATTCCATTATGTAGTTCAATGTATACTCTATAATGTCTACCATAATTAGCAAAATAAATGTCAAAATCACAAGTAAACTAGTTAATATTTATATCATTTTTTTTAGTCTTGGAAAGTATGAAATGATTATAATATATTCAAAATTTATGTAGATAGGCACATAACATGTCCAAAATGTGTCAAAAAAATTTATAGTCATTTGATATAAGTGTATTCTAATTGATGTGCCAAAAAAATAGGTTGGGCTTATTTAAAAAAATTGAAGAAATACTTAAAATACATATAAGTAATGTTAAAATAAAAATTTAAGGGTGGGCATGTGGCCCCCATAGGCATATGCTTGCTCCGCCCATGGAAAAAAAGATGTGAAGAGCACACGTAAACTATTGAATATAAATTTGTTATTATAAAAACTTGTTTAAAAATATATGATAGCTTATGTTTTACTACAAGATATGACCCTTCAAAGGGTACTATCATGGAACATGATTTACGTAGTGACCTCAAATAGTAAGGATTATACTTTATTGAGTTGGTAAGTAATTTATAACGTTATTGCTTTTTAAGGAAATCTGTAAATTTATGTAGTTATATAATATCAAAAACCATCATAACCAAGGTTCAAAGTATTGGCCGAGTTTGATGTGACTTGGCTTCAACCAAACTAATAACACTACACATCAAGTGTAATCTACAAGTCTCAATCGGATTGGTTTTGACTTGGATACAAATAGGTTGAATTGGTGAAATTTAGAGTAAATTTGGTTGACTCATCCAAACTCGCCACCTACTAGATTGATTCATCATTGGATCTCAAAAATCAAATTAACAAGAAACAAAAAGCCCAAAAAAGGGGAAAGACAAGATAAAGCCACGACCTAAGCAAGAAATCCACAATGCATAGATGCAATTACATAAAAAGATGAAGAAATTGAAAGCATACTTGCCAAATCAAAGTGCAAGTCTTCTTGGCTTCATAGCTACCAACGATCGCACTCCAACACCAGTGCAAAAGCATCCAAAAGGTTGGGAGTCTAGAGTATAGTATGTCTGCTAGCTCTGATTGTGAAGACCTAGATTGTGGAGAGTAACTTTCCACTTTTTCTCTCAGGCAGTCTCTCTGTCTCTCTTTTTCTCTCTCTATATGTATATATGAACTGAGAGGAACCGAAGAGTCTCATGGGTGAACACTATGATGAGACACTTTTTTTTTTCCATTTTCTATAAACTAGCTTTCATGATATACCCGATGCGTCTCCAAATTCATGCTCATGTAACGCGTTTTGTGCGATATGTAGTCTCAGCAATTGTGTCGAGTGGAATGGTTTCGTGTCGGGTGGAACGAGTTTATGTTAAAAAATTCTCCATCCATGCCCCATTCGTTTATATAAACGAGTTCAACTATCACAGTCATATACGAATCATTTATTAGACGGGTTACCCGATACAACCCATGTGTCACCCGCTAAATAAAAGAATACTTTAAAGTATTTCGAGTGCACACGAAATATCATCAACTTGCTACACATTTCACATATTGGACTTGTTTACTATAATAATAAATCATGGCTGAGCAAAAAATAAACATTAAATGATTATTAAATTTGAATGAGTCTAATAAGAGATAAGAGATGTGATAGAGGTTAAGAGACTTAACTTTTTTTTAAAAAAATTGTAGTATAACTGTTAATGGGTTGAAACGAATTTAAGGGTTAAACACGAAACCGGTTCATTTATTTTACGGGTCTGCCGAGTTAACCTGTTAACTATCCGAACCCGTTAAGACTACATTCAAACCCGCTAAATCCGTGTCGGATTCGTGTAGATTTTACGAGTCGTGTCTAGAATTGTCAGGCCTAGTGCACAATTAAACTGGAGATAGAATGGGGAGAGAGAGGGACAGAGCTCTTGAGAGCCTGAGAGAGTATGGAAGTTTGAAATGAATAGAGACAAACTATTTTAGATTAGTTATATCGCATGTGGGAGTTGGGACTGTTAACGTGAGGGACAAGCATGGTGGATGTGGGTGAATTTCTATTGCCACACAGTTGGGGTATTTTATTTGGATACAAATTCTACGTAAGTAGGGTAACATGGACGAAGGTAGTTAAATGTGTCTAAATGACTTTGGATAGATCCGTTGCTCTCCCTTTTTTCATGGTATAAATGTTATGAGTTAGAATATTATGATTTATTAAGGTTATAATCGTTAGTTGTAATTTTTCGTTTAATTGTTGATGAAAATTTTCCATTAAATTAATATATTTTATTACTCAATAATATTACTTGGAGTTAGACCTAATTTGAAAACTTAATTTGGAGATCTAATCCATTGATGTCAATTGATTGGCTGTAGATCCTATACAATATCAGTACCCACGGTTAATCATAGGCAACAATAGATTATGTCCTTAAATTATGTACAACTAACAATATTCTTTGTTAATCTGTTTCTGGTAGTACCCTTACATTTCATTTTCACTACTTTTAATGTGCTAGATGATGCGTTTTGGACGCATGCGGCATGAATTAGGTTGTTCACGTTTTCAAGAATTTTTCATTCGTTTTTGGGAATTTTTTTGGGTTTTCTGTCTAGGATTTTATGCCTGTTAACCGATACCATTTTACGACACTGCGATCGATTTGTGTCGGTGCTTTCTAGGTTGATGACTGATATTGCGACCTTGAATCATGATCAAATATGATTGTAGGGCATCAGCTATAGGCATTCTTTTTCATTCGTCTGTCTTTAGAATATCAGTGTGCAATGTGGCTAATTATCAGGGCTGGTATAACCCACCGGATGAGAGAAGTTCCTGTATTTGCTGATTTTTGGTATGAGGGAGATTTACTGGGGGTACATTGCCTAGAAAAGAGCCAGCATGTGGGCATGTTGCACCCAACTTTTATGTCCTCCAGCTAGGAACTTCGTGTGATTTTTTCCCTGTTCTTCATGCTTTTATAATATGCCACTACTGTTCATGCCCATATACTGAAGTCTTTATTTCTGTTATCAGTATGCTTCCAAGATTTGTACAATCTGTGAATTCCCACAACCCAGACGCTGCTTGCATAATCTGTTTATATTAATGTGTGATTATTTGCCTTTTATCTTTAAGATTCCTGGACTTTCCTGAAATGGTGGAGTTGTCCAAAAAAATTGATGGATTTTTGGGCTCCTTTTTATCAATCAATTGATATTACACCATAGGAATGTTGAGAGATAGTTTACTGCATAATACATTTTTAATGTATTAATGAATTATTCCTTACATTTCTGACTTGTATTTATCTGCTAGCCTTGCCCTTAATTATTTTTGTGACATACCAGATGCTACTCACTGGTGGGCATATTTATGTGATAGTTTTTCTATTTTCAGGGATGGAAATATGGTTGGCACAAGCCTTGATGCAGAGGCAACTAGTGATGTAACTTCTTCAGGATCCATAAAATTGGCTGATCTGCAAAGGATATTGAGCAACATTGGGCCTGCAGGTTATGTTTAGTTCTGGTTGGCGTTCAAGATTTTTGCTAAATTGTTTTCTTCGATTTATGATCACTTTTGAACTGATATTTTCTTCATGATTATTAATAGATGAAGCTGGAGATCCAGATGGAGGTAATAATTTAGTTGACGCATGATAGCTTCTTCTTACTCCATTTACACGTTAGTATTCAATGACTATCCTGATCAGGAGATGTTCTATCCCAAAAGTTCTTCTGTTAGCTCAAACATTTGAGAGATTTAATACTAATAAGCTTCTCAATGGCATTTTATTATGTCGTCTGACCCTCAAATTGGCATATCAAACTAAGTGGGGTTTGTACTTTGATTCTTATATTCTCAAAATAGAAGGAGCAATCTACTGATGCTTTGTGACATTTATCTAGTGTCATACTATCTTGTCTTGTGTGTTTGGTAGGCCTGCCATTAAATTGCTCCTTCCTCATTTCTCTGATATTTTCTATTTGTGTCCTCCATTGTAGGCTTGGGATTGGGGGATATTTTGAAGCCTGATTTGATACTGCCACTGGTCGAGACACTAGCATTAGAACAACAGCTTTCGTCATACTTACCTGAGGCAAATGCTTCTGGTGCCCCTGGTTTTTCTGAATCACTGAAGTTTGTTTCACTATTTATGAAAATTGTTGTGTTGTTGCAGGGTCGATGGACGCCGGAGGATTTAGGGGAGTTATTGCAGAGCCCTCCTTTCCGCCAACAAGTAGATTCATTTACTTATGTGAGAAACTGATTCCCTGTGCACTTTACTCTGTAATTTGTAGTATTTGTACATGTTTGGGAGCTTTGTAATTTTCTGTTTATTTGTAGGTGCTTCGAACTGGACAGATAGATCTGACTCAGTTTGGAATTGACCCCAGTAAATGTAAGCACGCTGGAGCTTCAAACTCTCTCCATGGCTTGAAATAAAATTGTTAATTGGGGGACGCTGCTGATGTTTGTGCCAACAGTTTTTCCTTTTTGAAATTATTGAGGAATCCCCACGCGAATCTTTGCTTTAGGGATCTGCTTAGAAAACAAAAAATTCATCGAAATTTAAAGCTTTAGGTTAGCTTGATGAGGGTTTACGTGTCAATATTGAGAATTTGCAGGATCATTCATATGACACCCATAACGGCGTTCATTTGTTTTACATCTAATTGCTTTTGTTGCTTGTCCTTTCTGTGCAGACAAATTCACTGTTCTTTCTTTTCTCGAGGCACTTGAAGATTCTGTTTCGAAATCAGCAGAATCCGAGGAGTTGAGATCTCAGACTTGTAACCAAAACGATCCATTGGACGAGAGCCAATAATGCAGTCTCAAATTTATTATTCATATAGTTGTTTAGTTCTCTAAGATGCTCATGCTCCTGTTGATTGCCAGAGAAAGGGATTATTTATCTGTTTTGTACTTTACATTGCTTGTTGGATTGCAGAAATTATTTATTCGTATTCAAATTATGACTTTCCGTACATTTTGAGAGTCTCAATTTATTTTATGGAGAATTACACCGTGACCTGTTGATTGTCACTTAATCAGTCAGATTTTTGTCATCAATGTCCTTTAATATGTGTTAGTAAATTATATGTAGACTCTTTTAAATTTAAAATGTTACATTTAGATCTCTTATTATTCACATGATTAACAAAATTTATTAAACGATCAAACTTTCCCAATAAATGTATTATTGTATATTAATTATTATTTTTTACAATGATTTTTCTTTATTTTAATAAATGATATAATAGATTATGAATTTTTGTTGTAAAATTTAAAATATTTAAAGTTTTATCTTTAAGTATAATATTTTAAATTCAAGGGGTTTAAATATTATACGTATACAAATTAAGGGAGCTTTGAGTGTAATTTATTAATGAATATTAATGGTAAGGGTAACACAATTTTTAAAAAGTCCGAGTGTAATTATTTTTTTATATAATTTATTGTAGCATACGCAGAAACATTATAGTAAGTGAGCCTTCTTTTTGATAGATTACCATTTTAATGGCCGTGGTTCCAACACTACCACGACTTTGAACTGGTTGAGTTAAGGCTCTCGAATTGCTTTTGATAGGAAAATACTCGACACTTAAGCGTGGCATTTGCATACCACGCTGGAGTTTCTACGTGCGAAATCCCATTTTTGGGATCAGTTTTAGTTTTACAGCTTGTGATTATATGGTTACTTTGCTGAAAACAGCCTGTGTCCTACATACTGGACCTGGAGGAAGAAAGCCTGTTACTTATTCTTAATTGGAAAAAAGCCTGTTTCATGGGTTTTGAATCTGATGAAAAATTCTGTTTCATCAGAATTTATTCGCGGAGCTGGAATGAGGATTAACGCTTGCCCCGCTAATGGGGTGAACTGGGTGTGGATGAACTTTTTTTAAACTTGTACGGGGTGGAGACAACTTTCCTCGCCCTCCCCTTCGCTCTCGCCCTCGCTCCTGGTCCATTGTTGTTTCTAATTTGGATATGCTCCAATTCCTAAAAAATAGACCATTTTTCTATTTTTCCTTAGAATTTTGAGGCACTATTCACATGGACAAATATTATGTTATTGAAGAAGTACTTTAAATTTATGAAGTCAAAATTAATTAATTTTGTTGATGTTGATAGATATTTATCACCCAAGGATAATTTGAGGATTCTTTAATAACTTTGTAATTGGAGGGCAGCAAAAGAGTATTTCGAATAGAGCTCTCGGTAATATATAACTTTTTTTTTTTCTAAAACAAAGCATTTATGATAAAACAAAAATAAAGAGACTACTTTTGTATACCACTGAAAATGGGATCTTTATTCTATTTGAGAAATATTACTTACAAAGAAAAAACATTTAATGAAAAAGTTACATGAGTTATTTTTTCATTTCATATTTACTAGTAATGCAACGTTAAAAAAATTTAGATTATATTTTTTAGAAATACGAGTGTATGAAGATGAGTAAAATATTGTTAGTATATACATTCAATGACTTATTGAATATAATAAAAATTTATGGCATTACAACAAAAGATCAAGAAAACTACTAAATATAATTTATTAATCTAAAACTATTTCACCACCACATGAATTCAAGAAGTTTGATAACAAAATAAATTGTACTCATAATAATAAATCCTAAAACACTACAAGCCTAATAATAATAAATAATTAAATATTAGGAGATTAGTTTAACATATTAAGCTCTTCATTCCATAAAAAACACCTTTTTTGGATGTTCATTATTACTTTGATGGGAACATCAATTCAATTGAACACAAATTAATTTTATTTCTAATTACAAAAACTGTTGTAAGATAAATAGAACATTTATACAGTAGTCCCATACTTAAATAGATGAAAAATAAAGTAACCAAAATATCATACCAGCAATAGGCATTTCCTGACAGAGAAAAAAAAGCTCATAGGTTGATAACACCAAGTATCGTCGACCCACCACTCTTCACAACCACAATATACTTAATATCAAGTGGATAGAGATACAAAACCACTAATTTTAAAAAAATTTGAAGAAATAATTTACTGTAGAGATATAATGACCAAATATGTTAATGGATTTACTGGAGAAATATAGGTATATCTACATATATCTACCTATATATATTTCTAATAAAGTAGTTCAAAATATTTGAAAGTCTAATAAGTATGAAAGAAAGAAAAATATATGGGTTGAGCTATTTACTCTTCTAATATTTTATTATATAATAATAAATAATGAATTTTCGATTGTTGTGTTTATAACCTAAAAAATAAAAAAAATATTTAACATCATATTAAAATTCTAGTTGAATTTATCAAATTGAATGAAAAAAGAAGAATGTACTGGTCAGTCATAGTGATAAAGTTTATCAAGGAAAAATTTTGGAAGTTATAGAGATAAATGTTATCTACCTAATATATAGCAAAAATTTTAGAATATTAGTGATAAAGTTTATCCAGCAAAAAAATTGAAAGTTATAGAGATAAAATTTATTTAGCTAATATTTTGTGGGGCATAATTGTCTTTAGTGTAATAATTTGGTGTGAAATAGGAAATCAATTTTTTTTTTGCAGATACTAACATTTATAAGAAAGAAAGAAAATACCTATATATGTTTCTAATAAAGTGGTTCAAAATATTTTAGAAATTTAATAGGTATGAAAGAAAGATAAATATGAGTTTAGCTCTTTACTTTTCTAATATTTTATTATATAATAATGAATAATGAATTTTCAATGGTTATGTTCACCACCTAAAAAATATCAATTTTTTTAACATCATATTAGAATTCTAGTTGAATTTATCGAATTGAATGAAAAATAAAAATGTACTGGCAAGTTATACTGATAAAGTTTATCTAGGAAAAATTTTGAAAATCATAGAGATAAATTTTATCTAGCTAATATATAACGATAAAATTTATCTAGCAAAAATTTTTGAATATTAGTGATAAAGTTTATCCAGCAAAAAAATTGAAAATCATAAAGATAAAGTTTATCTAGGTAATATTTTGTGGACATAATTATCTTTAGCGTAATAATTATGAGTAAAATTGAAAATCAAATTTTTTTTATAGCTGTTGATATTTATAAGTAGTACACATAAAATAGAGAATGCATTTAACTCTCCACATGTAAAGAGTCACGTCGGACACTTTGTGCTGACTTCTAGTAATAGATAATTTTGAGTATCTGTGATAGACTCTTTATTTCACACATCATTATCTTTTTTAATAAGACCATTTTTTGTGACAATTTAATATCAAGAGTGAAGTTTTTGTATATTACTCCAATAGGCAATAATATTTAATGAAAAGGATATTTGAGTTATTTTTCCATACTACAATCATATAATAAAAAAAAAGTTTTGACTCTCCAAATGTAGATAGTTAAATTGAACTCTCAGTGTTAACATGTACACATAGAGAGTCTATTGAAGCAATTCATCTTTTTTGTACTCTGGTAGGCGTAGATCGAAATACAAGATAGGGGGTAATAGGTCCTACGCACATCACTTTCTAAACATGGGATTAATCGTATAACTTGATTTTGGGAAACATTGCGATTTCGAGGGTCTAAACCTAAGAATGAAAATATTTTTGAGTGAAAAAAGCATTAAAATTAAATTTAGAACATCGAAAAACGTTAGGTAAGTTAGTGGGTCAGTCCGATCGATCGGATAGTCAAACTGGTGAAAAGGTCAAGTATTATGGTCAAGCAAAATTTTTGGTACAAGTTTTGTCTGACCTATTGGTTAGTAGAACCAGTCTAGCTGTAATAAATAAACATGTTTAATTAATGAACAAGATCGGATTAGCTATTGAAATAAATATACATGTGTGTAGTAAATATACGTTTATTATGAAATATTTGGGTTGGAAATTGAACTTAGAAATAATAGGGCTGGAAAACATAATTTAAAAATAGAGAATTTGAAATTATTTGGAAAACTTGGGGGTTTAAGTATAATTTTGGGATTTTAGTATTTCAAAGGCTGACCGACTCATTCTAGAGAGTTTTGCTGGGATTGAAAGGCGCCGACAAACTTAAGTCGGTTTTAATCAGGGCTTTTGTTTCAATGAATACTCTCCAGCTTCATACGCTGCGCGTCTACAAAAATTCCTAAGCACCTCAAACTCATAACCCATAAAAGGGCGAATACAGGGAGACAAATAGGAAAGCTAGCCAAGGTATTGCAGATCTAGGGTTCGATTACATTGATTTTCAGTTACTCGATTTATTTGTAGGTGGTGAGTTAAAAAATACTGTCACACGTGTCTATGCAAAAGATAATCGAAAGGGATGATTAAAATAAGCGGATGAGACAGAAGAAATTCGAGCAATTTGCTAACGAAGGGACGTACCGATAGGGGCAGAGGGTAGTGAGCTGCTTGCACCAGCCAAAATTTTCATCCTCCTCAGTGGACAAGTAATGTGAGTATTTATAGTACAGTGCCTGAGCAGGTCGGATAGCCCGCTACAACCCCCAACCACTCGTGCAAACCCATAACTACCTCGATCGCAATGATGCTAGTGGCCACTAACTGCGAGCCACGTGTCCCAACATTAACTAAGCAGATGTAACATTTTCCTAAACAAAAGTTTGGACGTGGCTCTAAAAAGGGTGCGACAACCGCGGTAAAAGTGGGCTCCCTAGTCCATGACCGCAATGGGTCTCCATGAAACCATGACCTCGAGAAGGCCATGTCTGCGATGCCCCCAGCACACTCTTACCCAGAATCCTGCTTTCCCTTCTTGGACCCTTGCTCAAGACCTTCGTCGAGGTGTCCGATAGAGGAAACCCACATAGTTTCGATTCTTTAGACATGAATTTACATGTCTTATTTTCTCAAATGTTGAGTCAAATTAATAACCCCAGTTACCTTAGGAGTCCCTGCGGATCCCAGTCAAACACATCCGAGTGGTGGTGAGCCATTCACCAGAAGGCTTGCTTGAGCAAACTAAACATTCGAGACCTTGCCCAGGCTAAGGTTGACAATCATGCTTGTCCATCCTCGTTGCCCAATTCTCCTTTGAGAAGGACATACTGCCCTGTGCCTTGGTAGGGACCCCTTCTCTTAGTCCAGTGGGTCGAGTAACGGTGTCCAATAGGTTTAGGATATCACTCCCTCAGTCGGGGAAATGAATCTCATCGAGGTTGTTCATAAACTTTTGCGGTTCCACTTTTGTCCACCCTTGGTCAAGGGTCCATTTTTCTACTTCTATCTTCTTAGTCTAAGTTTTCTTGTATTAGTTCAAGTTCCATGCTTCATTTCCTTATTATGTCCATGTAAATTATGCTTGTCTTTCCTTTATGCATGAGTAGCTAGATTTTAAGTTGGGTAATCCAAGGGAGACCTCCCCTTGAGTATTCTATTTCAACTCTTCTTCTTTCCTCCACTCAGTGTACGGTGGTTCGGTTTGACTGGGTTAAGTGTGGACATGGTTGTGAGTCCTTGATATTCCATAGGCCTAGTCATGGTTTATGCTTGGATCCTCACCATCTTGTCCCGAGCTTCCCACAAATCAATCGTTCACCTATGCATCATTGGAGGAAGGCTTTGATTTGAATTGGCATCCTCATTGGAGTAAACCTTTGGATTGGCCAACACTTGTTTTATTTCAATTTAGTCCAAACTTCAATCACCAAAACACAAACCAAAAGATTTTACGCTTTATCTTTTTAAAAAAATCACCTTCACACACTTGAACTTTCCTTCCCTGAGGAGATGACCTTGGAGTACTCTTCCAAGTAAAACACCCACATACAAGAGACTCCTTGCGATTGGGGAGCACTTTTGTTCACTACACACACATTTCATTTCATTGTACATTTTGTTCATTTCATCACCACCATTCCGTTGCCCTTTCTCTTGCATGAATCTGAGTGAGAGTGATGCTCACCCACACACATTAGCCATATACATATTTGAGGGTTCATGTTAGCAGCTTAGGAACAACAACGTTTTTCATCAATTATATGTCAAGATTGTAAAAGCCAGCCCTCTATGTGGAGAGTACTTACATTATATAGGCTAAGTAAGGCGGTGAGGGGGTGACGTGAGGGAGAGTACTTTTACTATTTTGGTAAGTATAGTTATGGTAGGAGATCTTCGTGCGTATCTCAATATTTTCTCCCTCGTGCGCCTATTCCTTTGGAGGAGGATTCTGGGTTGGATTGGACTTGAGTCTGAGCTTGGACTTTGAGTTGGAGTGGGCTGAACTTGGTCTTGTCATCAGAATTGACTTGGGGTAGGCTTAGATTTGCATAAGAGTGAAGAGGCTGTAGGAGAGGACTAGGGGCAGCCTTGGGCTGCGCCTGGCTTGGGTGACTCCTAGGTGATGCCCTCTTGGCTCTCATTTGGGGGTTGGCCTTTGGTTTGGGCTCCACTTGACTCCATAATGATTTACGACCATCTTCAATCACTCCTTGTTGATTTACGAATGTCTCTCATGACTTGAGCTCTTGGGTTGATCCAACCCTAATTGGACTTTTTTTTATGCTTTCTTGGTTTATTTAGATTGGGCTTGGCCCAGTAAAATCTGGGCTCATCAGACTCTAAATTTTTGGTTTTAATGGTATTGTCAATCATCTTAACACTTCTCAGTATGGTAATTGCTTGTACTTGACTATCGGAGGATTCAGAAGGCACGACATTAGATTGGTCTTGACCTTGTGGAGGTTTAGGTTAAGATACAAATTTTTCCTTCTCCGTTGTACTTAATGATTCGGTCAATTTGGCTAGATGACTCTTAATATTTTTAATATTCTGTGAAGTTTGAGCTTTGAAATCATTGAATGCATGGGTAGTCTAAGTATTGAAACTCATTTGACTTTGAATGAACTAGTTCATAATGTCCTCTAAACTCCTCTTATGTGGAGGTTGATATGAATGCTGAGTCTAGGATTGTGGTGAAGGTGGACCTGGTGGCTAACTCACATGATGTGTATTTTTTCAGCTAAAATTTGGGTGATTTCGCCACCCTGAGTTATAGGTTTCAAAGTAGCGATTGAAAGATGACTTGTTGAAATTTGAAATGGCATTGGTTTGTTTCATCAAGACCAATTTGAATGCTGTGATGGTGGGACATTCCCCCTGTGGGATCTCTTGACAATGCGCATATTCCACACAATTTATAAGTGGGAGACATAACATAAACTTCCTTGACTTTTTCATCTCTCGGGCTTTAAGCTTTCAGGACAAGGTAGCCATTCTGGCCCTTAGGTCATTAACCTCTTTTAAAATGTATTTTTGTCCTTGGGATGAAGATGGCTTAGTTACAACAATATTTGGTGACAATATTTGGGAACTCTCAGAAATGAACTCAAAAAACTCAAATGCCTCATCGGGACTCTTACACATGAATTCCTCATGGGCATCATGAAAAAATTGACGTAGTGTGGACGGGGAAGGCATCATAGAAAAAACCAACTAAAGTCCAACTTTAAAATGCATGATGTGGGCAAGGTTGGAGAAGATCCTTAAATCTCTCCCAGCATTGATAAAAAAAATTCTCCTTCTTTCACAGAAAAATTCATGATTTGTCGTCTCAATGTATTAGTGTGATGTACAAGAAAAACTTTTTCAAAAATTCAATGTGCAAAACTTGCCAATTTGGAATAGATTGAGCTTTTAAAGAATTGAACCATTGTTTAGACTTATCCTTCAAAGAGAAAGGAAAAATTTTCAATCGGACCATTTCAGAATTATCTTGGAATGCACCACACAGTTTCTCCAATTCTTTCATATGCAAATAAGGGTTTTAAGACTCAAGACCATGAAATTGGGCTAAAAACTATATCGTTCGTACTTTAATGTCAAAATTAGGAGCATTAGTGGGTAAATAAAAACATGTCGGGATATTAGTGTGTGTGAGATACAAGTATTCTCTTAAAGGTTAGACATTCTGAACTACCACTTCTTCCCTTTGATTATTATTACCCATGCTTAACTCAAAATAGTCAAAAGGTGCTTGTGATGATGAAGATGAAGGACCAGATTGATTTACAGACTCTATTGATGACTTAACAGACATAAACAATGAAAATATAACAAACAATGTATACACATAAAATACAACTAGACAACTTCCCTGTTTGTTTTGAAATCACCGTAACTCCCAGACTACGGTGCCAAAAATCTTGATCTTACCTGATTTATGCCATACATTCAAGTATAAGTGGTCAAATTGTAGTATTTCTTGGTTTAAGTCCGAGGTCAAAACCATAGGGAGCTAACTATTGGTACTCAAAGCAGAAAACTGTAAATTTGTCGTATTTGTAGTATGCAATGAAATAGCTTGCAGTGTGAGCTTAGAAATTATCAAATAAACACTTAACTAAAACTTTAAATAACAATGATAAAAAGGTACTCTTCAATTAGGGGATCCAACATACATCATACTATTTATTTATGAAAATGTCACCTTACAACAACTAACTCCCATTTTACTGGAAAGTTAGTCGGTAGGTTTGATATATAACTGGACCATATCATAGCAATTGATCAGGTTAGCTGTAAGGTCTATGCACCATGCAACAATCATATAACCCTAGTAAACTCGAAGGTGAAACATTCAAAAGGCTTACTCCAACTATTCAATCCGCAGGTTGATGATTCAATGAAGACAAAGTTCTAATTTTTGCATTGAATCAAAAGCATTGACTATGGCGAGATTTAACTCATCTATAACTAATCTCCCGACTCTTACATAAACCAAACTATGTGCATCACTATATCATGCATGAAGTGTGACGTCCCAAAATCCGGGGTTCATTATTTAACCATTGACAACCCATCAACCCGCGAAAATACACGTGCATGTCGCTTAACCCGACACCACATCGATAACATTCCCCATAGTCAGAATTATTGCCCACAATTGTGATCTGTGGTTCTTTAATCATCTTATTCAACTGAGGTCTAATGTACCTCAATATACCTTGTTAAGGTCCATTTGTATCATTGGGACTAAAGAAATCAAAGTCCCAAAGCATAACAAAGGAAATTTAAATTTTCAGAATTTTGAAAAAGCGTACTGGTACAGTGAACCTACTGGCGTTGGGCGTACCGGTACGGCAAACTCTTTGGACAGCAGCGTACCGATACACTCTATATGTTTATGCCTGTTTCAACCATTTTTTATTTCAAATCCATTCCAAAACATATCAATCTCATCCCAAACATGTATAATGATGTTTTCTACATTATACAAGATTCATACAAGTTCTATTAAAATTGTTCAAATACGATTTCAATATTTACATGCCAAAACCCATTTTAAATCAAAAGTTTTACAAACTTCAAGGTTAAAGACCACATGTTGGTCTCTCTTCACCCTTGAGGCCTCGAGTGAGAGCCATCCCCAGGCATGTATCCTCCACCTGAAATGTGTTCCCGTATAGGGTGAGCCACACTCAGTAGAATAATTCTTATAGAGGCTACTCCCCACCTAGATGCACATGAAATGCACACATGCAACATTCAAAAATTCTCAACAATCCCACTATGATATGCCATGCAATGAGGTGAGACTCATTCATGCTCTCATTCTGAGCCATTCCCGACTCCTCAACACATGCAAGTGTCATGTGTATAAACTCGTCATCCATGTTGCACATTGAATGACATTTACAATCTAGAGTCTTTCTTGGGGGTGGATATTCATGGACTTACATCAATAGCATCCAATCGACACGGAATTCATGGACTTCCACCAACGGTTCTGCGTACATCGACACATTTTATGGACTCTTATGCCAACGGAGTGCGTATCCAATCATCGGAACTCTTACCCAAGGGATCTTCTAGTCCCTTCTTGCGAACCCCAACCCAACTTTTCATGCTCTTATGCGACTCCACAGAATTCTCAATCTGTAACGCCCTAAATACCCCTTTGGATGGCATTACATGCTAATCACCATTCACATCATGAGAACACTAAATAAATCTATCAATAAAAAATTTTTCATTCATCATATATAAAAGTAACCATATCATTCCACAAGAATAAGCCATGCTATGACATTTACATCTCAAAAGGATCAAACATAACTTAACAGCAGAATAACAAAAGAAACTAGACTTCACATGATTTCAAATACATTCTCAAATCTAGTACAAAAGAAGCTATGTCTCTACATGTCCACCTTGGGATCTAGATTCCCCTCGGGTGGGGCCTCCCAATACCCCTGCTCGTCAACTTCAAGGTTCTCCTCTAGCACCAGATCTGAAAAATATTTAACTGTAGGAGATGAGCACGAAGCTCTGTAGCAAAATCTTTTCAAACTCAAACAAGGTTTAGAAAAATATAAAACAGGTCGGTCTCATTTTGGAAATATCATATATCAATTTTGCAAGAAAACAAGGACATTTAAATAGATCTCAATTTTACATAACAGTGATAATTAAATGGAAACAGTAAAAATATTTTTCAACAAGAAACCATTTCCAAATGGTTAGGGAGGCGCCTGCCGTTCTATTGTCCCATACCAATGCACCGGCCCCGAAGGAATCCCATCCATGTTCTCATATATATATATATATATATATATATATATATATA
>CM042188.1:19086866-19098339 GCA_023539305.1 Ilex asprella | reverse complement strand
AATGAAAAACAAACAAAAGAAAATCTATTTTTTTTCTTTTCCTTTTTCCAATGTTTTGGGCTTATCTTACTAACAAAAAAACATACATAACTATGCACTAACAAGGGAGAATAAAAAAATTGCCATAAATCCTAAAAAGAATGTCCAACTAGGAATCAAAATTTTTTTGGATTTTGGATTTTTAATTTTTTTTTTGTGTTTCTCATATATCTAAAAAAATAAACAAGGAAAAAAATATGATGCAAATAACTTAGTCAGTAATGCATGATATGCCATGTTATGTTTCTAGGGCTAAGTTCCTTGAGCACTCACTCAGGTACACAAACACCAATGGATTTCCTGAAACTCTCAAATCTAGGTGCATACAAGGGTTTTGTGAGAAGATCACTAATTGATCTTAAGTTTGGAAATATTCCAATGATATCACCTTATTTTCTACATTTTCACGAATTAAGTGGTGACATATATCATTGTGCTTAGTCCTAGAATGCTGAATGGGATTCTTAGAAAAATTTATTATTCTAGAATTATCACAATATATAGTCAAAGTGCCATGTGAAATCCTGTAATCAGAAAACATTTGCTTTTACCAAGTCAATTGCGTACAACAACTCCCTACTGTAATGTACTTAGCCTTGGTAGTGGAAATTCAAATGGAATTTCACTTCTTATTTTGCCAAGATACTAAATTGTTACCAATGTAAAAACACCCACCAAAAGTGCTCTTACGATCATCCACATTTTTGACCCTATAGACATTAGAATAGCCAGCAATATCAGCATTAATCTCGAAGGTATAAAAATACCATACCCTCCATATCCAATGATACTTTTAACAAGAAGTAAGTGTGACTCTTTGGGACAAGATTGATACCCTGCACATACACCTATAATAAAGGCAATATCAGGCTTATGATGCCCCAAAATCTGGGTGTCCGTAATTACCGCGTTAATCACCCATCAACTCACGGAATACCCGTGGATACCGTGTAACTCGATATCACGCCGTTATTCCCTATTTATTGGTATTCATAACTTAACAAAATTTGGGCAGAGTCTCCTTTGTACGGGGAGCTCTACCCAAAACACAACCTGTGCAATCATACAACATTGACCACATTGGGTCCATTTATCCATACTCATATAACAATATACAATTTTATATTAAAAATAGCTCTTATGAATTCGATTACAATCCTTTACATACATTAAATGACTAAAAACTAATTGGAATCTTAGTTTTACAAAATTATAGTTTAAAAATCACATTTAGGCTTTTCTTCATCAATGAGGGCCCGAATGAGAGTCATTCACCAGCGTATGTCCCGCACCTGAAATACTGTCCCCATAAAAGTTGACCCACACTCAATAAGGTATCTCCTAATGAGGCTACTCCCCAACCTAGATGCATATGAAATGCTTACATGAAATTCACAAGAAACAATCACTCTATTCAAGAATATGCAATTCAACAATGGAATCCTCAATGACATGCCATGATATGAGATGAGACTCACATATGCAACTCAACCTGAGCCTTTACTGACTCTCTTAACACATGCAATGTCATGCATATGAATCTGGGCATTCCAAGCCTCTGTCATTAATGTTACACATTCAATGACCTTTTTAAATCCCGGGTCTCTCTTGGGATGGGTATTTATGGACTCAAACCAACGGACACCCAACCGACACATCATTAATGGACTTCCACCAACTGCTCCTCTTACGCCGACACACTTTATGGACTTAATACCAATGGAGTGCGTAACCAAATCACCGGGTCTTGCACTCGAGGAAGAATCTAACCCTTCTTGCTAACCCCAAGCCTATTTTCAATACAAACTATGCGACTCAATTAACCATGGTCCAACTATTCCGAGCCCACATATCATTCACCAAGAATGGTGTTTGATCAAACCATGCACACACACCTACACTCATGCAAAATGCCCATGCATGTGATGCTACCTGTGCATATACAGTACAATAGCATTTCATGTCATTATGCAACTAGGATCTCAATTGCAATTACAATATCATGTTCAGTATGTCATGAGCACATTATGAGCAATTCAATATCCAACACCATTTTTTTTATGGTAAATTACACCATAAGCATATAACCACTATAAACAACATCAATGCCAATATATCATATGCATACAACAACAGCTATCAACATCAAATTTTCAGTATGCTATAACATAATCAATGCAAACAACACACTTAATCAAAATAGACATTTTATCAAACATTTTCAAGGCACAAAATTATGTAACACATATTATGCCCAAATAGTCACATATCTTAAGAAATCACAACAAATAATTTATACATACCCAATTTATGCTAAAATTCATTTTAACCATTCTTAATATCCATTTCTGACATTTCAAGTACCTATATTTTTCATGAATTTACCAAACAAGTAAATTTTACAAACCTAATTCATGCAAGATTGGTTTAACATATTTCTATACACATTTTCCACACTTTATTTACACTAGGAGTACATTAAACAAGAGGATTCATCTCAAGTCATGCTACCCATATTATATAGAACCCTAGGTTGAAAATAAACCTAATTAGGAAAAGAACCCTACTTCTTGAATCGTAAAACAACGGTAGAAAACTTCAAGAATACAAATCAAGCTCAAACTCTTGATTTTTCCAAAATTTTATTTTTGAATCTTTGGTGAAATCCGTGATTTTTGGTAGGTAGTTGTAGCCTTCGTTGCATAGATGAACTTTAATTCTTGGCCCGAAGAATTCCAACCAATGGGTAGCCGTAGATTGTAGAGAGAAGTTATAAACTCTCTCTTTTTCTCCTCCTTTCCCTCTCTTCACCTTTAACGTAAGAACCAACTCAAAAATGAGGAGAAATGTAAAAACCCAGATAAACTTGATTTTTTTTTGAAAAAGGGTAAATTGGTCATTTTCACTATAATGCAAAGTTAAAATACATGTTCTCTGGAGCTCGTATGATGCAACGGACTTTGCTGCTAAATTCGTTTCGTGAAATCCAATCACTTAGACTAATTTTGTTAAATTCTGAGATAGTCGAATTTTTTATTTTTTAAGAGGCGACTGGGTGACGAATGACATCACAACGGTCCCCAAAAATGAAAATTATAAAATTTTCTTACAATTGGATAAAATTTCAAATAAAATTAAATTAAACTTAAACCGGGATAAAATAAATCGTTTTAGGAAAAAAACAGACCCGAATAATTGAGGGACACGTGACACGATGTGAGACAAGCCTTTAAAAATATAAATATGGGCTAAATATATGAAAATTCAGATATTTTCACTCCTTATTCAGCTGGCTCCAACGTGTGAGAGAAAGAGGGAGAGAAATGGGAAAAACCAATTTTCTTCCGCCGATTCTCGAATTTCTGTCGGTCGGAATCCGTCGAGTCAAGAATTGAAGTTGATCATGTCGACTAGGGCTACGCAACCACACCAAAGAGTAGAATTGGGAGAAATCAAGTTTTGGAGGTCTTATGAGGTGTTCTTGAAGCTTCCACATTCATTTCTACGCTTCAAGCGGTTACCATTGGGTGTAGATGGACTGAGGGTTTGATATGGAAACTGACCTAAGACATTTCTATAGATATGGAACTGAAGAAACTTAGTATATCGCCAGATAGGGTTTGACTATATCACTCAAGTGGTCTGTAGTCCTCTGTAGAAACCTCCTTCCACACTCCATATAGAGCTTGGCGTTTTGCACTCATTACCCTGGTCTTCAGGGGATGTTCGAACGTAGTCTGTCATTCGAACGTGGTACTGAAGTGCACTTTTTTATTTGCTACGACACTCCATGTCTTCAGTCTGGTCTTGTAAGTGTTGTAGTGGGCGTTCGACCATTAGTTAGCATTCGAACATAATGCTCAAGTTTCACAAGGCATTGGTTCTTGTCTGTAACACACTGTCTCAACAATACGTTTTTGGCCTGGTTCATTTTGACGTTAGAACATGAGTTGGCATTCGAACTTCATTGCCTTGGTCCAAACTTTTCCAATTTTGTCCCTTATTATGTTGGTATTGCATCCTGGTGTGATATTTGTTGACTTTGAGCCCTTGTTCATTTTAAGACCTAAAACAACATCACTTGAACTTCATCAAAGTACAATTAGTCTTAAAAATGCATAGTAATATGCTAATTTTAAGTACTAACCACCTGTACCGAGAATCAACTCGCTACAAACAAGCAAGTGTTGATGACTTAAGCAAAACTTTAGCTTGAATTTGATGTGTAGATGTTACCTACATAATTTCTTGAAACTATGAAATTTGAGGCATGTTATGTGTTTCATAAGTTGTGCCTTGCATACATGTTGATAAAATGCTTAAATGTTTGAAGCTTGTTGTTTTGATTAAATTGGAGTAACATGCTTGTGAATTGTGTTGGAAAGATATGTCAATATGTGCTATTTTATGTATTGACATTGCGAAGGATTTTGATGATTATATGCAATTGATATACTTGGTCTTGAATATGTAGAAAAGTGGTTAAATTGATCCATATGACATTCATGCATATGGGACATAATTGTTATTGCAATGGTGCATCACATTGTATATGCACGAAAATATCTCATCACATGGGTGTGTGCATGGTTGTTGTTAACACCACATTTGGTGATTGGCAGAAGGCTTGGAAAAGTTGGGCCAAATGCCTAGCTGAGCCGTATGGTTGCATGATAAGTTGGATTGGGGCTAACAAGAAGGGGTTAGAAATTCCCTTGAGTGAGAGACCCAGTGATTGGATACACACTCCGTTGGTATAAGAGTCCATAAAGTGTGTCATTGTACGCGGAACCGTTGGTGAAAATTCATGAATTTCGTGTCGGTTGGGTGCCGTTGGTGTAAGTCTGTGAATATCCACCCCAAGTAAGACCCTAGTTTTATAAACGTCATTTGATGTGTAACATAGATGACGAGTTCATACTCATTAACACTTTCATGTGTTGAGGAGCCGGTAAGGGCTCTAATTGAGTGCATGAGTGAGTCTCACCTCATTGCATGACATGTTATAGTAAATTTCATCATTGAGTTGCATATGCTTGATTGAAATTTTTGTGGATAATTGTTGTTGCATGTGAACACTTCATGTGCATCTAGGGAGGAGTATCCTCTATAAGGGATACTTTATTGAGCGTAGCTCATCCTATGCAAGAAAATATTTCAGGTGTGGGGTTAGCACAGGGGGATGGATCCCATTTCGAGCCTCAAAGATGAAGGGGGCCGACTTGTGGCCTTATTTTGAAGTTTTTGTAAAACATTTATGAAAACTTAGGTTCCATTTGGTAATGTTTTCGGTTTTCAGTTTAAAAAAAAATAAAAACTGAAAACCTGTTTGGTTTATATTTTCTGTTATAAAAAAAATGAAAATAGCAACAGAAAATTTGTTTGATAAACACTTCTAAATTATTTTATGAACAACTTATTTACACCATACACTAGTTTAACTGTAAAAATAACAGCATATAAGGATAATATATTAAGGCATAACATAATTCACAATATTTTGGTTTACATCTCTGCACTTTGACTAAAACAGGAGATCCTTGTGGGGAAGATGAACTTGTAACACTCTTTTTTCTTTTTTAAAAGAGAAAAATTTATTGAATAAATCTCAAGAATTACAAGAATCAAAAAACAGAAAAACTGTTTTAGCAAAAAAAAACAGAAATTCTGTTACCAAATATCAAACAAAACAGTTTAAAATTCCTATACAGTAACTGTATTTCTGGTCCTCACAGCTCAACTCTAGTCCAGTCCCTTTGATCAGAGCACAAGCAGACTGGACCTGGTGCAGAAGCATTCTGCTGATCACAGTTCAACTCCTAGACCTCCCCCAGCACAGCATATCTTCAACACTCTGCACAACAGCAAGCAGGGGATACAACCCCTCAACCCTTATCATCAAACAACATAGCCTTTTTGTGATCAAACTCCATTCTCATAAACAGCACCAAAGCAAACAACCACTCAACAGTAAGACAAAGGAGTTGAATATATAATTCATTGTATAGCCCTCACCAAAAGGTTCAACATTTTCCTAGTTATGCTATCATGATGAATTGATCCAAGAAATAATAATTAAAATTGATCCAAGAAATAATAATTACAAGCACAGTCCACCAGAATATAGCAAAAATTAGCAATAACCCATTTCTTATGAAAATATTTCATTAATTTGTCTAAATTAACTCCTTTCTCTTCTCCATTTTCAATAGCATCAGATTCTCCTTCCCCAGAATCATTAGTAGGAGAGCCTCCATCATCTTTGTCAAGAACAAAATCTTCGTCCTTTAACCATGCCAAATAATAGGATAAAATACCCCATATAATGGGGCCTAAAGACATGCGAAAAGTTACCAGAGATAACCTAAAAGCAATTATATATAACCAAAAAAAATGAAATTCTCCCTATGGGTTTAATGCCTTTTGCAATCAATAGCCAATGTATGTCAATAAAACCCACAAAGTTAAACAAATATACACATCAGACCAAGATCTGAACATGAATGAAAACGCAAAAAAAACTTGTTTACCTCCTCATCGCTCTCATCCCCACTAGTTTCATTTCTAATCCGATCAAGATGTGGATCAATAGCATCATCACCATCGTTCTGCAAAATAGCCGCAACATCATTTGTGCACCAAAAGAAACCCTAGATCTAAGGACTTACCTTGGTGAGAGACAAGCTGCTGTGAGCAACCTTGGTGAGACAGCTTCAGACGAGAGATGAAGCTGCTGGACGCTTGGAACTCAGCAGCTGGACGCCTGGAACTCCGCTGTTGGAACGCCTCTGCTGAACGAGAGAGACGATGAGACGAGGGATTAAATATAAGGGCTTGATTTTTGGTAGAGGGCTTATTTTGTTCCAAACTTGAGTCGATGGTGGGATCTCATTAAATGGATTCCGCCCGTTTCCGTTTTCTTTTTGGAAACAACTTTTTTTCGTTTCCAAAATCTAAAACAAATTTGAAAATGGTTTTAGTTAAAAAAAACTAAAATAGTTACCAAACGAGTTTAAATTTTGGATTTTCAAAAAAAATGAAAACAAAAACAAAAAATTTGAAAACCAAACCGTTACCAAACGTACCCTTAGTTTTTGACATATAGATTTATGTGAATGAATGTAATAGAATTTGTCTGTAACAAGTTTTATGTTGGAAATGTTTCTAATCATGTATAAGATGGTTATGGAATTGTTTGGAATGAGAAACAGGTGAAACAAGCAAATTCGAACAAACCATACCAGTACGGCATACCGGTACGGAGCTGTCCAGAGAGCAAACTGTACCGGTACGCAGCACCGGTACACTTTCCATAAACCGTACTGGTATACAGTACCGGTACACTCTTCAAAATTTTAAAAATTTTAAATTGTTTTGCCAAGCTTTAGGCTTTGAGTTTCCTTCCTTAAATGGACTCTAATGGAATGTAAATCATGGTGTAGTGGACTTGGGTTGGGTCAAATGAATAATTGAACCCGAATTACGTAATGGATTATAATCCCAATAAGGGGATGTTATCGACGTGGTGTCGAGTTAAGCGACATCCACGGATATTTTTGCGGGTTGATGGGTTGTCAATGGTTAATAAAGGACCCCCGAATTTTGGGGCATCACAAGAAAAGCTGATTTTCTACCCTATTTATACCCCTTGGAATGCTTGGACTTGGCTCTCGTTGCACCATACGTTCTCCATTCTTGAGTTTGTTTTCGTCCCGAAATGATTAAATTTCGTTCCGATTCAAGTTCAAAATATTTTTATTTGAACTAGATTTAAATTAATTCCATGTCTCGTTTTTAGGTCATGCGACACCCGATTGCCCCGTAAAATGCAAAAAAATTGACTGTCTCAAAATTCGACAAAAATTGACTGGATAACTAGTGAGATCCATTTTTTCATCCGAGTTCTAGAAAAATTTGGGTTTTCAACCCGTATCGTAGTAACAAATTATTGTTTTGCCCTTTTTCACAAAAAATCAAATTTTACCCTGATTTTACAGGGCTGACAAGTTGTTACATAGAGAACACTAAACTATCAGGCTATGATACAGAGTGTGATCAATATCTTAGCCTACAAGCCAATTATCATCCTCAAGAGTCTCACTCACATTCTAGGGTTCAGAGGAAGAGACATAGTAATTATGACCTAATTCGTCCTAAAGATGTCTCCTAGTCCTCACCCCATTGTTCGGGTCTTCTAGAATGCCTAGCCCAAATGTTGAGCATCAGATTTTGCATATTCTTCTAACTTATCTTTTCCAATTTCGAGGTTGCTTCTTGATTATTCTCCCAAATTATGTTGAATTCATGACTAAATGTGTAAATGATGTGTTTGAAGGTAACAAGGACCTAGGATGAATGACCTAGAAGCCAAGGAAAGCTTTGGAAATGAGAGGAGATATTCCCAGGAAGCTTAACTAAAGATCAGTTTGTGCCAAATCTTTTAGGGATTCTAAATAAATAGAATTGGGAGATAATTTTGGGATTGATATTTTTCAAAAGTGCTCAAAATTCTCCTTCCTAATCATTATAAATAGACACTCTTTGGTGAATCAAAAAGGGGAACAACAAGTTTTACATAGGTTTAGGAGTTTGCTTTTACAGAGTTTTAGTTTGTTCTACGAATTTTTATTGAATGTTCAATCTTCTATTTATTTTTCAATTGTCTTTAATTTGAATTTTTTGTTATTTACATTCAGTTTTCATTACAAGTCCCCAATTCCAATTATGTTATTTACTTTTTTGAATTTAATTTTTAAGTTTTTCATTATTATGAGTGAGTAGCCTTCTTCTGGATGATCTGTCGAAAGAGTCACAAACCTATGAATTAGAATATATGCCTTAACAAGTTTTAGCTTTTATATGATTGATTGAATTGGTTATACTTTCAAAAATATAATTGGTTTGCATATGTCCCTGTTATTTGTATGGAATTAGGCTTGATACGAATAATTGTGGTGTTTCCTACAACTTTTAGAGTATAGATTCTTTCATCATAAACCATTTATCAATTGTTGCATTAGTTCATTTGAAGTTTTAGATGAAATATTTCGTATGTAGTAGTTTAAATACGAAAGCAGATGAGCTATAAATTTTAAGTAAAAACTTTTATTTATAGGTGGGATGAATTCTGAAGAGTATCCAATTTTTTTCGTTTATTGAATTTCAATTTCACTGCTAGTTAACTCTCACAATTTGCAAACTCAAAGATCCTTTTCATTTTTTTATCACCTTGAATTCCAATTATTTCCCTAAGGAGATGACCTCGGACTTTTATTCAAGTTACTACATGATACATTTCTCTTACGCTTCAGAGCTTTTGTGAAAATACAACCCCTTTTAGAGGGCAAGCACTTGTACTGGTACAAATTTTTTGTACCGGTCCATCGGGGGATAGAATGCACTTGTACCTATTCATCCTCATATTTTTACCAGTACAAACCCAAACAAAAGGTCTCCAACCGATTTAACCTAATCTTCAATTTGTTCGTCAACAAACAACTACGGCCACAAGTCCTGAACTTCCATCCGTTGGCATGTTGATACCTTTAGCCATTTCTACACTCAATAGGAAGCTTCCATTTCCCAATAAACCAAAATGCTTTGATTGGTGAATGCTCTTGCAAAGGTATAAGTGGCAAGCTCTGAGTCGAAAACACACTGGCGAGAAGTAGCTTTTACTACATTAACCACTACCCACCTCACACTTGGGCCAATAAGGAGAGAAGACGAGGAGGACGACTTAATATACATTGATTACACACATTTGGATGGAAAGAGTCTTTGTTTTACATGTTTTAGGAAGCTTTAGAACTTAGCCGGTTTCGGAGAAGAAAATTAGAGCATCTCCATTTTTCATTTTGAAGCTTTATTTGTTGTATTTTTGTTCTTGTATTTGAACTTATCACTTTGAAGTGAATCTTAGTGGATTTAATCCTTTCAATATCATTATTGTTTTATTTCCATGTATTTTATTGCCGATTTCAGTTTTGTAGGTTTTACTTCCGATTAAGCTTCTGCATAATCTAAGGAAGGATTCTTGTCTGTGATCGAATGAATTCTTACTGTAAGAAGTCTTTGTAGATGGGAAAATTCATTTTCAAAAATTTGGTTGTTGTGTGGACATCTTGATTTCCCGTCAACGGAATTTTTGGCATGGGTAATGCTTGGAGTTCATACCTACAACAAAGTAACTACATATATAGCTACTATTTCATATTCTCGAGGACACATATTGTTCAAAATTTCCTTTTGATTGAATATTTTCCATCCAAGTGAAATTGATTATGAGCTTGGAAAAGTTGTGAATGAGGATCAAAGAATTTGTTTACATTGACATGAATTCGAAGGATTAATCGACTATTCTCCATCTGGTTTCTTACATTTGTTGCTTTTATCAACCACTTTCAAACATCCAAGGATTTTAATTTTGTTTGCAACATATCACTGTTCGAAATTGCCTTTTTCCTTGTGGAGACGACCTCGGATTTTCCTAGTTACTACACAACATAAATTTTTCTGTGCTTGGGAAGCACTTCCACATTACACACATCTTTAAAAAGAGAAACACGAGCATTTTTGGTGCCATTGTCGAGAACCAATAGTTAAATTTGAAAGGTGATTCAGATTGATGGTAGGTGAGTCATGTGATTTTCATCACAAGCCTAGGTACGTTTTTCTGTTGTCTATATAGTAAACTTGTTTTAGTAGTAGATTTACTTTTGTAAGTTTGTAGTTGCTGTATGTGGGCACGTGATAACATTAATAGATTAGTTGGATGTGACCAACAACCAAACATAGTTTTAACCATGAACGAGCAAAACAACAAAAATGGACAAAGCTAGAGAAATTTTCTAATTCGAGACGTGATTGAAATAATCTCTAAGTTGTTCCCTCTGTGAAAATAATGAAATAATATATCTAACCAACTAGATCCACTATACCTTCTTGCATCCTTTTACAGGTGCAAGCTCATGCATTTATTGTTAAACCTAGCATGCTTCAAATCTTACCCCAATTTCATGGTGTGGATACCCTTATCATCACATCAAAGAATTTGAGGAGGTAGTAGGTACATTGCTTGACCAAATTTTGCGGGAAGAAATTGTCCGAATGAAAGTATTTTCATTTTCGCTGAAAGATAAAGAAATATTTTGGTTAAGTTCTTTAAAACCCCAATCAATTGGATCTTGATTTGATGTGCAAAAATAATTTCTTAAGAAATTTTTTCTAGTGCATAGAACTACATCTTTGAAGAAACAAATCCAAATTTTTTCAGAAAAATAAAATGAATAGCTCTATAGAAATGTTAATTGGTTAGTATTTTCGATGAAAAAATTGCACCTACACATCGCTAGTTCATAGAAATGATGTATAATGGCAAATTTCTCAAGAAAGATCCCAAGGAAGCCTTAGATTATTTTGGTAACTTTAGATT
>CM042188.1:19039512-19061866 GCA_023539305.1 Ilex asprella | reverse complement strand
TATACCTTGGAGTCCATCAAAACCTAGATTTCAAGAGTCAAGGTAGGAGATTTCTTCTCTTTCTCTTTCATTGAGATTAGGGTTTATGTATATATATGTGTGTGTTTTTCTCTAAATACTATATATATGATATGAAATCATCATCTCTTAGTCTTTTGGGCAAAGATTACATGTTTTTAACAAAGTTAGTGTTGAACACCCATGAAATCTCTCTTTTGTTTTAAAAACCCTAGATTTTGGAGAGTGATGAATTTTCTTCTTAAATTCTTCCTTCATTATGGATGTTGGAACCATAGAAATTTGTGTGGAGTACTAAATGAGTGAATTGTGATCTCTTGTATTTTTCATAGTTGATTATTGAAAGAAATTTGGAAATTTTTAGAAATATGCTTGTAATTAAGAATATGTTGGTTTCCTTATTGTATGGTTGTTGTGAAGGACTTGAATGGCCATCGAGCGATATCGTAGAGTGTTAGAGGTTAGTCTACCCTGGTGGGGGTGAGATGATTTCCTAACACTTGTAGTGGGTTGTCATTTAGTAATGCGACCACTATCGTTCACTAGAGTTCGAACTAGGGTTGGTATACCTTTCCTGGAAAGAGACTCGTCACTGCCATTAGTATGGTAGACGCCTTTTCCAAAGTGCTTGTGATTTGATTGTGAATGGTGAACTAGGTATAATTGTTAGGTAGATTCATGGGAAGCAATCAACGTACATGGCATGGGATGAACCAATATATATCTATATAACTATAGGAGAACATTAATTGGATTATGTCGAAGCCGGTGCATTGGTATGGGACAATGCAACGACAGACGTTTTTCCTAACCATTTGGAAATGGTTTCTTTGAGAAATGTTTTCTAATGTTTCTATTTAATTATTGTTATTGTTTAAACTTGAGATCTACCTAAATGTCCTTATTTTATTTTAAAAGCTATATATGTTATTTTGTTAAAGGAGACTGACCTATTTTATATTTTTCTAAACCTTGTTTGAGTTTGGGAAGATTTTGCAACAGAGCTTCGTGCTCATCCCCTATAGTTGAACATTTATCAGATTTTGTGCCAGAGGATGAGCTCGGTGCTAACGAGCCGGGCCATGGAGAGACTTCACTAGAGAGATACTTGGATCCCGAGTGGGGCATCTAGAGATGTCGTTTACTTTTGTACTAGAGTAGGATATTCTTTTGAACAATGTAAAGTCTAGTTTACTTTTGTAATTTCTATTGCGTTACAATTAGTTAATTTTGTTGGAATGTAAAGGCTTGGATGTGCCTATTCTTTTGGGACAATTTAGTAGACATTATATATCTATGAGGAATGAAATTTATTTATTGATGAAATATCTTAGTGCTCCCATTATGTAAATGATTTTAGAATGTAATGTCGTCTAGGGTGGTGTTTGGGTGTTACATTATGTGTGTACTGTTTAAAATTTTAGGATTTTTTGTGCAGAATTGCTAAAAATCAGGAGGAACAATCTATCAAAGCTTGAAACAACCAAGGAGGCAAGTGTAATTAAACAATATAAACATGCAAGAATTTCATGGAACCTCCATTAGCAAACAAGGACCGTTCGAACGGTGGTGGTGGCGTCCAAACGGTGGTGCTAGGCGGTTTGTGTTGATCCTCCACCTCCTACTTCATCTTTGCCTGTAAATAGGCTGCCTCACCTTCTTCAAAAGAGAGACTAGAGATAGAGGAAGTCCAAGGATCTCCAGATAGAATTCAAAGAGAAGGAAAGAAAAGAAAAGAAGAGAAAGCAAGAGAGAAAAGAAGACCTCAAAGTAAAACCCTGCACATCCTACTCTCCAGCCAAAACTCTGCATTTCTACCTTTCTATTATGTCTTTCTACTTGGAGAATTGAACTGCCTCCACCTTTGTCTCTTAACTGATATTAAGGGTGGTTGTATTTCAATTATTCCTTGCGAAAAAAGTGTCACTGTTTGTATTTTATTTATTATTATAATAAAAATTATTTGCACTTCATGCTTGTTAATAGCAATGAAGCGTAAGTAGTTTACTTATACCCTTCAGTGAGGGGGGAACATATGTATAATATTGGTTAAATTATGGAAATGCCGATGTGAAATTATGCTTTATTGATATATATATATATATATATATATATATATAAACCTCCCTTAATTGATGGATGGTTATAGTTATAATATGCTCATGGTTATGAACACCGAGCTATACTTAATATTCTATATCATACTACCTATTATTATAAATTTCATGCATGATACAATGATGTACGTAATTGGGTGTTACTATATAGACCAAAATTATGTGGTCAGTGAATCATCAACCTGCCAGTAAAATATCTACGGTGTTCCAACTAAATGACTTGACCTTCGGGTACACTGAGGATTTTTTATTGTTGCTAGGTATATAAAACTATCAGATTAATAACCTAAGTGCTTCAACTGAATGGCTTGACCTTCTGGTTCACTATGGTTGTTTAATTGGTATATAAAACTGTCAAATTAATGACCTAAGTGATCCTCCTAAATAGCTTGTCCTTCTGGTTCACTAGAGTCGTTTAACTGATACATAATATTAAACTGACAATTGAGTAATTCAAGTATTCCTCCTAAATGACTTGTCCTTCTGGAATGCTTGAGTCAGTCAATTGTTGCATATACCTATCAGCTAACATAAGAAGTTGTTGTAATATGGTGTTGTAACGCCCCAAATACCCCCTTGGACGGCATTACAAGCTAATCACCATTCACATCATGAGAGCACTAAATGAATCCATCAATGAGAAAATTTTTCATTCATCATATATAAAATTAACAATATCATTCCCAAGAGAATAAGTCAAGCTATGGCCACAATATCAAAAGAATATGCCAACTATGGCATTTACATCCCCAAAAGAAATAAAATTAAACTTGCAGCGGAATAAGAAAATACTAGCATAGACATTATCTCAAAAGGATCTCCTATTCTAGAGTAAAAGGAATAATCTAGAACATAAGGGTATATAACCTACACATCCATCTCGGGATCCATGTTCCCATCCATCGGAGCCTCCCAATGCACTGGCTCATCAGCTCTAATCTCCTCCTCTAGCACATAATCTGAAATTATGTAATTTGTAGGAGTGACCAGTAAGCTCTGTAGCAACATTCCTCCCAAACTCGAACAAGGTTTATAAAAGCATATAAAATGATCGGTCTCATTTCACAATTATCATATATAACTTTTGAAATAAAATCGGGACATTTAAACAGATCTCAGGTTTAAACAACAGTAATAATTAAATGAAAACAGTAAAAAGCATTTCTCAACAATAAACCATTTCCAACTGGTTTGGAAGAGCGCCTTCTGTTGCATTGTCTCATACCAATGCACCGGCTATGACGGAATCCAACCCATATTCTCATGTATATTGGTTCATCCCCGATACCATGTACGTTGATTGCTTCTCAGGAATCTACCCAATGACTATACCTAGTTCACCCATCACAATCAAATTAGAATCACTTTGGGAAAGGGCCTCCACCATCCTAATGGCAGTGATGAATCCCTCCTTAGGAAAAGTATACCAACACTAGTTCGAATTTCAGTGAACAATAGTGGTTGCATTACCAAATGATAATTCACTACAAGTGTTAGGCAACCATCTCAACCCCACTGGAATAGACTAACCTCTAACACTCTACAGCATTTCTCGAAATCAATTCATGTCTGTCACAACAACCATACAATAAGGAAACCAACATACTCTCA
This sequence comes from Ilex asprella, assembly GCA_023539305.1. Classification (NCBI taxonomy): domain Eukaryota; kingdom Viridiplantae; phylum Streptophyta; class Magnoliopsida; order Aquifoliales; family Aquifoliaceae; genus Ilex; species Ilex asprella. The sequence goes on along the minus strand of CM042188.1, from coordinate 19,058,120 downwards.
ATTAATTAACAAATTCCAAAGTATTAACAAAATCCTCAAATTCATCATGTGACAATTTCAATAACCAAGTATGAAAAATACAAGAGATCATAACAACATCATTTTATTGCTAAAATCAAAGCTCTATAATTTCGAATTTAATAATAAAGGAAGAATTTAAGAAGAAAATTCATCACTCTCCAAAAATAGGGTTTTGAAGCAAAAGAAAAGATTTCATGGGTATTCAACCTTAACTTTGTTAGAAACATGTAATCTTTGCCAAAAAGACTAAGTGATGATGATTTCATATCATATGTATCATATTTAGAGCAAAACATATATATATACATAAACCCTAGTCTCAATGTAAGAGAAAGAGAAGAAATCCACTACCTTGAATCAAAGATTTCAAAGTTCTAATCAAAAGTCCATGCTCTAGAGACCTCATTTCTCCTCTTTCTTCTTTCCTTTATCTTCCCTTAGGGTTCTAAAGTGTTTAGGGTGAGAGTGGAATGTAAGAATGTGGTAAAATGTAGTGAAAATGGTGTTTTAAATGGCCCAAATCCTGAATTTTACTGTTCCCAACTTTTAAAGTGTTTAGGGTGAGAGTGGAATATAAGAATGTGGTAAAATATAGTGAAAATGGTGTTTTAAATGGCCTAAATCTCGACTTTTACCGGTAGGCTATTCCGGAAGGGTTTCCTTCTGGAAGGCTGTTCCGGTAGGGTTTAGCTACTGGTGTCAGGCGTTCCGGAAGGCTGTTCCAGAAGGGTTTCCTTCTGGAACGCTATTCCGGAAGGGTTTGCCCAATTTTGCCTATATTCTCTGTTTTTTCTTTTCAATCCATCCCAAACCTTTCCAAAACCAACCTAAACTTATACAATATACATTTACACCTCACACATAGTTGATAGAAGTTCTATTACAAATTATTTCTTATATTCACGAGTTGAAACCAAGTTTTGACTAATATTTACAATATTAACATTTCCTATGGTTATAACCCATGGGGTTCATTTCTACACCATTACATATATTAAATTACTAAACAATCTATCATTATATTACTTTTAAACATGTGGGGGTTTACCGGTGTAATATGCATATACCACCAGCTAACCTAAGAAGTTGTTGTGTTATGGTTTAATATACACCAGACCTACCAATTGACTTTCCAAGTGATAGGAAAAATTAACTATTGAAAGGTGGTATTTTCATTATTTAACCAATATAAAACATATGAGATCCTTAAATTGAAGGGTACTTTTCATATTATTGTCTTTTAACAATCTATCTACACATTTCATTTACTTAGACTAGTTATCAATCTAAGCTCACATCACAAGCTATCTCATGTTACACTGTGTTAACAATAACTTCACTGTTCTTATTACTAAAACTCTTCATGAGATCAATCTTGGACATAAACAGAGAAAACTACAATTTCACCACTTATACTTGGGTGTATAACATAAATCAAGTCATGAAATAGGACGAATCAACAACCCCAGGAGAACCCGAAAATTAACATGTTATTAATGCCATTCAACATAATATAGTGCAGTTCAATTCAAACACCACACTTAAAAGTGGGAAAAAAATGTTAAAACTATTTTGCCTAAAGTCTTTGAAAATAATTCTTCTCAAAAAGCAAGAAAAGAATCTGAGGAAGAATCTAAGGTAGGTAAGAAACTTGAGCAGCTTGAGATTGTCAATTTAAATGAGAAAAAGTGTTATATTCCTGCATCTTACCCACAATGGTTAAGAATACCTGCAAAGCTTACTAACATGCTACAATTATTGATGTGTTCAAGTAGGCAAAGATCAACATTCCATTTCTAGATGTAATACAATAAGTGTCTTCATATGCAAAGTTTTTGAAAGATATATGCATAGTCAAAAGAAAAATAAATGTGCAAAAGAGAGCTTTTCTGATGGAGTAGGTAAGTTCTATCTTGCGAACCAACACTCTGCCCAAATTCAAAGATGCAGGCTATCCCACTATTTCAATAATCATAGAGGATTGTCTAGTGGAGCAAACTTTGTTAGACTTGGGTGTAAATGTTAATCTACTACATTTTTTGGTATACCAACAATTAGTGTATGATGGGAATTTTTAGTGGCATGGTGGAGAAGATAGTGAAAGTATTCATGGATGATTTTTTTTGGTATTTGGTGATTCATTCGATGGTTGTTTGAAAATTTTGGGAAAGGTTTTGGTGAGGTGTGAAGAAAAAAATTTGGTGCTCACTAAGAAGAAAAGTAATTTCATGGTAACTCAGGGAATACTTTTGGGTCATACAGTATCTACAAAAGGAATAGAGGTGGACAAATCAAACAATCTATCATTATTAGTATTGCCTAGAGATACTACATCTAGTAAGAGTTTTATTTTGTTTGGTGTTAGGAAACCAAAATTTTGCGCATTAATTAAATTCAATGTTAATAATAATTGCATGAGATGATTGGGAACTTAGTGAACTTTCAATTTTACGACTTGTGAAAATTATTAATACTTGAATTTGGATTGTTGAGGCACAATTCTAGAGTCGGTTATACTAATATCTCATATACATTGTCTCTGTATGTAGATTCCATCATAATGACTACCAAAATTATATTGGTTGAATTAATCAAGTGAGACAAATTGAATGGAAATAGCTATGATATAAGGCGTCGTAAGATTCAATTTGTCCTGTATGATAAACAAGTCTTGGATACCCTTGACTCTGAGTTGTCAAAGCCTAAATGACCATAAACCCACCAAAACCAAGAGAATCATTAATCTTGGCAGAATAAGTATAGGCTACACGCTATACCATGCATTCAATATGACCTAATTCCTGAATTTGAGAATTATGCCATTGCTCATGATATGTGGAAGGCCTTCAAAGAGAAGTTTGGTATTACTTCTCTTGTTAGGCTTCATGGTTTGACCATGAAGTTTGACTCGTATCAAAAGAAGCCAAAGTATACAATGAAACAACACTTGAGGGCTATGGGCCCTATAATACTTTAGTTTAGCACTGTTGGTCATGTGTTGACCCATGACAACAAAGTTGTACTTCGCTCCTTCCACCATTATGGGAGCGTATGAAATAGAACATGACGAGTAGTGAGAATGTAAAAAATATTTGAGAATGTATCGCATCACCTTGAGTTTGAGACTAAGTCCTTGGAGGCTGCCAATGGTGAAAGTAGTCTTATGTGGCTAAAGTTGGCTCGCGCAAGAACTTCGCATCCAACCTAAAACGAGGTGGGAATAAGTATAAGGTTGACACTAGGGTTGTTCACTCTAGCTTTGACAAGAACAAGTGGGGCAAAAGAGCTAACAAGAAGAATAAAATCAATGTGATATCTTATAACTGCAACAAAAAAGGTCACTTTGCTCGTGAAAGCACTGAGCCAAAAAGGCACTCTCTAATTTTGTATTTAATATTGATGGCTTATTTACTAGTCAAGTTTTTGTTACTCACTCTCTTAATTCGTGGATTGTAGACTCAGGAGCAAAAGACCATATAACGAGACACAAATTTGGATTTACGGATTACCATCGAGTTCCAACTAAAAGCAAATGAATTTACATGGGGAATGATACTAGTATAGATGTGATTGGGATTGACACATACAAACTTGAATTGTAACATGGGTGCACCCTGTATCTTCATGAGATATTGTATATACTAGGAATTCAACGAAATTTGTTGGCAGTTACTAACTTAATGAGACTAGGTTTTATTTTTCATTTTGAAGGCCAACATGTTGGCATTTATAAGGGAACTATATTTTATGGATCTGGTTATATCACAAATGGTTTTGTTGTATTAGATATTGTAGTAATGAATCTTACTCTTACGTTAAATCTCTGGATGATGTTGATTCTATTAGATGGCATGCTAGATTAGGTCATATCAAGCAAGATAGAATGAATAGATTAACTAGAGAGGGACTTTTGAGCCCACTCATTAAAATCAACTTGCCCACAGTTGAAAATTTCCTTGTAGGCAAACCAACAAGAAAACCATTTGGTAAGGCCAAAAGAGCATTTGTTCCATTTCAATTAATATATTCAAATATATGTGGCCCAATGAATATAAAGGCAATATATGGTGCATACTTTTTCATCACTTTTAGAGATGATTGTACGTGCTTCAGTCATGTCTATCTAATTTATCATAAATCCAAAGCATTGGATTATTTCAGACGTTACATTAAGTCACTTAGAACTGATCGAGGTCACGAGTATCTATCTGAACAGTTTAAAGAACTGTGTGAAGAAAAAGGAATAATTAGACAATTGAAAATTCTTTGCACTCCGCAAGAAAATAGTGTTGTGGAGAAGTGAAATCGCACCTTACTTGACATGGTTAGGTCGATAATGCCACTTGCGCATCTTCCAATTTCATACTGGGGAAATGCTTTATTGAATGATGCCTATATCCTTAATGGATTTCCTTCTAAATCAGTTCTTTCTACCCCATGTGAGTTATGGACAAGTGCAAAACTTGATTTAAACAATTTACGACCCTGGGGTTCAACGGTTCATGTACACAATACTTCTCATTAAGTATGGAAAGTTAGGTACTTGGGAAGCGAGACTGACATATGTTTCACAGATGGACAACTTGATAGAAAAGGTAACTGAAATTGATTCACGAGATGTAATTTTCCTTGAAGAATATTTTTCTGGCAGAAGAGATGTGTCTAAACGAATATAACTCTATAAGTTAGATGATCTCCAAAGAGATGTACCCACTAGTCAGGTAGAGACTGAGAAAATAGTTTTGTCACCTCGTAGGGATAGTGGGAGCGATATACTCAATAGTGGATTAGTTCTAATGGATGTAGATCCATATAACACAGAGTTGCATAAGAGCAAGTGATTAACCCGAAAACAAATTAAGATTTAGGATTAATTGTGTGCGTTAATTGATTTAAAGTACTTAATTGAGATTAAATTAAGATTTTTGTTAAAACTATATATATTTTGTAGGGTTTCATATTAAGAAAATTTGGAGGGTTAAAGCGCGAAAGAAGAGCAAATGAGGGAGGCAAAAAGAATTTTAGCAAGAAAGCTCGCCATATGGATGGTGAAACCACCATCCCAATGGTGGTCAAAGTCAAAGAAGTCAACAAAGTAGGCTGCAAGGCAAATTCAGAGGATGAGCACCATCGGGACGATGGTCTTAACCACCTCAAGCTTTTCTCCCACTGGTTGGTCTGTTAATGAAACAAAGCTCCGGATTGGTTGCCTTAGGTGTTTGCCACCTTGACCCCCCATTGGTCCATTGATGCAACAAAGCTCCTTTCCCAAGGGTGTTTCAACTATTCCTCAGGGAAGGATTCTTTGTGTTTTATTTTGTATTTACATTGCGTTACAATGGTATGCACGTACCCTTCTTACTGGTCTATAGCAATAAAAGTGAGTAGTCATTTTATGCTCTTTAGTAAAGGGTAAAGACGTGTAATATTTTTTAAATAATGGAAATGTCGAGGTTTTATTGTGTCTTAATGCTTATACCTTTCTTAAGTGACGGATGGTTTTCATTTCTATTTGGTATCGTATTATTATATGTTCATGGTTACAAGTACTGAGCTAAACTTATTGGTATATATCATTTCATTTATACGTTATAATGTACTTTATGCATGAAATAATGATGTACGTAGTTGAAATTTATGTCATAAATTGGTTATAGACGGGTTAAGTATTGACATAGCCAATACTTTTGATTCAATGCATAAACCAATACTCCATCTTCATTGAATCATGAACCTACCGATCGATGAGCTATAGTAAACCTTTTGAATGGTTCACTTTTGAATTTACTAGGGTTATTTGGTTGTTGCAAAATGCATAGACCTTCCGAATAACTTAATAGTCGTTGTGATATGGTTCAACTTACACATCAAACCTACTGATTAACTTTCTGTTGACACAGAAGTTAATTGCTATAAGGTGGCATTTTCTTAATCTCAAACTATAGAATGCATGTTGGACCCCCTGAACTAAAGAGTAAATTTTTTCCATTGTTGTAATCAAAAGTTTAGTTTAAGTATTTACTTATCAATTCTAAGCTCACAGCACAAGTTGTTGTAATGCACAATCTTACATTTTCTATTTTGAGCTCCAACAGATAACTTCTTGTGGATTCGAAATCGAACTTCACCGAGTAATATTATAAATTGACCACTTATACTTGGGTGTACGATTAAGATCAAGTCAAGCTTTTGACGCCATTACCAAGGAGTTACGAAAGTTTTTAAAAGAAAAGGAAAGTTGTCTAGTTTGTGTTATATGTATATGTAATTTTTGTTTTATTGTTTTTTTATGTATGCTAAATCATCAGTAGGATCTGTAAATTAGTCCAGTCCTTTATCTCCACCTTCTTCACCTTCTTCATCATCACAAGCATCTTCAGACTCTTTTGAATTAAGCATGGTTAACAATAATCAAAGAGAACAAGAGGTGATTCAGAATGCTAGACCTTTAAGATAATATTTGCATCCTACACGCACTAGTGTCCCCTCATGTTTTATTTTTTCCACAAATGCTTCAAATTTTAATATCAAAACAGAGACAATACAAATTTTGCTTTAATTTCATGGTCTTGAGTCTGAAAATCCTTATTTTCATATAACAGAATTTGAGGAAGTATGTGGTGCATTATAAGATAATTCTAAAACGGCCTAGTTGAAACTTTCTCCCTTTTTTGAAGGATAAAGTTAAAAAGTGGCTAAATTCTTTGAAAGCTCAATCCATTCCAAGTTGGCAAGTTTTACAAACTGATTTTTTCAAGAAATTTTTCCCTGTACATCGCACTAATGTATTGAGACGTCAAATCATGATTTTTTGTGTGAAAGAGGGGAAAAAAGTTTAAATGTTGGCAAAGATTTAAGGATCTTACCCAACCTTGTCACATCATGAATTTGAGAGTTGGACCCTAGTTGGTTTTTTTTTGTTTTTTGTTTTTTCTTTTGATGTCCTTCCCTCTACATTGAGCCAATTCTTAGAAATGATGGGCCAAGGAGAATTCATGGGAGAGAATTCCATCGAGGTATTCTAGTTTTTTGATACCATTTTTAAGAGTTCCCAAATGTGGGAATCGACTTCACCAAATATTGTTGAAACTAAGTCATGCACATCATACAGAGGGAAATATGTGTTAAAAGAGGATGATGATCTAAGGGCCAGAATGGCTACTCGGTCTTGAAAAACTAGATGCTCTAGAGATGAAAAAGGTCAATGAAGTTTCTATTGTATCTCTTACTGACCAATTGTGTGGAATTTATGCTTTGTCAGGACATCCCACAAGGGAGTATCCCACCATCCTAACATTTAAGGAAATCTTGATGGAACAATCCATTGTCATTTCCAACATTAAAAAACCCTATTTCAATCCATATTCTAAGACTTGCAATCCAAGGTGCCGGAATCACCCGAATTTCAGTTGGATAAATACACAACCCTTGAGTCAAAAACTAGGTCCACCTTCACCACAACTTCAAACTCAGCAGCTATATCAACCTTACCAACCCCTATATTAAAGAAGTTTGGAAGATACCATGAATTTGTTCATTCAGAGTTAAATGAATTTTAATACACAACCTACTCATGAATTCAATGATTTCAAAAACTCAAACGTTACAAAACATTAAGGATGTTAAGAGTCATCTAGCCAAATTGACCTAATCTCTAAGCACAACGGAGAAAAGAAAATTCTCATCTCAACCTAAACCTCCACAAGGTTAAAACTAGGCTGATATTGTGTCCTCTAAACTTTCTCTGAGCCAAGTCCAAGCAATTACCACACTGAGGAGTGGTAAAATGATTGACAAGATCATTAAAGCCAAAACTCTTAAGTTAGTAGCCGATTCAATCCCTGTTAATGAACTAGTTGATTTTGAACCAATAATTCAAAAGAAAACAGAGTTGTCTGATGAAAAAGACAAATCAAGTCTTTTTCCTTTACCTTTTCCTCAATGAGTCAAGAAACCACAACCAATGAATAATCAAGCTAAATTTGTCGAGTTGTTTAAGTAAGTAAAAATTAACATCCCCTATTGGATGCAATCAAACAAGTACCATCATGTAACACCCCGCATTTTGTTTTATATATGTATGTAGATATATAGTAAATAATTATTGTAGAAATGTGGATATGTGTAGTGTTGTATGTTTGAATTTGGTAGATTGTAAAAGTAGAGATTTAGAATGTTAGTGGAAATAATAGTTAAAATTTAGTTTTAATAAGTGAAAATATGAAATTTTAGGTCCTAGAGCTTGTATTGAATAGGTTTGGTGTAGAAATATGTGTTGGAGAGGTTTGGGATGGATTTGGTTGGCTTAGGAATGGATTGAAAATGAAAAACGGTGAAAAAGAAAAAAACTGGAAAAATCGTACCGGTACTGTGTACCGGTACTGAACCTTACTGGTACTGCGTACCATTATTGAAGCGTACCGGTATTGCGTTCTGAATCAATTTGGTCCAGAGAGTTAGACGTACCGGTACGACCGAAAGAATTCTGAAACTTAAATGTCGCGACCTTAGCTTTATTTTTGCCCTATAAATACACTAGGACGCCTCTTTTGGCTCCATTTCGACCCTTCCAACCTTAGAAACCCTAGGAGAGAAAGAAAGGAAGAGAAGAAAGGAAGAGAGAAACACTTGCTTTGAAGTGATTTACACCTTGGGGCCATCAAACCCTAAATTTCAAGAGTCAAGGTAAGAGATTTCTTCCTATTCTCTTTCATTAAGGCTAGGGCTAATATATATACATGTTTTGACTCACATTAGTATATATTTGCTATGGGTTCTTTATTTTTTTTGTTATATTATAATTATTAACATGTTTTACCCAAAGTTAGGATTACTACCCCTTCTTCTTGCTTTAAAAACCCTTGTTTTCAAGAAAGATGAACAACTCTCTAAATCCTTCTTGTATTCTTGATTTCAAAGTCTTAGTGTGTCATGTTGAATAATAAAATGATTTTGATGATGATCTCTTCTGTATTTTCTTTAATTTGCCCTATTTAGAGATATCATTTGTGAGAATTGAGGGTTTTTCTTGAAAATTGATTGTATGAGACAAGTGTTGGGTATATGAAACAATAGTTGGGTATTGTATTCTTGTATGGTTATTTTGAACAAAGGTGAGTGAGAGGTTCCTTGTAAGGATGCTCATTTCTTCTCAAGAGGTTCCTTGTAAGGATGCTTGGAAAACCAAAACTTAAGTGTGAGAGATTCCTTGTAAGGATGTTCATTCCTCTCAAGAGGTTCCTTGTAAGGATGCTTGAGAAACCAAATTTTAAGAGTGAGAGATTCCTTGTAAGGATGCTCATTCCTTCTCAAGAGGTTCCTTGTAAGGATGCTTGAGAACCAAACCTGTGGGGTGAGAGGTTCCTTGTAAGGATGCTCATGCCATGGAGAACATTAGTATATCATGTGTGGAAAATGATTCGTATTTTGTAAATGAATGTTATTGGAACTTGGTTGTTATTGTTTATCTCTATCCCCCTTGTGATTTAAACTTGAGATCATATTTTAAAGTGTCCTGGTTTTACCTCAAAGATTATATATGCTATTTGTTAAATGAGACCAACCTGTTTTACATTTGGCTAAACCTTGTTTGAGTTTGAGAAGATTTTGCTACAGAGCTTCGTGCTCATCCCCTACAGTTGACCATTTTTCAAATTTCGTGCCAGAGGATGAGCTCGATGCTAACGAGCTGGACCATGGAGATACTTCACTAGAGGGATACTTGGATCCCGAGTGGGACATCTAGAGATGTTATTTCCTTTTTCACTAGACTAATATATTCTTTTGAACAATGTAAAGTTTAGTTTACTTTTGTAATTTCCGTTGCGTTACAATTAGTTAATTTTGTTGGAATGTAAAGGCTTGGTTGTGCCTATTCTTTTGGGACAATGTAGTAGATGTTATATATCTTTGATGAATGGAATTTACCTATTGATGAAATATCTTAGTGCTCTCATTATATAAAGGGTTTTAGAATGTAATGCCGTCCAGGGTGGTTTTTGGGGCGTTACACATCGTATGCCAAGTTTGTGAATAAAATTTTCACAATGAAAAGAATGATCAATGTACAAAAAATAGAATTTTTTATAGAACAAGCTAGTGCTATTATTCAACATAAAGTCCCTCGAAAGTATAAAGATCTTGGGAGTCCTACGGTTTAATTGGAAACTTCAAAATTGAGCAAGCTTTGTTTGACCTTGGAGCCAATGTCGATTTACTCCCATATACAGTCTATAAGCGTTTAGGATTGGGAGAGTTGAAACCCACAAATATCACATTACAGTTGGTAGATCGGTCTACAAAAATTTTACGAGTTGTTGAGAATGTGCTTGTTCAAGTTGATAAGTTTTATTTTTCGGTGTCAACCAGTTTTGCATGTCTCTACACAAATTCCTGTCATTTTGGGATATCTATTCCTAGCTACATCAAATGTATTAATTAATTGTAGGAATGGAATCATGAAACTTTCATTTGACAACATGACATTAGAATTAAATGTATTTGATATTGCTTATCAACACAGGGAGGAGGAAAAATTGCAAGAAGTGAATTGCATTAAGTCATTAACTTAGAATCTATTTAAAGTGCATGTAATAAAAAGGAGTCATATGCATTGTTAGAGTTTGTAAATAATGTCAAGTCTATTGTAGAAATGTCCACTGTTGGAACATGGGTTCCAAAATTTGAAGTGTTACTACCCAATGAAACAAAGTCTATTGAGTACAGTGTTGTGGCTCCCAAGCCAGAGTTGAAACCTCTTCCGACTGACTTGAAATATGTCTTCTCGAGAGACGATGAAACTTATCCAGTGACAATATCTTCAAAGTTATCAGAATTTCAGGAAAGAAAGTTAATAAGACTCATAAAAAATCATCAAAGTGAAATTGGATGGGTAGTAGTCGATATTAAGGAAACAAGTCCTCTTCTTCGTACTCATTTATATACTTGAAAGAAGACTCTAAACCCTCCTGACAACCGCACCATAGGTTAAATTCACATCTCAATGAAGTTGTTCGGGCTAAAGTTCTTAAACTATTAGATGTTGATATTATATACCCTATAGTTGATACTAAATGGGTCAACCATACACAAGTAGTCCCAAAGAGTCTAATGTCACAGTAGTGAGAAATCAAAAAAATGAATTGGTCCCTATGCGTACAGTCACTGGTTGACGTATGTATATTGACTGTCTAGAACTAAATTCTCTTACTAGATAAGACAATTTTTCTCTACCCTTTATAGACCAAGTTCTAGAAAGGATAGATGGACATTCATTTTATTGTTTTTTTGGATAGGTACTCCGGCTACAACCAATTTGAAATAGCCATTGAAGACTAGGAAAAAATTACTTTTACATGTCTTTTTGGTACTTTTGTTTATAAAATAATGACATTTTGATTGTGTAATGCTCCAACTATTTTTCAGTGTTGTATGTTGATTATTTTCAGTGACATGATGAAGCAATTTTAGAAGTCTTTATGGATGACTTTTTGTGTATGGTGATTCATTTGAATTATGTCTAGAAAATATTTAAAAGGTCCTTACTCAGTGTGAGGAGACAAGCCTTATTTTGAATTGGAAAAAATGTCATTTCATGTTTACACAAGGTATTGTTTTAGGTCAGGTTGTTTCTGCTAACGAAATTGAAGTCTACAAGTCCAAAATTCATTTGATAGCTAACCTTCCTCCACCTAAGACTGTAAAAGATGTTCGGTCCTTCCTAAGTCATGCAAGGATCTATAGAAGGTTCATTAAATATTTTAGTTTGATATCTAGACAAATTTGTAATCATCTATATCAGTATGTACCATTTGATTGGAATGAAGCATGTCAACTAGCATTGGATAAACTTAAAAGTAAGCTTATTTTAGCACCAATTATGGAACCTCCTAATTGGTCCTTACCTTTTTAATTAATGTGTGATGCTAGTGATTATGTTGTAGGGGCTATTTGAAGACAAAGGAAAGATAAGCGACCTTATGTAATTTACTATGCAAGTAAAACTTTGAATGATGCACATATGACTTATTCTTCCACTGAAAAAGAATTTATTGATGTAGTATTTGCTTTATATAAACTCATATCATATTTAGTTGGATCCTCAATTGTTATGTTTACTAATCATTGAGCTTTTAAGTACTTTCTTACAAAGAATAATTTTAAGCCACGTCTCCTGTAGTGAATGTTGTTACTTCAAGAATTTGATCTTATTATCAAAGACAAGAAAAAAGTTGACAACATGGTAGCGTTGTGTACCCAATTATTTGTGGGAAGATCCCTATATAATCAAATATTGTAAGAATCTGATAATAAAGCGTTGTGTACCCAATCATGAAATAGGTCAGGTGATTTCTTTTTGCCATTCTGAAGCTTGTGGTGGGCATTTTTCTTCAAAGAAAATCGCTGCCAAAATTTTATTATTGGCCACTTTTTTTAAGGATATGCATGTTTTCTTATCTAAATTGTGATCGATGTCAAATGTTAGGAAATATTTTAAAAAGAAACAAGATACCTTAACCCTACTTTGATTATTGAAATTTTTTAATATTGGGGCATCATTTTATGGGGCCATTTTCTCCATCCTTTGAACATCTGTACATTTTGGTTGTTGTTTATTATGTTTCTAAATGGGTTGAGGCAATTCCTTGTTGGAATAATGATCACTGCACTGCAATCAAATTTTTAAAAGAAAATATTTTTTCAAAATTCAAAATTCAAAATTCCTCAAGCTATTATAAGTGATGGGGGTACACATTTTTGCAATAAATTTTTTAAAATTTAAAAAAAAAATATTTGATTTCACACAAATTATCTAACCCTTATCATAATCAGACAAGTGGACAAGCTAAATTAGCTAATAAGAGGATAAAATATATTTTAGAAAGATTGGTCCTTAAGACTGACTGATACGCTTTGGGCTTACCACACTATATATAAAATAAATTTTGGAAATGTCTCTTAATCAGCTGATTTATGGTAAACCATGTCACTTACCTGTGGAATTGGAACATCAAGCGTATTGGAAATCAAAATGATGAAGTTTGTTATAGACAAGTCAAGTGCATCTACAAGCATCAAATTAGTGAATTGAAAGAATTGAGAAATGAAGCATATGAAAAAAAAAAAAAGATTGCTAAAACCAAAAGAAAAAATTTTCATAATAAAAATATTGTGCGAAAGTCATTTGTACCATATCAAAAAGTTTGGTTATCCAATTTAAGGCTCCGCTTACTTCCTAAAAAATTAAGGTCTAGTTGAACAGGTCCATACATTGTTAAAAAATGTTGTGAACATGTGGTAGTTAAATTTGAGAATTCATTAAGTGGAAATATTTTTAAAGGGAATGGTCAAAGGATTAAATCATTTTATGTTGAATTTGTTCAAAATGTGGATTCCATTTAGTTAATGGAACTAGAGTATATGCTTTGAGAAGTTATTATGTGTGATTTTTTTGTAAATAGTGGTACTAATTGTTTCATTGTTTATTTTGCAGATTAAGGTTTTACACTACGGATTTGCTTCAATTCTAGATCTTATTAACAATTATCTTTAAATTTTGATTTATGATGTTATACATTGAGGATAATGTTAAATTTAGGTTAGGGGAAGGAACAATCCATAACCCTCTTTGAGACTCACAGACGTTAAAGAACCAAATAGTGGGTCTTTTTAAATAAATTTCAAAAAATTTCAAAAAAAATGGATGAAAAACTCTTTCGGTTTAGTGTTGGTGTGTTACGTACTTTTCCAAAAGATATACACTCTTTGATCATAGCAAAAACAAAAGTAGTGAGGAAGTTAGAAATCTTTGGTGGTCAAGCAAAACCTATGTATGGAAGAAGTTCATACGCTAAACACCAATGAGCAAAACGATTATGTGGTTGTGTAAAGTGTGGTCAATTAATACATATGAGAGACTTCAATCAATGTTCTGAACCAATTTTAGGTCGTGCATTAGATTGTTTTGATTGGATTAAGCATGGACAAAGTAAGGATTATTCTGAGATGCAATCCTATTCCAGTTCAATGCTTACAGGATATATACGACAAGAGATTAATCGGTTCACTGATGTTCTCAACTTAGAAATTTTTGATTGAAAACTAACCATAGTCAAGAATGTGTAGTTTTAAGATTTTTTTTTGTATAGTGTATGCATTTTGGTGTGTTATTTTATGTGTTTTTTCATGTTTAATTTTCAATTTTAGAAGGTTGTATTTTTATATTTAATTAGTCTTTTATTGATTTGTGTTAAGAAGGCAGTTAATTGAGGAATTTTGAATTAATATGAAGATTTATGCAATTAGTAAAACAACTAAAAATTAGGAAGGTGAACTATTGGAATTGCTAGACTGCCTGCCTGCCAAAAACAAAAAGCCAGCATCGTTCGGACGATGTTGATGGTGTATGGAAGGTACTACCTCCTATAAAACATGTCAGTTCGTGAACCATATGAGTTGTCTTCCCTCACAGTAGTTCTTTTTCAAAAAATAGCGAACCAAACTTCCTTCTCTCTTCAGATCTGCCCTACCCATCAGTTTTTCTTCAAATTGCTCCGATTTAACACTTAGCCATCCTCTTATAAAAATTTTTACCAATTGAAATCTTGTAAAATCTCATTTTTGTTAAGAAATTCAATATCTTCATTAAGGATCCAATAAGAAAATCAAGAGCTCGCAAGGGTGATACATCTTCAAGTCGTCCAAGGCGAGAAGTCTCCACACCGCCCCCAGTAATGCAACAAAAGGAGGAGCAACCGTAGGTTCAAAATCAATTTGATAATGAAATGCTTGAGAATGTTGAGCAACAAATCTGGTATGATACTCATTTTTTTATCTAAAACTATCATTTCAAAAAGGCTTGTAATCTACGAAGATTTTGAGCACATTGGGATAAAACATAATTTAGCGGCACGATGATGGTTGAATTGTATAAAAACTGTGGGTATTACTTTTGAATGCTTGGTACACGAATTTTATAGTAATGCTAAAGTGACTGGGCCAAGGATATTGATTGCATATGTTAAGGGAATAAAATTTCAAGTTACAGTATCTATCATTGCTGATCATTTGAACCATATTCTGAGACACCCTCATCCCCAATACCCTCTTACCACGTTCTCTGGTATGTCTAATGTTGGGATTGAGTTGACTAAGAATTCAGATTATGTCTAGGATAGGCCCAACAAATACATTAAGTAGCGAGACTTAACTGATAAATATAAAATTTTGAACTTGATCACTGTGAATAATTTACTGCCCTAATCCCAAAAAAATCAAGTATTCACCCAGAAAGCATATTTCTGTAATCTTTTGGAATTGGACATACTATTGACCTACCGACTCTGATTATCAATCAAATGATATTGACAGTAGAAAATAAAAAACCCATACTTCCTTTTGCTATTTTGGTTTCTTAATTGTGAAAGACAGAAGGGAGTGATACCAGATCCATCCTGGCCTATTGTGGAGCATCTGAAACCCCTTGACAAGACATCTTTGAAAAAGAGCCATAAAATCCAAGTAGAGGCACAACAAGAGATACCACCTCAGCCACAAGCAGACCAATTTTCAAGAGGTGCACATTTCTAGCCACAATAGCAGCCATATATCCCAGTGGATGGTCGGATTGATAGGCAGATTTTGTTGGGTCTCAAGACGAGGATGACTCAGTTTAATATGAGGAGAACCAGAGAGAGATCCTGAGGTTACTTGGAAGAAGATATGGCAGTGGCCCATCATCGTCAACTTAGTTAGCCAGAATCTCCTGCATTTTTCTAACTTTCACTCTCTACCTTTCTCAGACTCTTTATTTACTTTCCATTTCATGTGCTGCGTTTTCTTAAGTAATTTGGATGTTTTGGGGATTTACTTTTATGTTTTGGATGTTGGTTTAATTTCAATTGATTTGGTTAGTTTGTGTTTATTTCATATAGTTTTTCTATGTTAGGATAATTAGTTCATGTGACTCACAGTAGGATTACATTGTCATTCTTTTAACTTGTAGGAATAACCCTAACTGAATCACGGGGAATTTTCATACTCTATTTGTGCACTATCTTTATATTTTTCAAAAAAAACTTACTATTATGAGCACGTAATGATTTATTATTTTGAAAAACCTTTTGAAATAACATGATCCTTTGAGATGCTTACATACATAGTGGAGATGTGAAGCCCTTGTGTAGATTTAAATCAATCTTCCTTGAAGAGATTTTAAACGCTTGCTCAAATAAGAATTTCAGTTCAGCGTAATATTTCTTTGAATAATCTCATTAATCTTGTTTTGATTAGCACTCATTGAATAACATGTTAGCATTCTCCTTTAAATTTCTTGTGAAAATCACGCAGGTGTATGAGTTCTGGAAAATAAGCTTAGGTCATTTGAGATCTTATTTCGAGTCTTGGCCATTTCTTTTGCAAAAGTATATCCTTAGTAAGCCGTGATTGAGCCTAAGTAAAATTTATTTTCTCGAACCCATATGTTGATCAAGCCAATAAAAATATATTTGTCCAATCCTTGCTATCTAATTTTCTTGCACCCTCTCTTAAAGAAGTTATTATTCAAGAAAATAAAAAAGAAAAATATGGTTGGAAAGAAAGAAAAGAAGAAACAAATAATGTGTGGTAAGAAAATGAATAATGGTAAAAGAAAGTTTTACAAAAGAAAAGAACGGCCAAGTAACTATAGGCCTGAGACTGAAAAAATGAAAATGGAGAATGGGAAATATGATGTTGTTTCTATAAAATTTTGAAAATTTAAAGAGAAATAAAATGAAAAAGAAAGCTTTTGAATCTCTTAGACATCGTTTCTTAAGCCCAACACCCTTGACTATGTTATAAGCCTAATAAGGTCCTTTTTTATCCCAGAAGTCATGCATGCGTATCATTTCAATTATTCTTTATAAGAGGTAGTGTTGATAATGTTATTTGACGTAGTGTTCAAATTCTTTCATGAGATTATGACAAATTTCAATTTTATTCAAATAACCTTCTTTTGGAATATTTCATGTGTCATTACGTTGCTTTGATTTTAATATTCTTATCACATGTAATTTTTGAGTAATAGTCACTAAAACTTGAGTGTGTCTTTGTTGAGTGATTTCTACGAAAGGATTGACGTTGAAGCTAATTTTCATATAGCTTAGCAAAAGGTTGTAATATGTCTTAAGTGTTTTTGAAATAAAAGAAATCCACATACAGATACACGAGTTTTTTCTAAAAAGATACTGAATAGTGTTACAAAAGATGTGTGTTACTCTTATAGGGATAAGGAGAGGGAATATTTTAGCATAAAGATGGAATGATGATTTAATTTTATATATAAAAAATATGAATTATTTTATCTTAACTATTGAAGTTTGCATATAGGGGCTTAACGGTTTGTTGCATAGGCTAAATGTAATCATAAAATTTATGAAAGTGATTGTATATATTGTTTGTATTACTAGGGACTAGTAATGTTTGGTTGGGGTGTGATTAACCCTAAAAAATGTGTAAACGAATTAGAATTTAGGGTTATTTATGTGCGTTAATTGATTTAAAGTGCTTAATAGATGTTAAATTATGATTAATGTTTGAATTATATATTTTATACGGTTTCATATGCAATTAAGAAAACTTGGAGGGTTAAAGCATGAAAGAAGAACAAAAGAGAGAGGCAAAAGGAATTTCAGCAAGAAAGCTCACCATCTGGATGGTGAAACCACCATCCCAATGGTGGCCAAAGTCAAAGAAGTCAACAAAGGAGGCTGTAAGGCAAAATCCAGAAGATGAGTATCGTCCGGACAGTGGTGGTGGTGTGTAGATGGTGGTCTTAATCGCTTCAACTTTAAACTCATTTTTCATTGGTCCATTGATGCAATAAAGCTCCTGATTGGTTGCCTTGACCCTTCATCGAAGCCTATATAAATAGACACGTTCGGGGTCATTTTCAAGAGAGATCTTCCAGCCTTGGGAGAGCAAAAATTATCTTTTTCTACATTTCTTTTACTTCCTTTCTACTTGGAGGGTTGAACCTATCTCACTTTTTTGCCCTAATTGGTAATAAGAGTAAAGGTGTTTCAACTATTACTTGGGGAAGGATTCTCTGTGTTTTATTTTGTATTTACATTGCATTGCAATGGGATGCACTTACCCTTCTTGCTTGTCTATAGCAAGGAGAGTGAATAGTCTTTTTATACTCTTTAGTAAAAGGTGAAGATATGTGTAATACTGTTTGAATAATGGAAATGTCGAGGTTTTATTTATGTCTTATTGTTTATACCTCCCTTAAGTGATGGATAGTTTTCAATTCTGTTTGGTATCGTATTACTACATACTCATGGTTACGAGTATTAAGATAAACTTATTGTTATATATCGTTTTATCTATACGTTATTATGTACTTCTGTAATGCCCCAAAAACTACTCTGGACAGCATTACATTCTAAAACCATTTAAATAATGAGAGCACTAAAATAATCCATCATTAAATAAGATTTCATAAGTCATCCATAAGATTTACAACATTTTCCCAAAAGAATAGGCTCATCTTGGCCTTTACATTTTACAATTTACTAATGTAGCGCAGCGGAATATAACAAAAGTAA
>CM042188.1:19021492-19034512 GCA_023539305.1 Ilex asprella | reverse complement strand
TATATATATATATATATATATATATATATATCTCTTTTATCTAACACACTATAACTAGTTGTCTTTGGTCATTTTTTAAAAAGTTTTTAATTCTTAACCCCATAAAACATGATTAACTATAAAAGGTAAAAATGCGTTAACCCAATAGTATTTTTTTGCTATTTTAAATAATAAATTTCTCGACACCATGAAGTATGAGCTTAACTAATTTTGCCAAAAAATTAAAGAGCAATACTTTTTGGACCTAATTTATTGATCTAATTTATTGACTTAATTCATTATAATATTTAGATTAATTTTGGGCCCCATCAAACATTAGAATTTTGTGTTGATTCAATGATTCCATTGAAATTACATCATTAAGTTAGCAAATTAGAACAAAATTTTAAGTTCAAATAACATTACTCAAAATTAAATGATGATTGCATCATTGTCTCTCTAATTGTATCGCAACGAAAGGAATTATTAAGGAGAAATTTAACTTAAACTTAATGAATTGTACACAATATTCGAGATTTGAAAAAAAAAGAAAAAGGAAAGTGTACTCTACTTTAATATATGGATATATTCGGTTGACAAGTATGAAGTTAATAGAGGAATGAATAAAATAATGTTTTATACATTTTTTTTTCGGAAAATATAATTTTATACATTACATTGTGTCTACGATACAATTTATAGTTGCTGGAAGATTCTACACATGTAACTAAAATACATGAATGGAAACAAATCATGACTAGACATCATTAACTTGTTTTATTGTTGGTATGTGATGTGTACAAGTGCTAATAAAAAGTAAATTTTCTTTTTCATCAATTCTAAACTTCTAAATTTACCAAAAGAAGGCCAATTGAGAGTATTTCTGAACGAGTCCGGCAGTTTCAAACTTCAGATCTCCACTGTCGCAATTGACTATTATTACCATACTTATCCTTCAATAAATTGCCATTCGAAACCACTTAACGACCATAAAAAATGGCTAACCTCGTCTAATGTAAGCCATACTTCTCTTTAGATGACAAGTTCGAATTTTTAAAATATTATGTAACTAGTCATTACTTGTGTTTAAATGTACTATATAACACAAAAACTCGCAAGTAATTGCCCAACTTAAAAAAAGAAAATGGCCCAAAACATTCATCCCAATTCTTTCAAAATGACGTGCAATATATTGTCGATCATATCCTTCATATATAGAACTATCACAAAAATGTATAAAAAAATTCCCCAAAACAACACCACATATACAAATACTTCAAAAAAAAAAATACTAACGGAACCTAATAAATTTTATAATTTTTAAGTAATAAATAAAATTTTGTTGATTTATAAGACTTATGAATTTATCACCCTTGTCACCATTTGACCCAATAACACAACATCATTATAAACTCAATCACCAAATTTGCAATCCACCTCATGTAATAAATACTTCAACCAAAAACAAACAAATACTAACAAAACATACTACTAATAAAAAAAATTCATCACTAATGAAATAAAAATTACAATCATCTATATAATAAAACTAAGTTCACAAATACTGTCAAAAAAATAAATAAATTTGCTAACTCAAATTCCACTGACTTCCAAAATAATGTATACAACCTGTAAAAAAAAATTATATTTAGACATTTTTTATTATCTAAAAACATACAATTTTTTTTAATTCATCCACATTCAAATAAAAAAATATATGGGAGAGTGTGTGTTTAAGAGATAAGGGAGAGGTAGTTATATGAGAGATGAGCATTAATTAAGTCAAATTTAAGAGAGATATGAGATAGAGATAGGAGAAAGATATATACGGTATGTTTAAAAGAGATATGAGAGAGAAAAAGATATGAGTGAGTTTGTGTTTAACGTCTAATAGAAAGGAGAGAGAGAGCGAGTTATATGAGAGATGAAATTGTTAAAATTAAGTCTAATTAGGATCGTCGGATCAATAATCGTCAAGACATCTAAACTGCGAAAAGCTAAAGATAATTAAATCTAGTTACTTTATTATATAGGTATTTTGGATAAGATTACAATACTAAAAAATTGTTTTGGGTATCATACCGAAAGTTACAATAAAATGAGCGTGAGGTTACGACTCAATCCAAGAATGTCAGGACGCAATAAGATTATTTGGATCTATTCTTTTGTTTAGGATTTATCTTTGAGGTTTCCCCAGTTGAATAATACGACACCAATAAAAAAAAAAAACCAAGGATCAATCATTTATGTTATACTCCAATAAATCTAAAGGAGGATGAATACGCTTGTGCAGAATCAATTAGCAGTTAAATTTTTTTGACCTAAATTCATAATTAATCAATTAATAATAAATTTTGTTATTACAACTAAATTTTAAGTCAAACATCATTATGGATCATTCAATGCACTTATGATCAATATATTATGGTCAGTGTAAGATTACTCTTATGATATATCACTCTTGTATGCTTGAAACAATCCAAAAATCAATTACACACAATATTTAGCACACAGTTTTTAGGTGAAAACCCTCACAAGAACCAAGTCTAGCCTAAACCCTCTACTATTGAAATCAACAATACAAACGTAAATACTTATAAACCCTCTAGTCATACTAGATGTAAGTTATTCTTTTGTATCTTCCTGACAGACTCCCTCTCGCCGTTCAACTCAAAGAACACCAACTCCTCTCGGTTTGCGTTCAGATCATGCTCTCTATGGACCGTTGTTGATTTGTTCTTTGCAAGACTTGATCTTCCTCCTACAAAATCACACACAAGTAAAACTATTTTGTTTTTGAGAAACAAACAACTCTAAGGCTTTTTAGACAAATTAAGAAGCTATATTCTCTAAAAAATACTCACGTGGTTAGGTATGGAATCAACTAGATGGACAACAGCCCAATTGAATTCTAGGGGAAAAACCACATAAGAAAAGGATTAGGGTTTTTAATCAAAAACTCATTAGCTCTCCACAAGATGTAAAATCTTCACAAAGTTAAGATCTCTTCAAGCTCAAAATTTCAGAAAAATTCTCTTAAAAACTTTAAGGATTTTAGTTTTTATAATCAAAGTAAATCTTACCCAAGTTTAAAAAACATAAAAACGAAAAACACACAAGGAAAGCATTAGAGTTTTTACTCAAAAACTCACAAGCTTTTGACAAGGTGTAGAATCTTCACTAGATCTCTTCAAACTCATGAAACTTCTCTTAAAAACATCTAGGATTTAGTTTTTATAAGCAAAGAAAATTTGATCCAAGTTTTAAAAGAGCCCTAATCAAAATATGTAATTTTGCAATCGCTTGAGCGCGCATAGCTTCGCCCCAATGTGCTTGAGCTCACTCGAGCACGAAGCTAGGGTGAGCCATTGGAATTCATCAAACGAATAACTATAACTCTCGCTGAAGCCATGAAGGCCTTGCCCAAGCGACAAATGTAGTTGAACCCCAAATTTTTTTTTCGAAACATAATTTTAACAAAATAATTTTGTAAAAACATTTTTCTAAAAAAAAAATTCTCATGTCAATTACAATCACGCCACAAAAACAAGATTGGACCCAAACAAATAGATCTCTCAAATTAATCACCTATTGGGACACTAGGTCTAGGTCACTAGATCAACTTGCCAACCTAATTTGGTGTTGAAATTTGATGAAATCTTATTTCAGTTCTTTAAATCCCAATAAATGTTAATTTTCAAATCTTCAAACTCAACCTTATACCTATACTTTTTCATGTAAGTGAGTCATGCAATCATCCCAACACTAAATCCCTAACAATCCTAACTTTTTTTTAATGGTAAATTGATCTCAACAAGCCCTAATTGTCTTTTATAAATTGTAAGTTGAATTTAAATCTGTTGTAACTAACTTCTATTTAGTTGTACATTTCAATATAGCATCATTCATTCGAATTTAAGCTGCAATTTCTTCCTTTGTGTGGTCACATGCACATGCTTTCCTGCATCGTGGATTGTTTTTTCAGTGCTTGGCATGCACCACATTGCAATTGCACATCACATAAACTACTGTATATTCCCAACCAATTACTCACTTGTGAAATTTTCAAAAACAAAATTCAAAAAAATCTACACGTGTTCCCACAAGCAAATGTTGTGGCAAAGGGTGCCTACTATTTTTTCTGGTTAAGGACACAAAACTACAGAGTTGTTGGAATGTTGGAATTCGCTCCATCTACACAGGTATATACATGAAAGCAAGATTATCATGTCACTTTGTATATTCAAAGTTTGTTCGAAGGTAATACTACATGATTGAGATATTCCCCAAGTGCCCATATGGGAAAAATATTTCTGTAGGCAGAGTAACTTATCATACAGTTCTTGTTGAAGACTCCAATGATTTCCTGTTAACATAAATTAAAATAAAGGCCAACATCAGTAGATGACGTCATATAATAAAGGAGATCTCTTTCACTCTCTCTCTGTCTCTCTCTCTCTCTAAACGTATGTATATGTGTGGGTGTGCATGCAAATAGTCATTACCTGTTGCGGAAAGTCTCCATTTTCTATTTGGGCATTAATCAAAACCTTTGCAGCTCGATGTAGTGGGGCTGGATCTCTCTTGGCCTAGACCAGGACAATTTTAACAATGACATAACCAATGAATGCCGAATTAGTTTCCAACATAGAAATTTCACAATTGTCAATGTCATCTTCAAATTTAAATATATGTAGAAGTCGTTAAATAAAGGACATTTAGTTAATGTGACAATTTCCTTTCAGTGTAGAGTTTGAAGTAGCGACAACAAAAACTTTTCAATAATAGAAGTAAATTTAGAATTTTGATTTCGAAACATTGGTTGAAACATGCTGAAATTTGTCAAACTATTCCGAAATATTAGAATTTTGATATTTCATCGCTTATTAGTTTCAATTTCCACCAGAACTGAAACATTTGGTCATCTAGCTAACACAACCAAATTTTGATCCTTGTTTTAGTCTTAATAATTGTTTTTGGAAGTGTTTTGGTGACACGTCAACGATGCTATTTTTAAATTATTTTGCAACAGAGGTTTTTATGCAACAGATGCTTTTTATATAGCTCTTTCCTTTTTAAGTTAAACCCTTATTTTAGCTTTTATCTGCAATGGACTATTTACTCAATATCCTTTATTAATGTTCTACAAGTTGTATTTTCAAACATTATCTGACCTTTTGATGGTCGGTACTTTTTCTACAACTCTACCAAGAAAAGCAACTTACTATATGTAATTCATTACAACTACAACAAACAGGCACTAGCCGATATATTTCACATACCTGTCCAGCTTCTACAAGAGCCAGCATAGCCCAGCCAGTGTTTACTAGATGTGATCTGTTCCCTTCAATATTTGTGTATACCTGTTTTCAAATATGGACCAACAAAATGAGTGGAGTGAATAAATTATTCAATTGCAAGATGAACAAGTAAAAAAAGAGAACAAATTACTGCTTACGTTCAAATGGTTTGGTACAGTTAAAAATAAACTAAAAAACTTATACATAACTGCGGTTTGGGACAAAAGTTCAAGAGGATTTAGTTTCGGGCTAGGTACACAAGTTAGTGTGTCCATAAGCCAATTTAATTTTTAAAAACAATGGATGGTGAGATCGGATCAAATTATCAAAAGTTTATTTGATTAAATTGTTCGGTATTGTTAATTCCTTAGTCGATGTAACTGAGAAGTTTCAATCTACTTTCTTCTTGGGGAGAAAGTAAAAGTGCATGAGAAACTAAGCCAAGAAGAATCCTTACGTTGTTTTGGCATGAAAGGTAACTTTCTCCCCAACCACCTGATTCAAGCTGTTTGGATAGAAGAAAATCACAAGCTCTTCTGATGCTATAGCTATTCTGATAGGTACAACCACCAGCAACTAGCCCCTTTATTCCAAACCATGTCCCATAGGTGTAGCAGACTCCCCAAGACCCATACCTAAAATCTCAACCATGTCAGACAGTTTATACATACTAACCCCTTAATTAATTTGGATTATAGCATGAAATTTAGTAATGTAGGTTAAAGGAAGCATGATAGGAAGATAGGTTTTGGCCTCCATAAGCACCAAAACTTAAAAGGATTTCAAGTAAGTGAGGCATAATTTAGCCACTTCAAAACCATCTTTGGGGGTCAACCCCTTTCTTAATAGGAAAAATTACACCTTGACCCCCTCAACTATGCCCCCATTTCACATTGCCCCATGAATTGTCACATTTATTAGATTGCATCTCCAATTGTAGCTAGTGGTTTCAAATTGCCCCCTCAACTATAACATTTCTCACATTGCACTTTCAACTATGGTTATTAGTCTTACATTTTCCAATCATAGACATCAGAAACATGTATTTTACCACACGTTTGGATATTTTCCTTCCAAAATATGTCCACATGAGACCAATTCAAGTAGTAGCAGAGGTTATAAAACTTTCAAAAAAAAAGTAGTAGCAGAGGTAATGTGAGAAACTCAATAGTTGAGGGGCAAAGTGAGATCAGAGCTATAGTTAAGGGATTTAAAGTGTAACTTGCCCTTCTTCATATAATTTAAATAGTATGCATTAATTCATGGATCCATATTACTTTCATTTGTTTCCCCTAGTACGCTATCCAAATACTTTGACAGAGTCAAAATGAGCTTCTAATGAGAAAAGAAACCATGAACCATCAGGCAGCTGTATGCTCTCCATAAACTCCAGTGCTTTTCTGATACATGTTTCTATTTCCTTCCTCCTATGTCCTGGATACAATTTCGTGAATGACCCGAGACCTTGAATTGCTGCAGAGGTGCACTCCACATACCTGCGTTATTTGGATGTTAGCATTAAAATCAGAGGAAGATGCAGGACAGAACTAAACAACAATACAAATATCTGAAGTTTAAAGAACACTTCTCTAGAATTTTTCAATGACATCGGGAAGTCCAAGTATTAAAATGTTGTTTGGTGCATAATTTCATTTTGTTCAAAAACCAAAACGTTTTGAAAATGTTTCGGAAACATAATGGAACCACGAAAAAAGTATGGAACATGCTTTTGAAACAATGACCAAAACATCTCAAACATACCAAAACATAGTGAAACACCTCAAAACATCCAAAATATCTCAAAACATAGGAATTTCGATATTCAAGTCGTATTTGTTGAGATTAGAGGAGAGAAACAATAATGAGAGACAACAATATTAGGGAGAAAGGTCACAAAAACTTGACCTAGCACTCACACATCTCTTGTATTTATAATAAGAAGAATTACACATAGCACCCTAATACTAATAACAATTAACACATACTACCCTAATATTCTCAACACTCCCCCTCAAGCTGGACTATATATATCATATAGTCAAAGCTTGGAATAAATACATTAACTGGATCGGCTGGAGCTCACTGAACCGCTGAACCGGACCGAAGAACAATGACAATCCAACAGTCAACAGCGCTCCAATCGACACCACCAAAACAACATCACATCACCACCACGATGGCTCCAACAACCACCAACACCACCACCGGCACCACAACAGTAGCACCAACACCACTAGTACCACAACAGTACCAACAAACAACTGTAGCTACAATTACTATTCCAACACCCTCCATCAAACTCATGATGTGATCACATCAAACATCAAGAGTTTGCAAAGAGGAAAAAACGGAAGTGTGCGCATAAGGAAACGATCAGCATTCCACCGACAACAATGCCTAACAAAGCAGAGAAGCATTCCACCAGCAACAATGCCCAACAAAACCAATGGTCATCAAAGAGGCCCAAACAACAAATGCATCGCTCTGTCAAATAGCGAGCAAAACAAGTACAGGAACAACATCTGTACTACCACCACAACGAGTACAGGAACAACATCTGTACTACCAATAACAAGTACAGGAACAACATCTGTACTACTAAAATTGCATCGCTATATCCAATAGCGAGCCCAACCAATGCATCGCTCTGTCAAATAGCGAGCACAACGAGTACAGGAACAACATTTGTACTACCCACAACGAATACAGGAACAACATCTGTACTCAACGGGCAGCTACTTGCTTCAAGCCCTTGCTCACATCTCCATAACCAGAAATCCATCACAAAACCAACCAAAATCAATAACCCAAACAACCAACAAAGTAAATCAACCAAAATCCAACTTGCCCGCAACAAATCAGCCGAATCCAACCAAACCAAAGCCAGCAAACCCAATAATTAAATAGTCCAAATAACAAATAGACCAAAAAAAGGCCAAAATCAAATACCAACCCAACAAGGAAGCACTGATCCAGTTGGAATTAGGGCTGGACCACTGAACCGGTCTATTGGAGTACTGCTGGAGGTTGAACCAGACCATAAAAGTCAAAAGGAATGTTGAACCGGACCACCTAAGCATTGAACCGGACCATCTAAGCACAACTGGAAGCTGAACCGACTGGGAATACCGGCCTGAACCACTGAACCGGCCACAAAACAAACTGAACCGGCTGGCTGGAGACTGCTGGAGGGCTGAACCGAGTGACAAAACGGCCTGAACCGGACAAAAAAGAGGCAAACCGGGACTGACCCGGGCTGAAAAGAGGTCTGGACCACTGAACCGGATCCAAATTGACTAAACCCGGCCTGAACCGGCCTAAAACTTACTGAACCCGGTTGAATAAGTCCTCTGAACGACTGTACCGGCTGGGAAACCGGCCTGGACCGATGAACCGGGCTAAAAAATCGGATTGGAACTCCGAACCGGACCGATTTGTGCTTCTAGACCTCTGAACCGGAATGAACTGGGTCTGAACCGATCTGTTCTGGGTCTTAGTCTTGGGTCTTGGGCTGGATCGGCTCTTAGGCTTGGATCTTAGTATCCAACCCGAACCCGTCCTAGCAAACCGAGCCCGAACCAAATAGTCTTGGGTCTTGGGCTGGATCGGATCTTGGACTTGGATCTTAATATCCAACCCAAACCCGAACCAAATGGTCTTGGGCTTGGATCTTAATATCCAAACCCGAACCCGCCTTAGCAACCCGAACCGATTCGAAGTCTTCTTCTCCATAGCTAGGGTTTCTACGAAACCCTTCTCCACAGCGCTGCCTCCTCTGCCAAACCGACGAAGACAGCCACACACCACACCGGCAACAACACCACTCCGGCAAACACCACCGATCAACAACCCCTGCGACTGCGCCTCTTCTACCCCAACGGACGATAGACGACCACAACGGATGCGACCCGACGGTGACTCGACGGTGAACAGAGACACACCACCGCCAACGATCAACACCTGCTACCACCACAGCGCCGCCTAAGCCAACCTCTGCATGGCGATAAACAGGGACAACGCCACCACAGTGACTCAACAACTCGCAACCACCAATCGACGGACTTCGACTGCGTCTTTACAACAGTCACACCACCAGGGACTATCGATCACGCCAGTGATACCACTAGCTCTCTTCTTCGCGACTAGAGTTTCAGTAAACCCTGGTCTTCAACTGCACCGACCACTTCGACTGACACGAACGATGGCGAGACCAAACCAGACCACAAAAATGAAGACACTCCGTTGACCACACCAGTCGACTGCAACCACAACAGCTACCACACACCACCAACGATGACAGTAGCGACGAACACAACAACAACAAAGCAACAAAACAACAAAGCCACCACAATGATCAACAACTCAACAATCAATACTACAGTGTATCACAACCACTGTGTAACACCACCAACGATCAACACAAATTTATCCATATTCAGAATTATAACCTAGCTCTGATACCATGTTGAGATTAGAGGAGAGAAACAATAATATGAGAGACAACAATATTAGGGAGAAAGGTCACAAAAACTTGACCTAGCACTCACACATCTCTTGTATTTATAATAAGAAGAATTACACATAGCACCCTAATACTAATAACAATTAACACATACTACCCTAATATTCTCAACAGTATTAAAGTGAAATTTTTATCCCGCTAATGTTCTTTGAAAAGAGGAATAATGTGTTAGTTCTTCACATAGTTAAATCTATTAGCAATGGCAAAAATACATGAAAAATTCCACTCTTCTAGCAAGAAGCAATGGGATGATAACCGAGACAACGATAACCAAAATATCACCGACATACTATTCAAGTATATAGTAGAAGTTTCTATAATCTTACTGATAATCAATAATGATATCTCCAAATGTTTCCGCTGGATTGATCATCTGCCAGAGAAAAAATGTACCCAAAGACTTCGTATTAATTACACTTTCAATGCTTTACAAATTGAACACAGGAAAGCAAGTGATTATCATACCTCCAACCACGAGTAAGATCTTGTGAGCTCATATGATGCAAAACCCCCGGAACTGTTCTATAATGTCAAAATATTGCATAATAAGATGATTTCTGTTTACATGCATGCAATAAAGTGAATAAACATGAATGATTTTTCATTTTTCTCTATCACTATGAGGAAAAAAAGTCTAATTAACTATGAGAACATAAAAAAAAATAACTTTTTAAGGTCGGCAACTTCCAACTTTTATGGAGAATGCCAAACCTACTTTGCAGTGTAAACATTCTAAAATCCAAATTCCAATCCAGAGAATGATTATGCCAAAAACAAGAGAAAAATAATGTCCTACTGTTTTCATGGACTTTAGGTCAGCTTTCGAGCACTTAAAATTTGGAGGCCAATGAGGGTATTCTTAAATATAGAAATATAGAAGTGAGAGCAGGGGTCACCTAATTTTAACTTTTATACTGTACTGTTACAACAGAACATCTGTTTATTAAGACTTAAGGATTCAAAAGGCTATTTCAAGAAATTAAGGCTTCTAATCAATGATACCTAAATCATGGGTTGTTTTGGTACGTGATACAAGTATTGGTATATGGTACAACACTTTCTTACTTAGGTAGATAGTATGATGTGAGTACACTTAGCTAGTATGGTGTTTTGAGTTGTAATTCGTTTTGAAACTCTTGTGTAGATCGTTTTCACTATTACACAACTTATATATCATAAAACATCCATAAACACCAAGTTACCATTTATCTTATATTTATTTTCTAGTAGCTAAAATAATATATAATTATAAATTTATATACACATAGTCAATTAATATGTATTTTATATGTGTGCTACACGTTCCAAAACAAATCGATTTAGGGTTAGTACTACAATTTGAGATCATAAATTTTAGTGATCTGGATCGCAAAGCCACCCCATTTAGGATCTATGTACCCAAATCATGAGTTGTTAAGAATTTAGTGAATTCTGGTAACTATATTTCTCATGGGCCACTAAAAATTATTCAAATGGCCTAGTTCAAACCCCTCTTTTTGAAGGAGGTATATGCATGCGTCTGTGTCCTTTTTTAGCATGATCCATGTGACAAGGAAAAAAAATATCAAGTGTAAGAGAGTGGGAAAATTGAGCTGTTTTTTGGCCTGAAGATCAGAATGAGAAACCAACTCAGATGTTGCTAAAATGGTAGAGCCTTCTTCCTAACAGATAACCCTTCACCTCTAGTTTTTTTCAAAACTAGAAGAAATCCTCTTTTCGTTAGTCATTTGGTAATCATCTTAATATATCTCCAATAAATATTGAATCAAGAGGATTTATTTTGATGGTTGCAACGCCGTTAGTTTCACAGTGAAAGTTAGAATTAGACTATGGTCCTATAGTTTTGCTCCAGTGAGTTTCTCCATAAAAATGAGTGTCTCTCTCATCATGGTTGTGTTTATTTTATTTATTGGAAATTGGTGCATTTTCATACATAAAGTGAAATGAATGATATTATAATTGCTGTCTTTCCAAACTGAAAGAAATGCTTTAAATGAAGTGTCTCCACATAGTTGATTACAAAAATAGTACCTGAAGCGATAATATTAAATTTACAGCATCATTTAGCTGAGCTGGTCCTACTGCCTTCCCAACAACATCAGATGGCATTTGCGACAACAGGAGTGCTGCCTGTGCTTAAGACGGTTAAAATTCTCATCATGAAGAATTCAATGTGTTCCCGTTTTTCTCTTCTTTTTTTTTTCTTTTTTCTGACACAAACTCAAGGAATGGTACTTAAGTCAGATAGATGTCAATGCTGAGCAATAAGTTTAACAGCTTTGTATTGTATTCAAAGATATTGCCACTAAAGTTTCAAGGACTTTTAGCAGCCCTTTTTATCGTAAAAAGATGGTCACATGCTTCAAGTATCCTAACAAACTGGATTTTATTCTGTCCGGGTCGGACTACAATAATGGAAAGCAACCTTTCGATACCAGACCTCTTTTTTTTAGTTAATTCACAAAAATGACACATGTAGAGTTCTTATCATTTCATTGTTTCAATTTCTTATTCCCACGATTAATGGGTACAAATTACTCAAATCAAGATTTACGATTCAAAATCATATTTCAGTATGGTGCTAAAGGATAGTAAAAAGGGTGGGACTATTCCTAACCCACAAATCTCTGTTCTCACCCTATTTAATTTTTCATTATTAAACTACTAAACACACTCTTTCTATACCCATCTCATTAGTAACTAAACACACCCAATTAGTAACTAAGTTCACCCCATTAATAGTTAAACTCACTCATTTTATGTACACCTCTTTAATGAAAAAAGTCATCGTAAGAAAAAAAAATTAAAGAAGACAATTAATTTGAATGCATAAATATATTTACGAAACAAGAAAAAAAATCAAAAATGAAACCAGTAAAAAAAAACATGTTGAACCAAGAAAAAAGTAAAGAACGAAATAAGGAAAAAAAAAGACGCAGACTGAAACAAGAAAAAAAAATGAAACAAGGAAAAAAATATAAAGAAACAAACAAACAGAAACAAGAAGGAAAAAAAATCAAACAAAGATTAAATGAACAAGCAAAATTACAAGACGCAAAACTGAATATGAAAAAAATACAAGCATCAAGCACAGACACAAAATCAGATAAGAAAAAAAAATAACAAGCATAAATACAAAACTTTAACAAGATAAAAAATAACAAATAATTTGAAAAAATATATATATATATATATACACACATATAAATACTGTCTCTT
>CM042188.1:18956964-18973643 GCA_023539305.1 Ilex asprella | reverse complement strand
GACGGTACTCGTATCTCAAGTATGAAGCAAGACCCCGCATGGTCACCATCACAAATATCATGTCCCACGCAAGTACATACCAATGCTACCCCGTGAGCAATAGTGGTTTAGTCTTACCAAAGCACTAATCCCACTATGAGTGGTAGGAAAAACTCTTACCAAAGAGGACGTCTACCCACTCCATGATATCCTATCAATGGTAGCCCATGTTCATATCGTGCAACCATACAAGGGATACAATACCAACTCCTTTCTCAATTAACAAGCAAGTTCCACAATTTAGTTTTATGTGGTATGAGCATCCTTACAAGGAACTTCTCACCCATGTCCATCCAAACAACCTTTCATAATTACAATACCAACAATTATCACATATATCCAACAATTTCCCAAATCCACAACTTTCGCAAGTGATATTTCCCATAAAGCATATTTAAGAAAAAGTACATGAGATCATCAAAAGTATCATTTTATTGTTCAATACAAATCCCTAGAGTTTTGAGATCAAGAACAAATGAATGATCAAGCTTTGGAACTCAAGAACAAAAAACAAATTAAGTCTTGAATCCATGACAACCATTATCAAGCTTGAAATCAAGAATAAAGAGTAAATCAAGTCTTGAATCCATGACAACCATTATCAAGCTTGGAATCAAGAATTAAGGAACAATTAAGTATTGAAATCGACAACAAATGAATATCAAGCTTGAAATCAATAACAAAGGATAAATCAAAAGAAACCATAATTCCCTTGAAAATTAGGATTTTCAAGGCATACCAAGAGAATTATTGATTAACCAAGCACAACATAGGTAAAACACATTAATATTTAAGGTTGAGAATCTAGAACCAAGGAGAAATCAAGAGAAATAACATTCCCCTTGAAAGCTAGGGTTTGGAAGCAAGAAATGAGATTTAATGGTTACCCGAGTCTAACATTGTTCGAGACAAGGTGAGATTTGTAAGGATATCAAGAATTACATATTTGATAGCATATATATAACATTTAGAGTCAAAGATTACATATAAATAAACCTAACCTCAATGTAAGAGAATAGGAAGAAAACCCCTACCTTAAATCCAAGAGTTTTAAGCTAACCCAAGCTCCAAAGATCTCCTTCTTGTCTTCTCTTAGGGTTCCAAGAGGTGTGGGTAAAGGTGTAGTAAAGGGGGTAGAAGAAGAGAGGAGAAGAATGGTGTTCTTGAGAAATTTCAGTTTTGATTTCTATGGGGTGTAAATCTATCTTGATCTAGGTGTTTTGATCTTCTTCTCCTTCTCTTCCAAGCTATCTAGAGTTTAGAATGGTGTATGGACGACTAAGGAGGCGGCCTAAAGTATTTATAGGCCCAAAATTCGGACCGAGATCGCAACATTAAACATTTAGACTTTTTATCGGGTGTACCGGTACCCGGTACCGGTACCATATGGTACCGGTACCAAAAACCTTCTGGAAACGGGGTACCGGTACTATTCCGCAGACAGATTTTTCCTCCAACTTCCAAGGCAGTTTTGACCCATTTTGAGGTCGAATTAAAAAATTTTCATGAGATACATTTTTGTAGCCCTAGATGTATACTCTCTACTGTCAAAATTTCAGATAAATTGGATGTAAGAATAAAAATTTATGGCCGAAATACTGAGAGGTATCCAAAATATTTTATACCCGAAAGTTAGGAAATTTGTGTTTTTATTCCGGAGTACTTCCCAGCTTCCAATGCACCTCATATTACCTCTCCCAAGGTTTTTCGACCTTCCGGATTCAATGGAAACATTATCTTGACCTAGAAACATTTAGAAACTTATCTAATAACTAATTCCAATCTCAAACGTCTTTGAAACTTAAACTTCAAAACTCAAATTGCCTCCCTAGTATTTATTCCTACTATTACTATCCGTATGGTTCATTCTCACCTCATTATATTTATATATGAATCACAAAATAATTATATCACTATATATCTATATACATATATTAAAGAGAATGCGGGGTGTTACACTCAATCATTCCCCGTAGGGCCAAATCACAAACAACTTTAGGAAGGGCGTATACCGTCTCCCACGACATTGACAAATCCTTCTCAGGAAAGGTATATCATCCGTCAGCCTCGAACTTATGTGAACAATATTGGTTGCTTTCACAAACAACAATCCACTACAAGTGTTAGACAACCATCTCATCCTCATTGGGATAAACTAACCTCTAACACTTTACGACAGCTCTCGAATACAATTCAAGTCTGTCACTCCCAAACCATACAATAGATGAAACGATAACTTTCTCAACAACCACAATCTTAACCAATCACAATTTCCTTAACAATTCAAGTATCACAATTGAAAAATTCTCAATATAATAACATAATAAAGAAATTAAGATATGCAAAGAGATCATATCAATAAAATTTTTACAATTTTGATATCAAAATTTTAAGGTTTTGCCAAAAATCATAATTTCTTGAAACAAGAACAAGTATTAGATGAAAACATAATTTAATCATGAATAAGAATTTAGAAATCAAGAATCTATGTATTTATCATAACCAAGCATGTATTTAGCAAAACTAGGATTTTTAGAAATTCAAGAACAAATATTCTTTGAACTCAAACATGTATTTTGTTCAAAACTAGGTTTCAATGATAAAGAACCAAGAACTCATAAATATTTATCATATAATTATCAAGAAGATTGAAAACATACATAGATAATACCCCCTAAGTCTTAATGAAAGAACTCAAGAATAATCCCCTCCCTTTAATTCGATGTTTGAAGATAAATCTAGTCTGTTTGAATCAATCCCGAAATAAGAATCCTCCTCGTGTCTCATCTCTTTCCTCCTCTTAAACTTTCTAGGGTTTTCTCGGATGAAAAATTGTAGAACATAGGCCTAAGGGTCATTCCCAAGGTATTTATAATTCCAAAGTGGAGAAAACATTCAACAAAGATCATCCAAGTTCTGCCCAGTGCGTTCGGACGTGCGATTCTCCCGTCCGAACATGTCTGACTTTTTGTCCAGACTTCAAATGAAATTTTGACCCAGTTAGAATCCGATTCACAAAATTTTCTTGAAACACACTTTTGTAATCCTAGAATTCTAGTTTCTACTATCCAAACATTAGTGCAATTGGAGTTCAAATTAAAAAGTTATGACTAAAATACTAAGATAGTGTCAAATTCCTTCCTACCCAAATCCTCTCAAAAATAGGTTCTAACTTCGAAATACTTCTAAACTTCTAATACATCTCATATAACCTCTTCCAAGTGTTTTTCAACCTTCTGAATTCATTGTAAACCTTATTTTGACCTAGAAATATTTACAAAGTTACTTAACCACCCTTCTCAAACTTAAATACCTTTGAAACTAAGTTTGACTCCAAAATCAATTCGCCCAAAACTTAAACTTCATGATCAATCTTTCAACAACAATTTGAGATTTCTACAATATTTTTTATTCATCCTAAGAAAAATATTAAAATGATATTATTCTTATTCAATTCTAGCACGGGGTCTTACAACATGTTTGTTAATTTGATGGATTGAGTATCAATTAAACCGTAGTGTGCGAATTGGGGTTTGGAATTTGGGATTTCCATGAGAATGATTTAAATTGAGTTAATTCAAGATTAATTAAAATTAAACATCATGGTTATTTTGGGTTATAGTGACTAAAGGAGTTCTCACATTATTTACTATATCTTTGTGAGAAGAGGTAATTATGGTGATTTAGGTATTTATTTGTAATCAATTGGGCTATCTCTAGGTAAAGTGTCTATTGCTCCATGTATATAATCGTGAGAGAAGATCTACATCGGGTTTTTCACTTGGAATAACAATTGTCTATTTCTTTTTCTTTTTTACTTACATACCTAGTTTGCCTCCTAGAGATCTATTGTTTACTACTAGTTAGTATCAAATTGATTCTAAAAAAGAAGGTGGTTCAATTAGATGACCACCACTCTTAGATGTATCAAACTTTGCATATTGGAAAGCTCACATGAAAGTATTTCTTAAATTCATTGATGAGAGAGTATAGTTGACTGATGCGTACATAATGTTGCATGATTTTTCATATCATTCATCTTAGCTAGGTTAGTTATCTATTTCTTTTGTTTTAGTTTAGTTTTGTGTTTTATGGAGCATATAAATGCTTGCAAGCAAATCAATATAAAAGGGATAATTTACAATCATTTGGATGCAATGGAAAGTTTTGGAGATGATTGGACTTGAACCGGAAACATTAGAGCAAAAATGCAAAAATGCAAAAAAAAGGTGAATTTCTAGCCAGTAGGTCGAAATCTACTTCCTATTGATAGGTCAAAACATAAAGTCATTCTACCAGTTGGTCATTTCTCACCTACCAGTAGGTCAAAAATAGAAAGTTGTTCTACTGGTAGGTAAGGATGTGTTTTCTACTAATAGAAGCAAAAAAATTCAGAGAACGGAATTTTTAGGTTTTTTGACTGGTCAATCTTTAGGCTATCTTCATTAAAGCTTATTAGAGGAAAAATAAAGACTATTTTTTATGGACTAGGATTCTCCATATTGGCCAACTCTTTGGAGATGTCTTGAAGATATGTTTGGAGATTTTCTAATAATAAGAGATAGACATAAAAGGAAAGAGGATTTCTAAAACTCAGTTACATATCTCTTCCCTTTCTCCTATAAATACTAACCCATGAGAGCTCTTTGAGAAAAATTTTTCTTCCTTGGACTTCCCCAGAGGGATGCTCCTCCTCCTTCTTCTTCTTCGTTTTATTTAGTTTATAAGCAAAAGTCCTCATTATTAGTTTTCCATTATGTTGAACAAGTTACGGTATTTTATTTATTGCAATTACTTTTAAATTTCAATTTCAATACAAGCTTTATTTATT
The DNA here is from genome assembly GCA_023539305.1 of Ilex asprella. Classification (NCBI taxonomy): domain Eukaryota; kingdom Viridiplantae; phylum Streptophyta; class Magnoliopsida; order Aquifoliales; family Aquifoliaceae; genus Ilex; species Ilex asprella. The sequence continues at coordinate 18,968,773 of CM042188.1, read as the reverse complement.
TTATTTTATTTACATATCTTCTTTAATTTATTTTAATTTATCTTTTAATATGTTTGAGTAGTTTAATTCCGATATAATCGGATGAGGGAGTCTCATCCGTGAATGAGTGTTTTTCACGTAACTAGGGTTTTTTCAAAGATTAAAGTTATTTTGTTGATTGAATAATTAAAGTTGAAAATACAAGTGATATGTACTGTGACGACTCAAAATCCGGGAATCCGTTGATCACCCATCAACCTGCGGAATGTCTGTGGATATCATATAACTCGATATCACGTCGTTATGTCTCATTTACCGGGATTCATAATTTAACAAAATCGGACAGAGTTTTTTTTGTACGGGGAGATCTATCCAAAATCCAACCTGTACAACATACATGAACATGACCCATCCGAGACCCAATATAACATAATGACTGTACCGGGTCCATTTATGAGTAAAAATTGACCACACCGGGTCTATTTATCTATTCTCATATACAACATGCAAGGTTTATATTAAAAACAATCCATATGAGTTCAATTACAACTCTATTACATAAAATTACAAGTCAAAATTAGTTTGCTCCAAAAGTTTTACAAAAAGAGTTATAAAAGTCACAAGTCAGTTTTCTTCACCCTTGCAGCCCCGAATGAAAATTGTCCACCAGCGTATACCCCGCACCTGAAATATTTTTCCGTATAGGGTGAGTCACGCCCGGCAGAGTAATTCCTACAGAGGCTACTCCCCACCTAAGTGCACGTACAATGTCCACCTTCAACAATTCATATTCACATCAACGCTCACATCAACATTCCAAGTAAGAATATACAATTCTAGGTTGAAATTCTACCATGCCATGCTATGAAATGGGATGAAACTCATTCATGCGTTTTAACCCAAGTCTTCGCCCACTCCCACCACACAATGCAATGCTAATGTTTACTAAAATCCTTCATTTATAAATTACACCCAATGATCACTTTGAAATAAAAGCCATGATTTTATAAACCAAAACTTTTGGATGTTACACCTCGAATGATCATTTCATAAACAAAACCATGTATCTTTATGGGTAGCGGATTTTGGAATCACTCCGCCGACTCCGCAAACCTATCTACACTTTTTAGACTTTCACCGTCGGAGTGTATGAACCAATAACCGAGTTTTTCACCTGAGGGAGTGTCTAGCCCTTCTTGCTATACCCGACACAAGTTTTCTATGTCATGCGACCATGCGACTCTGTTGAACCTTGGTCCAACAGTACCGAGCCCACTTATCAATCACCAAATGTGGTGTTTGCTTTCAACCATGCACTCACACCCATGGAATGTGATGTCCCCGTGCATATGTAATGTAATGTGTCTTTGTATGTCAATGTCACGTCTCATATGTAATGAATGTCACGCAAACAACTTAAATCACACATTTCATCATGTATCATGGACAATTATATCATATGCATATAACCTCCAAACAATTCATCACAATGTCAATATATTAATACACATATCTCAATATTTCTTTAACACAATTCCCTAAGCATGTTACTACATAATCAAGCAATAACACACTTAATTCTCAAGGCTTGATGTAAACACATAATATGCCCACAAAATAGCCCCAAATCAGGCCATAAAATAGCCCCTAAAACAATCCATTTTTTAGCTACATAACATTCCATATTTTAGCCACATAACAATCCATAAAGTCAGTCCAAAATAGTCCATAAAATCAGTCCAAAACAGTCCACAATCTCAACCCAAATTAGCCACAATTTTAGCCCCTTAACAGCCCATAATTTTAGCCCCTAAACAACCACAAAACAGTCCTAAACTACCACATAGAAGCCCCTTAAATCAGCCAAAAATGTAGGAATAAAATCAAAGAAGGAAGAACCCTACCTCTTGTAGCGTAGAATGAAGGCTAGAGCTTCAAGAACACCTCTCAAGCTCCCAAAATTTTTGATTTCTCCAAAGTCTTCTCTTGAATTTTCGATGAAATTACTCGTTCTTGGTGTGGTTGCGTAGCCCTTGTCGCAGTGATTGACTTTAACTCTTGGTCTGAGTCGATCAGAGCGACAGAATTCCAGGAATCGACGAAAGAAGGTTGGACTTTCTCTCTTTTCTCCCTCTTTCTCTCCCACACATTTTTTGGCAGAATTTCAGCAAATATTTCTGCTGAAATATCAAATATTTACCCCTATTTATAATTTTAATACTTGGCCCGAGTCGCACCAAGTGTCCCCCACTTGTTCGGGTTCGTTTTTATCCCAAAATGATTCATTACATCTCGGTTTAAGTTCAAATTAGTTTTATTTGAACTTTAATCCAATTCTAAGAAAATTTAAAAAACTTATTTGTGGGGACCTTTGTGAGGTTAGCCTCCACCCAATCACCTAGAACGACGTACAAAAATCCGCCTTTCTCAGAATTTGATGAAATTTGACAGGGCAACTAGATTTCGCTATACGAATCCATCGGTGAAGTCCGTTGTGTATCCGAGATCTAGAACATAAGTATTTTAAATACACATTATAGTGATAAATTATCATTTTACCCTTTTTTAGAGAAAGTTTAAATTTACTCGGGTTTTACATATATATCTTCTTGCTTATCCGTAGACAACTAAGACTTAACACTGATAATTCTTGTAAGCACTGCAATTAATGTGAATGTAATTCTTTCAAAATTAATTCAATTAATTTAAATACACATTAGTAATTTTTTTGATTTTAAGTTGACTATTTTTCGTTCAAGAACGTATGATTACAAACTTCAATGAGCTATAAATTAGGTCAAAATTCTTATTCAATGTGAGACAAACTTTAACGACTAACCGACTTGATTTAATATTATCTTTTAGTTTTTAAATCAATCATTCACTTTTCTAAAACCAAAAAGATTTTTTATTTTTATTTTAATTTCATCACCATTCGAATTTGTCCTTTGTTTTCCCTGAGAAGACGACCTGGGTAATCGACCGAGTTATTAAACGATACATTCCTGCTCCTGGGAACCATTTTATTATCTACCCACTTTTGAGGTCAAGCATTTTTGACTTTGTTGCCCGGGAAAGCAGGCATACAAATTTGGAAGGTGATTCGGATCAATGTCTGGTAAGTCTTGTAATATTCATCATAAGTTTAGGTACATTTTTTTATTTTATTTTTGTTATATATATACATTTATTTTATTTAAATGTGTTATATGCATCATCTATGGAATATACATGTGAGATATGTGTTGAGTGTGGGCATATCACTGACGAGTGCCCTTTAATTATAATGTTTCGAAGGTTTTTGGGGGATGGGTCAATTATATTGCCTAATTCTCCAGAATCTTACCCAAACTATTGTTTTGAAAAATTTTATCCCAATTTTGATTGGGAAAACGACCATTATCAAGTACTGGCACATTCTACACAATCATAAGAGGCTCTCTAGTATTCCTCATACCATAAACCACAAGAAGAGAGATTGAAGAATATTTTGAATGAATTTATGTAAATTCAACTAGCTTTCAATACCCAAATGAGCCAAAATATTGAAGAAATAAAAGACATGCTCAACACATTGACCATGTATTTAATAATTTGATCCAAGAAGAAGAAGTTGAACGTGATCAATGTAGTGAGAGTGATTCTTTTCCTGAATTATAAATTGAGGATAAATTCATTAATACTCTTGATAATAAAAAAATTAAATGACATTATTACTCAACAAGAAGCTAATATGCTTAAGAACCTTTCATGATCAAAGAGTAGTAATGAGATTCACATATCCAATCTTGATAAGAGTATAAAAGTTGAGTTGAGTGCTATAATTGATAAAGATCTATTTTTTATCTCATTGTTGAATTTGTATAATATATATGCACTCATTATATATATATACTCATTATATATATATATATATATATATATATTAGGTGTATGAGTGCATAGTTTGAATAAAAGAGTTGCTTAGACACCATATTTTTAAGCCATTAAAAAGAAAATTGTGCATATTTAAATCTTACTGTAATTCGGATTGAGTGTGAGCTTTTATTTTTACTTTTACATAGTAGTTAGAATTATTTTTATTATTTTTTGAATTTTATTATTGTAAAAACCAGGTAAATTTAAACTTTTTTCTTAAAAGGGTAAAATGGTAATTGATTACTATAATGCGCATTTAAAATACTCATGTTCTAGTGCTCGAATGATACAAAGGATTTCTCTATTGGATTCGTATCGCGAAATCTAGTTGCCCTGCTGAATTTCGTCGAATTTCGATATAGTCGATTTTTTGCACGTCGTTCGAGGTGACTGGGTGGCAGCAGACCTCACAAAGGTCCCCACAATTAAATTATATAAAGTTTCCTCATAATTGAATTAAAGTTCAATTAAAATTAATTTGAACTTAAACCGAGATGTAATGAATCGTTTCGAGACGAAAAACAAATCCGAAAGTATGAAATATGCGGTGCGATGTAGACCACATATTTGTGACTATAAATATCGACCAAATATTTGAATTATGAGAGAAATATCTCATTGTTCAGCACCCTTAGCTGGTTAGAGAGAGAGAGAGAGAAAAGAGAAAGGAAACCTTGTTCTTCAAGCTTTCAATCCAAGATCTTCGACGTTTCATCTCTTGGATCGACTCGGACCACGAGTTAAAGTCGATCACCGCGACAAGGGCTACACAACGACACCAAGAACGAGTGATTTCACTGAAGATCCAAGGAGAGAATTTGGAGAAATCATTTTGGTGGTTGTGTTGGTGTTCTTGGAAGCTCTACTCTTCGATTTAAACTCCAAAATGTAGGGTTCTTCTTATTTTGGTTTTATTCCTATCCTTTGGTGTTAAAAAATAAGGGGCTCAAATTGTGGACTGTTTTGGGTTGAAATTGTGGACTATTTTTGGGACTATTATGGGGTTGTATTTGGGGTTCTTTGATGGCCTGTTTTGAGGCTGCTATGTGGCCTATTTAGGGGCTATTTTATGGGCTGTTTTATAGGCTATTATATGGACTATTTTGGGGCTGTATTTTGGGCTGTTTATAGGCTGCTATATGGGCTATTTTGTGAGTATGTTGTATGTTTACATTATGCCCTAAGAATTAAGTGTGTTATTGTTTGATTATTTAGTAACATGCTTAGGGAGTGTGTTGGAAAGAAATGTTGATATATGTGTTTTAATATATTGACATTGTGATGAGTTTTTGGAGGTTATATGCATATGATATAATTGACCATGATACATGATGAAATGTGTGATTTAAGTTGTCTATGTGACATTCATTACATATAAGACATGACATTGATATGCGATGGTACATTACAATGCATTTGCACGAAGGCATACCATTCATGTGCTTAGGCATGAGTATGGGGGTATGTGTGTATGGGCATGGTTAATTCAAACAGTATACTTGGTGGTTGAAGGATGGGCTCAGAAAAGTCGGATTGAAATTCCTACTGAGTCGCATGGTTGCATGCATGGAAACTTGTGTCGGGTATAGCAAGTAGGGTTAGACTCCCTCTAGTGTGCAAAACCCTATTATTGGTTTATTCACTTTCGTCGGTGCAAGTTCAAAAAAAGTGAATTAGGTATACAGAGCCAGCGGTGGAATTTTGCCCAACAAGACACAAGTTTTTTATTTATAAAAATACTAATTCAATAAGTAACAAACAACAATTATATGGTTTTATAAACACATGACTTTTGTTTCAAACGATTATTGGATGAATTTTTCGCTAATTGACGGTTTCATTGTACAAGTGCATTGCATTGTGTTGTGGGGGTCGATGAGGACTCGGGTTAAAGTGCATGAGTGAGTCTCATCTCATTTCATAGCATGACATGGTCAAATTCCAACATAGAGCTTCACATTCTTGGTTGGGATGGTATTATGTATGAATGTTGTATGTAAACATTGCATATGCACTAGGGTAGGGAGTAGCCTCTGTAAGAGTTACTCTATTGAGCGTTGCTCACCCTATACAGAAAAATATTTCAGGTATGGGGTACACGCCGACAGACAACACTCACTCCAATTTAGGATAAGTTAAGAGAAAATAAATTAAGATGGTTTACTCATGTTCAACGGAGGTCGATAAAGGCATCAACTCGAAAAAGTGAGATAATCTCTCTTAATGGTACTAGAAGTAGGGATAGAATAGACCTAAATTAACATTGAACAAATAATTAGAAAAAATATAAAAATATTTAACTTAAATGAGAGTATAGTGCATGATTGAAACGAATGGTGAAAATGGATTCATATAGCCAACCCAACTGATTGAGACATAAGACTTAGTTTGGCTTGGTTTGGTATCTTTCATTAAGCGTAGTGTTGAATCTAAGTTTGGGGGGGGGGTGTGCGCTTATCTTTGAATGCTTTATTTTTCTTTTGTGTTTATTTTCTAGGTAATTTTATTAGCTTGTTATGCTTATTTCTTTTTATGTAGTTTAATTTTTTGTTTTGGAGCTGATATTTTTATTATTGGAGCTTATGGTCAGGTATTTTCTTTCCCTTTATTGTTTTCACTTTTCTCATTGCATGACTGTTTTGCATTAAGGACAATGCATGATTCAAGTTGGGGGGGGGCAGGGGTAAGTGTTACATCACCATGTGCTATTTTTTTATTTGAAAATTGCAAAAAAAATTGAGAAAGGGAAAAAAAATTCAATTTGAACTGTATTATTCTATTTTAGATTTTTAATTATTCAACTTGAATCTTGAGTTGTTTGTGTATTAGCATTCTATTGTAGTTTATTCTATGTCTGAATATCATGTTAATATTTTTATTTGGAACTCAAATTTATATCCACCATGATCATGTTATTTTTGTGATTTATTGAATGAGATTCACATCTTAAAAAACTTGATATCTAATGTATAACCTATGTGATTTTTATGTCATTCTTTGTTAGAGGGTTATAATACATTTCCTCAATGACTATTCTTTCACTTTCAATCTCTTTTAATAATCTTATTATTTTTGTTTAGTTTAGTGTAAATGAGGTGATTAGTTGATTATATCTTAATGTTATAAGTACCTTACCATAAATTTTTGAGACATGATTTTAGGCTATTTTTGAATAAATTTGAGTCTTAACCTATTCTTTCTTGACATCATCCGTAGTAGCCGCGATTGAGCTTTAATAAAAATTTCGTTTATTAACCATGTAAATCACCAAACCAAGCATAAATGTGTTTATCTTACCTTGGTTATCCCAAGACTGATATTGTTTACAATTTGAAAAGGGAATGATGACTATTAGAAAATAAAATTAAAAAAAGAAAAGAAAAGGAAGATGATGAGTATTTGAGTTTAATGTTTAAATCTAAAATAAAATAAAAAGTTGTGAAAAGAAAAAATAAAAAATAAAAAATAAAGTATCTTGAAAAAAAAGGGTGTTGAAAATGAAAAGATAAAAGAATACATTTTTTGAGTTATTATTTCCAAAGAAGGAGATTTGGGAAAAAAAATTGTATTTTCAGGATACTCTTTTGAATATCTTATTATCCTTCGATTCTATAACCCATTTTCCCCAAGACCACATTACAACCAGATTAAAGTCCTATTTGACCTTAAGAATCGTGGCATGTGACGTCTCATTTCTTGAGGGTATCGATTAACACATTGAATACCCATCAACCCACAGAATAAGCTGTGATAATGCTTAGCCCGATAACACGTAGTGTTACCCAATCTATCGGGGTCCATAACTTTAAAAAAATCCAGGCAGAGTCTCATTTGTACTAGAGGATCTACCCAATACACAACCTATGCATTTATACAATATTGACCACACGGGGTCATTCATCAAAATTCAATCTCATAACATTGAATACTACCTATAACCATCATCTATGTATACATTCATTCATAAAAGAATAAATATCATAAAGAATCCTATATACATGCCTTAATTCAAAATATAGGCTTTGTAGAAGGAATTTAGACAAGGTCGTTGTAATGGAAACAAAAAATATAACATCCAAAAATAAAAGCCATAACCCGACTATATCTTCAAAGCGTGCCTATAGAAGGGCCTTTGGTGGAAATACGTGTGATACGTGAAAAATGTACCTATAAAGGGCTAGTCAATGCTCAATAGAGTAACTCGGAATGAAAATATCTCCCAACCAAAAATCATATGAAATGCCACAAGCAACATCACGTAAAACCCGGGTAAATTTAAATTTTTATGAAAAACAGTAAAACGATAATTTGTCACTAAAGTACAAGTTGGAAACTTGAATTTATTTAGAACTTGGAGGATGAAACAGACCTCACTGTTGGATTCGTCTCGCAAAATCTAATTACCCAGTCAATTTTCGTCAAATTCTAAGAAAGTCAGATTTTTTGGGTTTTACGAGACGATCGGGTGTTATGTGACCTAATAAATGAGGCCAAGAATTAAATTTCAAAAATTAAAAAATAATTTAAAGGCAGTTCATATTATTTTGAACTTGAATCGTTACGAAATTTAATTGTTTCCGGACAACATTAGATCCGTTAATGGAGGACATGTGGCGCGATGAGGGTCAAGCATTCCAAGGGGTATAAATAGAGGAGAAAATCATATTTTATCCCAATTTTAGCTGGGTTATTACGTTGGAGAGGGAAGAGAGGAAAAAAGAGAGAGTTCTAATGTGATGCCCCAAAATCCGGGGGTCCTTTATCAACCGTTGACCCACCGTCAACCCGCGGAATATACATTTCTTACTTCAATCCCAAACCTTAAGTCCAAACAAATCCCCTTAAGCGGGACTTTAACCCACGGTTAAACCCCGTGTTCTTTTAGTCATTTAATTCATCCGAGGTGTGGTGTGCCTCAAAATAGTTCATTTACGACTTTTGAATCAAGGAAAAGCCAAGCCCAAAAGCATAAGAACCAATATTTAAAATTTTAGAATTTTTCGGCTGTACCGGTACGCCGTACAGGTATGCAGTACCTGTACGTCGAACTCTCTGGACCTAAGTGTACCGGTACTGTCTACCCAGATTTTTACCATTTCTTACATTTTTCATTTTCAATTCATTCCAAACCTTACCAAAACCAACACAACACTTACACAACATGTATTTGGGCATTCCACATAGATTTTACAATTCTATTACATCATATGAATGCATTCTCATTTAATTACATACCAAAAGTAAATATTCATTTTACTTTTACAACTTTTGTCAAAAGAGAGCCACATTCCGGCTTCTTCACCCTTGGGACTCAAAGTGAGAGCCATTCGCCGGCATGAGCCCCACACCTGAAATGTTTTCCCCATAAAGAGTGAGCTACGCGCAGTAGAGAACTTCCTAAAATAGATTACTCCCCAACCCAAATGCACATGAAATGCTCATATGTAACCAATCAACCATTCACATATTCCAATCAAATATATGACATCAATGTTGAAAATTTGCCGAGCAATGCTATGGAATGAGATGCAACTCACTCCCTATAACTAACTCAGGCCCTTCCCGGCCCTTCAATACATGCAATTCACAATCGTGCAAATTGCTTGTCATCCATGAACCCGAGCCCTTCCCGGCTCTCCTACACATGCAATTTCCCATGTGTGTAATCCCGTCATCTATGTTACACATCAAATAATATTTTTCATCTGGGTTTTGTATGGGGTGAGTATTTATGGGCTTACACCAACGGTACCCAACTGACACGGGATTTATGGACTTCCACCAACAGTCCCGCGTACACCGACACACTTTATGGACTAATACCAACGACAGTGTGTATCCAATCACCAGGCCTTACACCCAAGGGATCTTCTAGCCCTTCTTGCTAACCCCGACTCACAACACCATGCAAAATCGTGCGACTCAGCCAAGTTACCGACTTAGCTTCCTCGAGTCCACTCGTCATCCACCCTTGTGGTGTTGACTACTTCCATGCACAACCACCCATTTGGTGCGATGTCCCCATGCATATGCAATGTATGCAATATGAACCATTTCGAACTCAATTCACACAATCCATGACAATTATATCCAAAGCATATAATTTTCATAATTCTCAATGCCAATAAACAAGCATGTATTTATCAATATTATCCATATTCATATCCAAGCATGTTATCTCTTATTAAGCAAATAACACACTTCATAATCATGACATTATGTAAACACATAAAATGCCCATAATTCGCATAATTTCGAGAAGTTATTTTAAGTAATTTATACATACCCAATTCAAGATAGAATATATTCTACCTATTTTCAATACCCATTTCACCAAGGTAAGATTTGAACACACTACATGTCCATATAACACAATTTCTCATGGAATTTTTCCAAAATAAATTACCACATTTTCTTACTTCCAAGTTAGGAATTTACTGTAATCTATTTCCTACCCATTTCATTTCATTTTCTTTCAATAGGCAAGTGATATAGACATCTATCAACCTATCCATTTCATTTAACATTCTAGGTTGTGAATACCACCCAAATAGGAGAATTCCCTACCTCTTGTAGCGTGAGGAAAGTCCATAGAAGCTCCAATGGTCAAACCCAACTCCAATCCAAGCTCTCCCAAGGAATTTTGGTTTTTCACCTTTGGTGAAAGCCCTCCTTTTTGGTGTGTACGCGTAGCCCTCGTCGAGGAGATCGACTTTCCCTATTGGCTCGCATGGATCCGAACTCTCTAGCTCCATAGATCGTAGAGAGAAGTTAGAGCTTCCATCTCTTTTCCCTCTCTTCTCTATTGGCTGGAATGGCTGAACCAAATGGGGGAAAATTTTGATTTTCCCCCAATTTATAATTTTAGAACACTTGACCCATAATGCACCGCCACATGTCCATTTTAATTTCGGATCCGTTTTCATCCCGAAACGATTAAATTTCGCTCCGGTTCAAGTTTAAAATATTTTTAATTTATCTTAACCTCATTTATTTTGGAAATCTCATAATTTTCTCAAAAATTTCGTATTCGGGTCTCCCGGGGCCCGATCGCCTTTTAAAACGCAAAAAATCTGACTATCTCGGAATTTGATGAAAATTTATATGGTCACTAGATTTCGCGAGACGATTCCAAAGGTGATGTCCGTTTCATAATCTGAGTTCTAAAAAATTTTAAGTTTACAACCCGAACTATTTTGATAATTTATCGTTTTGCCCTGTATTCTTAACAGTTTAAAATTTATTCGGGCTTTTACATCTAACTTCTCTCTACGATTTATAGCGTTCCTTTGGTTAAATCGACTTAGGCCAAGAATTAAAGTTCCTTCATGCAAAGAGGGCTACGACTACGTACCAAAATTGCAAATTTCATTGAAGATTCAAAAACAAAATTTTGGAAAAAATCAAGGTTTGAGCTTGGCTTGTGTTCTTTAAGGTTTCTACAACTTGTTTTTACGCTTCAAGAGGTAGGGTTCTCTTCTTAATTATGTTTATTTTCAACCTAGGGTTGATATATGGAATGGGTAGGGTGTTAGAGATGTAATATGATGTATGACACTTACCTATGATAGTTAAAATATGGAAAATGGGTATAAAAATGGGTAAAATCAATTCTAGCTTGAATTGGATATGTAAAAATTACTAGATGTGATTTCTTGAGTTATGTGATGAAATTGGGCATTTTATGTGATTACATGATTTGGTGCCTTGAAGGTGTTTGATTAAAATGCCTTGAATGATTGAAGTATGTTGTTTTGATGAAATTGGAATAACATGCTTGGGTGATGTTGTGAATTGTAATTATCTGCTTATGATATAATTGATAATTGGTAATGTTGAATGAGATGAAATGTTGTTTAGTATGTGCACGACATATGGAACATGATGTTGAAATTGCAAGTGAGATCTTTTA
>CM042188.1:18941333-18956864 GCA_023539305.1 Ilex asprella | reverse complement strand
GCACGACATATGGAACATGATGTTGAAATTGCAAGTGAGATCTTTTATTAGGAGTGAAAAATGTAGTAATTAGATGGGTAAGTCTAGTCATTTATACACAATGGATTGATATATGTACTAGTTTATTTAAAGATTTGTTATATAGTAGTAATAGATGAAATGTTATTATTTTGCAGGTATTTGATTTGAATGGGAGTTACCATAAGAGAAGTAAGTGGAAGTTGAAGAGGAGCTCATTGTCAAGCGCACCCAGATGGTGAAAGACTTGCGTCTGGACGGAGTTGCCAGAATGGCCAGGTGAATATTTCTAGGATTTGGTGTTCACTTTCAAGTGCGCCCGGATGGTGGAAGACTTGCGTTCAGACGCGCGTTTTAGAAAAGAAAAACTTTGCAGGAAGAGGTGGAATTTGATTAGACTTCTAGGGACGAATTTTTGTTTAGTGTTATTTTTTTTTCTGGTTGAAGTTTAGGATGTCTGGCTAGGCCTTTTGACTAAAGCTAGGGGAAACTCTTCAATGAAGTATGGTATTGTTATTGACTTTATGATTTAATGGTATGTTATATTTTATTAATTTTACTTTTGTTTTCATAGTAAGGTTTTTATTCTTTAATGATTCTTGATGCATTGTGCTTTATACATTGATTACTTGATTTTTTCTGCGAGACAAATAACTGGTAATTCCTTGCTAAAGTTGATTAATATTATTTCACATAATAATATAACTAGAGGATTGTATGGTTAAGTTAGGAATTAATTTGTTATGAGAGTTTGATTTGTTGTAGACTCCGGACACACCAAATGCTTACAATCGGCAAGTAATTCTTTGATTCTTCTAAATAAACTTTTGGTTATAAATGTGGTATTTCTACATCTTTATTGCTAAATCTTTCAACTGGAATCACTTGACAATTTGATTCTTGTTTGGGTATAAAAACTGAGTCTTTAATCATTAATGTATAGATTTGAAAGGGTTCCCCAATGCTTTAGTATTTTATATTTTTGATTTAAATATTTCATTTTGATTTTATCAATTGAAACACTTTCTCTAAACAAATTGGTTACAAGATTTTTTTATTATTCTAAGTTGGTGAATATTTTTTTCTCTATTTCATGAGGGTTCGACGTCGGTATTCCGAGTCTAACTTACTTTGCACAACCGGCACTTGAGTTTACATATTTAAAGTTGAAGCAAGTTTTTGGTGTCGTTGCTGGGAAAGTGTTGAAGGCAAAACCAACATTAAGGAAGTTTCTTGGTTTATGATTCTTCACATATCCAATAACTTTGTTCCATTTTATTTTATTTGTTGTTATTTATTATTTTTGTTAATTAGTTGTGATTCTTTGTTTTTAATTATTAGTTAGTTTATGAGTTCTTGGCATCGTGATTTGAGTGGACGATTGATAAGAGAGGACTGTGATACTTTGTTTGGAAATTTATTTGGTTCATCTGATCCAAATCATACATCTCACACAATGGCAGCAAATTCTAATAACAACCGAAGAAATAATTTTCCTAAACCTGAAGATCCTGATGACATAATAAGTAATCATGATGAGAATGATGTCGATTATCTAAATGTTAATTAAGGTCAGACTTTGTGTGAATATCTGCAACATGCATGTCATACTGCACCTTCATGCATCATTTTTCCATTACAGGCTACAAATTTTATTTTTAAACTTGGCATGATTACATTGCTTCCAAAATTTCATGGCATAGATTCTGAAAACTCTTACATGCATATAAGAGATTTTGAGGAGGTTTCTCCTACTTTTCATGATTAAACTATTTCTGTGAATATAATCAACTTGGAGCTCTTCCCTTTCTCATTAAAGGAAAAAGCTAAGACTTGGTTGCTTTCTCTCAGACCTAGGTCTATAAGCACATAGCTAGAGATGCAGAAAAAAAATTTGAAAAAAAAATTCCCTGCACATCGTACAAACTTTTTTAAAAGGCAAATCATGAATTTTTTTCAAAAAGAATCTGAAATTTTTTACCAAAATTGGGATAGATTTAAAAACCTTCTTGTATCTTGCCCACATCATAGATATGAGAGCTGACGTGTGTTAAGTCTCTTTTATGAGGGTTTGACTCCTCAAATGTGCCAGTTTATAGAAATGATTTATAATGGTGATTTTATGAATAAAGAACCAGATGAGGCCTTTGATTTTCTAGATCATTTAGCTGAGAATGCATAATCTTGGGATACCACATCCCAAAAACCCTCTAAGAATAGGAATGTAAATTCTTCATCAATTGGGGGCAAGTACCAATTGAGAGATGATGATGAGCTAGAGACAAGAATTGCTACATTGTCTAGGAGGGTTGAGGCTATGGAATTTTAAAAAGTTAATGAAATTGATGTTGTTCCTACTGAAAAAATTTGCAGCATTTGTTAAATCGTTGGACACCCCACCGAGGAGTGTCCAACAATCCATGTTTTAAAAGAACTTTTACATAATCAAGCAAATGTTGCATGTAAAACCCGGGTAAATTTGAATTTTTCTGAAAAAGGTAAAATGGTAATTTGCCATTTTAGTGTGGGTTGAAAATCCGTATTTTTCTAGAATTCTAATGATGAAATGAACCTCACCGTTGGATTCGTCTCGCGAGATGTAGTTACCCCGTTAATTTTCATCAGATTTCGAGGTAGTCGAATTTTTGCGTTTTATGAGGTGATTGAGTGTCGGGTGACCTCAAAAACGACCCCGTAAATAAAATTTTGAAAATTTTAAAATAATTTAAAGGAAGTTCATATTAGAATATTTAAACTTAAATCAGGACAAAATTAAATTGTTTTGGGACAAAAAATGGACTCGAGAATTGGGAACGCGTGACTCAACGTGGACCAAGTATTGAAAGGTATAAATAGGAGACAAAAATATGAATTTCTCCATAACTCTCTATTGGGTTTTAATGTTGGAAGAGAAGAGATAGAAGAGAGGGAAAAAGAGACAAAGCTCCACCTCCTCTTTACGATCTATGGAGTTCTACCGGTCGGAATCGTTCGGGCCAAGTATTAAAGTTCATCTACCCGACGATGGCTACACAACCATACCAAAAAAGACAAATTTCACCGAAGATTCAAAAAATAAAATCTTGGGGAAATCAAAGTTAGAGGTTGAGAGGTATTCTTAAAGGTTTTTCTACCATTGTTTACGCTTTAAGAAGTAGGATTTTCACAGCTTAGTAACAGAGTCTATGTATACGATTTACCTAGGGCTTGAGGGACATGGGTTTAGACCATTGTATTCATTGTGAATTACATGTTATGTGCTTTAAATGTTACATGTTATGTTTTATATGTTATGTGAATTATAGGCATGGTAAAATGCATGTGAAAAAGAGACACCAGAGTTAGAGAACATAATATAGGAGGTCGGCAAAAGAATGAACGGGATGGTTCAGGATGTAGATGTCTGCTAATTGGTGGCACATGCTCTACTAGCGAGACAGTGAGAAAAATCTCAAAGTTTAAACTTGATCCCTATCTTGGGATACTAAGTAAATGCTTTGTTGCTATATGATATGTGTGTAGATGGCAAATAGATGAAGAGAATGCACCCAAGGCGGTGGGCAGAATAACAATCAACCACCACTAGTCTTTGACCAACAAGCCTTCATGGAGGCTATTGGTACTATGGCGGCTACCTTTGCACAAGTTATCGCCAATGTGCGCCAAGGAGGCACAAGTAACCTCCAAAAGTTTAAGGCACACAAGCCTCTAACTTTTATTGGAGGGGCAGATCCGAGGGTGGCGGACCATTGATTCTAGCAAGTTGGCAAGATCTTAGAGGTTATGAAAATTACCTCCGATGCCACTAAGATATAGCTAGCTGCATTCAAACTAGAAGGAAAAGCTCATATGTGGTGGGATTGGGCAAAAGCCTCAAAGAATTTAGAGGCGATGCCATGGGGAGAGTTCCAGGAGCTCTTTATGGACAAGTACTTCCCATCAGTTGTTCGACATGCGAAAGCCTTGGAGTTCTTGGATTTGAAATAAGGGAATATGAATGTGATGGATTATGTGGTTAAGTTCACAAAATTAGCTTGTTTTTTCAATGATTATGTGGCCACGAATATGGACAAAGCGAGGAGGTACGAGGATGGTTTGAAATTGTCCATCGAGGGTAAGATTATGAGCCACCACCTACAAGATTTGGACTCGATGATCGAGATAGCCATGGCCATTAAGTGAGAGGTGGACGAAGTAAGGAGCATTCGGGAAACGAGTGCTGAGGATAAGAAGAAGAAGGGTCAATCATCTTCTTCGAGTTCGGGGAAGAAGTAAAGGACTTCGATTCCACAAGGACATCAGAGACAGGGCCGCGACTATCAAGGCCAAGGCCAAGGTTGGTCCTCCTAAGGCGGGGGAAACTTCAGGACCACCTATCAAGCAGGTTAGAGGACTTGCTACTTATGCCACCAGTTGGCTCACATGAAGCGGGATTGTCCTCAAAGAGAGGGAACCTAGAGCTATGGGGCATCCTAGTCCCAATCATCGGTGGGGTATACACAAACTCAATTTGTTCCTCCCTACCACACCATGGGCCAGGACAGCCAGTATCAGTTCCAAGGTGTTGCACAGGCCCCTACCATTTTACAAGCAGGGACTTCGTAAGTAGGCCAGATGGTCCAAGGCATGGGTCAAGGACAAGGCTCATAGGCCAAGACTTCAGGGACCCAAGGGCGTGTCTACGCCATCACACCTCAGATTGAGCTAGCGGATCAATTGGTTATTCATTATATATTTTGACTCTCTCGTTTATGGACAAGGATATTATTTGACTCTGATGCATCTCATTCATTTATTTATGCATCATGTGTGAAGAACTTGGGCTTAGAGGTTGAGACCTTGGAAGAGCCATTCCGTGTGAGTTATCACCTAAGAGCTAGGGTGAGGATTGATCAGATATGTCAGGGTTATGAATTAGAGATCTCAGGGATTCTACTCACCGTGGACCTTAAGGTCATAAACATGTCGGAGTTTGATGTCATCTTTAGGATGGACTAGTTAACGGAACAACGAGTTGTCATTGATTATAATCAAAAAAAGGGTCACTTCCAACACACCAGAGAGTATTTGTTACAAGTTTAAGGTGGAGAAACACGATGTTTTACGCCAAATAGTGTATGAATCCCCTTGGCAAGGGCAGTTGATGAGTTGACTAGCAAGCCTTACCCTAGAGGATGAGGCAAGACAAGAGTTTGGTCTACCTCGGGTGGGTTGTGAGTATGAGAATGTTTTCCCAGATGAACTATCGGGATTGCTTCCACATAGAGATGTAGATTTCACTATTGAGTAACACCCCGGTACATCGCCTATTTCTATGACTCTGCATAGAATGACACTTGTAGAGTTACAAGAACTCAAGGTCCATTTGCAAGAATTGGTGGACAAGGGCTTCGTTAGACTTAGTACCTCGCCTTGTTTGCCAAGAAGAAAGACAAGACTCCTCATCTATGCATAAACTACTGGCAGTTTAATAAGGTTATTATAAAAAATAAATACCTTTTGCTGAGGATTGATGAGTTATTTGATAAACTGATATGGGCGCGGGTCTACTCCAATATAGATCTACGCATGGGATACCATCAGTTGAGGATTAGGAAGATAGATATCCCTAAGACGGCGTTTAGGATGCAGTATGGGCATTTTGAGTTCACGGTTATGTCTTTTGGATTGATGAATGCCCCGACGGCATTCATGGATCTCATGCATAGGGTGTTCCAACACTACCTAGATCAGTTTGTCGTGGTCTTTGCTGATGACATTCTGATTTACTCCAAGTCTAAGGAGGAGCATGAGGGTTACTTGAGGGGTTTTTTCTAGACCTTGAGAGACCATCAATTGTACGTCAAGTTCAACAAGTGTGAATTTTGGCTTACAGAGGTGAAATTTTTGGGACACATGGTGTCGGCTTCGGATGTTTTCAGACCACAAGAGTCTGAAGTACATCTTTACACAGCGGGACCTCTATATGAGGCAACGCAGGTGGATGAAGTATTTAGAAGACTATGAATTCACTTTATATTACCATCTCGGTAAGGCAAATGTGGTGGCTGATGCACTCATCTGGAAGTCACAAGCAGTCTTGGCCAGTGTGGCTTCTCGGGAGTGGCAGATGCTCGAGACTGTAGGGTAGTTCGGGCTACGCTACAGGAGTCAAACTCAGGGCACTTTAGGGAGTTTGGTGGCTACACTTTCCCTACTGAGCAGGGTGATTGAGTCTCAGGAATAGGACACAGAGATATTGTCTATCAAGGACCGGGTATAGGTAACGAGGACTGGACCATTCACGTGGATGGTGGTCTTTGGTATAGGGAAAGGGTTATGGTTCCCTTGTCTGCGGATCTGAGAGAGAAGATCCTTAGGGAGTCCCATTGCTCCCATTTTGTTGTATATCCTAGTGGCACGAAGATGTACCATGATCTTCACTGCTAGTATTATTGAAGTGGGATGAAAAGGCAGGTTGGGGACTTTCTACTTGCCAACCTAGATGCATATGAATGCTCACGTGCAATTCACAAGAAACAATCACTCCATTCAAGAATATATAATTCAACAATGGAATCATCAATATCATGAGCTGAGACTCACACATGCAACTCAACTCGGGCCTTTATCGGCTCCCTCAACACATGCAATGTCCTGTGTATGAATCTAGGCATTCCAAGCCCCGGCCATTGATGTTACACATCCAATGACCTTTTTAAAATAAATCACGTGTCTTTGTTAGGTATTTGGATTTTGGAATCTCACTACCGATTCCATACATCATTACACTTTTTTGGACTAGCACCGTCGAAAGTATAAAAACTAATAACCGGGTCTCGCACCCGAGGGAGTACCTAGCCCTTCTTATTATACCCGACACACGTTTCTTTTTCATGCAACCATACAACTCAGCTGGACCTAGGTCCAACCTTCCTGAGTCCACGCCTCAACCACCAAGAATGATGTTTGATTCAAAAATATGCACACACACCCACACTCATGTTAAATGTCCACGAATGTGATTTTACCATTGCATATGCAATATAAATGTAGAATTGTAATTCTTAGCCATGTTTAATATGTCATGAACACATTATGAATAATTCAATCTCCAACAACTTTTTCCATGATAAATTACATCATTAGCATATAACCACTATGAACAACCTTAATGTCAATATATCATATGCATATATCAACACCAACTCCCAAGCATGTTATAACACAGTCAATGCAAATAACACACTTAGTCCACATAGACATTTTATCAAACACCCTCAAGGCATAAATGTAAACACATAACATACCTAATTAATAAATTTCTCAAGAAACCACAAACAAGTAATTTCTAAGTATCCAATCATACTAACATTGATTTTAACTATTCTCAATACCCAAACATGTTATAACATTTTCAATGAAACCAACATGCTACATCAACATAGGCATTTTTTCAAACACCTTCAAGGCACCAAATCATGTAACACACAATCATGCTCAATTATCACATTTTTCATAAATTTACCAAACAACTAAATTCGATAAACTCAATTCGTGCAAGATTGGTTTAACATATTTCTATACTCATTTCTCATAATCCAGTTACACAAGCTCTAATCCTTGTTATCAAAACCTTATATTTTTGGTACGTAGGTGTATCCCTTATCGTGTAGATGAAATTTGATTCTTGGCTTGAGTTGATTCAACGAACGTATAACCGTAGATCGTAGAGAGAAGTTAGAGAATCCTCTATTTTCCCTCTCTTCCTCTCTATTTTCGAAAATCTAATGGGTATGGGGAGAAATTTTGATTTTCTCCCTTATTATACCCTAAGATGTTTGGCTCTTATTGCATCACACGTCCTCCATTCTTGAGTCCGATTTTGTCTCGAGTCAATTAAATTTCGTCTCGATTCAAGTTTAAAATATTTTTATTTGCACTAACTTTAAATTATTTTTCAATTTTTAAAATTTAATTTCACGTCTCGTTTTTAGGTCACGCGTAAAATGAGAAAAATCTGACTATCTCAGAATTCAACAAAAATTGACTGGGTAAATAGATTTCACTAGACGAATTCAACTGTGAGGTAAATAGATTGCACTCCACTACTACTAGCACCGGTCCGAATCGGGCCTCCTCTCGTGTAGCTCTGTCGTCGCTGGCTATCCTCTATGTCTCTCTCCACTATGGCAGCTCGGTCGACAAGATCCCGATAATCCCGAATCTTGAGAGCCACCAACTTCTCTCTGATGACCAGCCTCAATCCCTGCTCAAAGTGCTTGGCCCTGGCGGCCTCAATAGTTATAAACTCTGTAGCATACCAGGATAGCTCATCAAACCTCCTCTCATACTCGACCACGGTCATGCTACCATGTCGTAGAGCCAGAAAGTCAGTCTTCATCCAGTCTTGGACTGATTCCGAAAAGTACTTGTCTTGGAAGATTTGGTCGAACTCTTCCCAAGTGAGCATATCGGTGTTCCTCCTTTATTTCACGGAGTCCCACCAATGGTCGGCCTCCCCTTCGAGCAAATAGATGGTCAAACTAACCCGCAAATCCTCGGCAACTCCCATGCCGTCATAGATCTTCTTCACTTGACGGATCCATTTATCCGCATCCAAGGGGATAGAACTTCCTTGGAAAGTAGGTGGGTGTTGGCGTAGAAATTTCCGAAGGACTACCATCTTCCTATTCTCGTTCTCATTGCCCGGTACTTGGGCTAGTGGCTGAGTCCCACCATTGTGGTAGTAGTTGTTGTTGTTTCTATTTTGGCTTTGCACCAGAGTGGTGAGCTCCTTCAGACATTGGTATAAGCCATTCATGGCATCAGGAGGTGGTGGTGGAGAAGAGGGTGCTTGGTCACCACGTCCTCGTCTACGGCCACGTCCACGTCCTCTTCCTCAGTCCATCCTGCACACCAATTCACAATTTAGTTTTATTGTTGTACAAGACATCCTAAACATTACTTTAATCTCAAGTCTATGGTTCCTATAAAGCAAGACCAAACAATTTATTTCTACCTAGTCCCATTTCTCTGGTGTGAATCCATAACCTACAGCTCCCATATAAGACCTAAAGCCTAGGCTCTGATACCAACTTTGTTACGCCCCAAGAACTCCCTGGACGGCATTACATTCTAAAACCGTTTACATAATGAGAGCACTAAAATAATACATCCATAAAGAAATTTCATTCATTATATATATATATATATTAATGTCTACTACATTTTCCCAAAAGAATAGGCACATCTAAGCCCTTACATTCCAACCAAAATCAACTAATGTAACACAGCGGAATATAACAAAAATAAACTAGGTTTTGTGTATAAGAGACAGGAATATTCTAGTCTAGTGCACAAGAATGTGGTGCTCTACGCGTCCACCTCGGGATCCACACTCCCATCTAGCGGAGTCTTGCAGTGTACCGGCTCTTCTACTCCCAACTCCTCCTCTAGCACAAAATCTAAAATATGTAATTGTGGGGGATAAGCACGAAGCTCTGTAGCAAAATCTTCCCAAACTCCAACAATGTTTAGAAATATGTAAAACAGGTCGGTCTCGTTTAATAAAATAACATATATAGCTTTTGAAATAAAACAAGGACATTTAAATAGATCTTAAGTTTACAACACAACAATAATTTAAATGAAAACAGTAAAAGCATTTCTCAAAAGAACCCATTCCCAAATCGTTTTAAAAAGTGTCTGCCATTGCATTGTCCCATACCAATGCACCGTCCCCGACTTAATCCAATTCATGTTCTCATCTAGATATATAGATATATATATTGGTTCATCCCATGTCATGTACGTTGATTGTTTCTCAAGAATCTACCCAACGACTATACCTAGTTCACCGATCATAATCAAATCACAAGCCCTTTGGAAAAGGGCGTCTACCATACCAATGGCAGTGATGAGTCCCTTCCCAAGAAGGTATACCACGTCTAGTTCGAACTCAAGTGAACGATAGTTGTTGTATTACCAAATGACAACCCACTACAAGTGTTAAGAAACCATCTCACCTCCACTGGGGTAGACTAACCTCTAACACTCTACGGTATCTTTCGATGGCAATTCAAGTCCCTCACAACAACCATATAACAAGAAAACCAACATATTCTCAATTATAAGCATATTTCTAAAAATTCCCAATTTCATCATGTCATAATTTCAAAAACCAAGTATGAAAAATATAAGAGATCATCATAAATACCATTTTGTTGTTCAATATGAAACACTAAGGTTTTGGAATCAAGAATAAAGAAAAATTTAGAGAAAAGTTCATCTCTTTTGAAAAACTAGGGTTTTTAGCCAAGAACAAGGATTTAATGGTTAACCAACCATTAATATTGTTTAAAGCAAGGTAACATTCATAAGGATATCAAGAATGAAGGATTCTATTGCATACATCTAAGGTTTAGAGTGAAAATCCCTAACCTCAATGGAAGAGAAAGAGAAGAAATCTCCTACCTTGTGTTCTTGAAAGGTAGGTTTAGATCTTGGATAACCCCTTTAAACTCTTGTTTTTCGGTTCCTTTCTTCATCTCTTCTCTTCCTTTCTTTCTCTTTTAGGGTTTCTAAGGTTAGAAGGCTGAAATGGAGTCAAAATAGGAGACCTGGGGTATTTATAAGGCTAAAATTGGACCATGATCGAGACATTTAAGTTTCAGAATTCTTTCGGCTGTACCGATATGCAGTACCGATATGGTACCGTACCAGGACGTTGAACGCTCTGGACCAGTTTGCTACGGTACGTAGTATCGGTACGGTTTTGCCCAGTTTTTGCCTTTTTCTTCGTTTTTCATTTTCAATTCCTCCTAACCCTTCCAAATCCATCTCAAACCTCTCCAATATATATCTCTACACCAAACCTATTTAATACAAGTTCTAGAACCTAAAATTTCATATTTTCACTTCTTAAAACTAAAATTCAACTATTATTTCAAATCTACCCAATTCAAACACACATCACTACCCATATCCATATTTGTACAACAATTATTTATTCTATATCTATATACATGTATAAAAGAAAATTCGGGATGTTACAGATGTAAATGCCATAGTTTGGCATATTCTTTTGATAATGTGGTCATAGTTTGGCTTATTCTTTTGGAATGATCTTGTTAGTTTTATATATGATGAATGAAAAATTTCTTATTGATGGATTTATTTAGTGCTCTTATGATGTGAATGGTGTTTAGCATATAATGTCATCCAATGGGGTATTTGGGGCGTTACAAGATTAGAGTTGATGAGCCAGTGCATTGGGAGGTTTCGATAGATGGGAACATGGATCCCGAGACGGATGTATAGGGTTATATACCCTTATATTCTAGATTATTGCTTTTGTTCTAGAATAGGAGATCCTTTTGAGATAAAGTCTATGTTAGTATTTTCTTATTTCGCTGCAAGTTTAATTTTAATTCTTTTGGGGATGTAAACGTCATAGCTTGACTTCTTCTTTTGGAATGATATTGTTAATGTTATATATGATGAATGGAACATTTTCTTATTGATGGATTTACTTAGTGCTCTCATGATGTGAGTGGTGATTAGCATGTAATACCGTCCAAGGGGGTATTTGGGGCGTTACAACATGACTAGGAAACAATCAGGATACGATCAGGACGCGACTAGGATATGACTAAGATTTTTTTATAAAAAAATGACTATTAATTATTAAGAGGGGCATAATTTGTTAAATTTTTTTTATTTTTTGTGTTTTTTGTTATTTAACTTATATACTTGAATGTTAATGGATGTATTTATTTTTTATGAAAATGGTCCATGCTTATTTTTGATCTATTTTGATTTTAGTCAAAAAAAATAATATTTGCAAGGACATATGATTAATATTTTCAGAAAAAAGTTTAATATATTATAATTCTATTATAGTCTAAAAAATATATTATATTATTTTAATTAATCGTATCTTTATCGTATCTTTGTCCTCTAGTTTTGAATTTTGTCATATCTCCAAATTCATAGCGTATCGGATTATGGATACGACACCCATCTTTGTATTCGTACATTTTTAGAATCTTTACTTTGATATAGTCGGCCACAAGTAGGCTTTTAAGACTTTTCTTTTCAAAAAAATTTATCCAAAAGCAATACACAATCCATACATTTGGAAAGAATCTATTCTTTATATAAAGTTTAATGTTTTAATTGGAATGTTAGTTTCTATTGCTTCTTTCAAGACTTTTAATTTGAAAAATAACTTCAACTCATGAATATAAATATTTGACTGAAAAAATTCAAGATTAAGACCATTTTTGCAAACTCTTGTCGTCTAATGATTTCAATCTTCAAACTAGATAAAAAGCTAAAAATAGTTTCATATAATTTAAGTTGTTCTTTTTTTTTTGGTCATATATAATTTAAGTTGTTCTAATCTATTTTTTTTCCAAAGAAATAGCTTGATATATTGTGTATATATAACACAATCAATTCTAAAAGATGCTTTGGTTTATAACATTATTTTCTTCTCGCTATTCTCATCAAATTATGATTTTACAAGAAATTTAGGTTCAACTTTTATTTTATTTGCAATTTCTTTAGATGAATACTATGAAGATGTAAATCTATTTTCCCCGTATTTTTTTTTCAAAATGAAATAAAAATCCATCAAATATTCACATTTTGTAAGACCCTATATTAAAATTAAATAAATATAATATTATCTTAAGAATTCTCTTAAAATGAATAAAATGGTGGTAGATACTTAGAACCATTGTTGAAAGATTGATCATAAAGTTTGAATTTCAAGTGTATTAATTTTGGGGGTAAATTGAGTTTTAAAAATGTTTAAGTTTGAGAAGGGTGGCTAAATAATTTTATAAATATTTTTAAATTAAAATAAAGTTTCCATTAAATTCAGAAGGTCCAAAAATATTGAAAGAGGTTATAAGAGTTGTATTAGAAGTTAATTATCGGACTGAGTGGACCACACTCCTTAATTATCAAATATTGTTCATGAAGCATTCTTAATCCCTCAATTAATTAAAAGATGGAAAAATTAATATTTGTGATAAAAGTGATAGTATTAATTAATAAGTAAGTTTCATATTTTTTGAACCTAAAAATCTTATCTAATGTGATCCAATGATGTGTGAACTATCAAGTGATAATATCGAAGTTGCAGTTACAATAATGTTTTGATGATTACATATTCTAATATTACTTTGAAGATTATGAATGTCATCAATCAAATGTTCCAATTCCTATCTGAAACACTCCAACACAGTTAATTTTCTTTTATTTATTTTGGCTAAAACTAATCCACTTAACTGTGGCACTATTTGAAAAACAAAAAAATAAATGTAAGTAGAACAACTTTTCCAACATCAACTACTAACATGGAAAAAGATCCCACCGAAGTATTGAACATGTAACACCCCAAAACACATCCCGGACGGGATTACATTCTAAAACTGTTCATATTATGAGAGCACTAATAAAATCCCTTAAGGAACAAGACTTCATTTGTCATCCATAAATAATTATAACATTATCCAAAAGAATAAGCCCAAGTCACAGCTATTACATCTCAAAAATTAATTAAAGAAACGCAGCGGAATAAACAAAATAAACTAGACTACACAATGTTCTAAAGGAATGTCCTAGTCTAGTACAAAAAGAAAGGAGGTCGCTTTATGCGTCTACTGAGTCTCCCAAGTTGCGGGCTCCTCGACCCTTACGTCCTCCTCTAGTAGGTAATCTGAAAAATGTTAGCGGTAGGGGGTGAGCACGAAGCTCTGTAGAAAAATTCTCCCACCATACAATGTTTATAAAAGCATTTAAAATGGTCGGTCTCATTTTTAACATAACATAGATACAAAATTTAAAATAAAGCAGTGACATTTAAAAAGGATCTCAAGTTTATGTAAACGCAATACTTCATTGAATAAACGAGCACCATATACAAATAATAATCATTAATGGTCATAAACAATTTCTAACACTTCTTTTGGTAGGTGGCATACTTTTGGGTAACCTCCACCCTCTTTTTAGGTCACCTTTGATTCTCAAGCATCCTTACCCGAAACCTCTTGAGAATGAGTGAGCATCCTTACAAGGAAACTCTCACTAATCACTACATTGTTTCCCAAGCATCCTTACCGGGAACCTCTTGGGAATGGTGAGCATCCTTATAAGGAACCTCTCACTCATATGCCTCACAAACAACCCAACCAAGCATACAATTTCTACATTTATCTCAATTCACAAGCTTCTATCCAAAATCCCCAAAATATATCATGCAACAATTCCACAACCAACTAAGTAAAGTACATGAGTGTAACGCCCCAAATACCACCCTGGACGGCATTACATTCAATAACCATTTACAATCCTGAGAGCATCTACATAACTTCATATCCAAAAGAATTTACTTCACCATTCAGGCATATACAATAATATCCAAAAGAATATGCCCAACAATGGCATTTACATCTCCAAAAGAATATCAAAGTAAGTCTTACAGCGGAAATACAAACTAAACTAGACTACACAATGTTTCAAAATAATACCCTAGTCTAGAACAAAATATATGGGGCCCAGCTAAGAGTCCTCCCCGGGATCCACACTCCCGTCTTGTTGAAACTCCCAGGGTACGGGTTCCTCGTGTCCTAACTCCTCCTCATGCATACAATCTGAAATGTTTGTAAGTAGGGGGGGTGAGTACAAGACTCTGTAGGAAAATCCTTCCAAACCCATTCAAGGTTTTGAAATCAAGCAAAACAGGTAGGTCTCATTTCGAACATACATATCAATGAAATTTGAAAGAAGATAAGGACATTTTAAAAGAGATCTCAAGTTTGTATAATAGTAAGGAATTGAAAGAGAATAAAGTCAACTTTAATTGTAAACACTTTTCAACATAATCCAATCCACCATATACCATTTCCACAAGTTATCGCGGCATCCCATACTACCCGAAACTCTTGGAGAAATAGTATCTGGTACAATGAACAATAATTTCTATTTGGTACCACTTAAGTAGGCTGTCGCTTCTCATGAATCTACCCAACGATTCTACCTCGTTCACCCATATACAATCACATTCACAGGCCAATTTAGGAAGGGCGTGTACTGTCTCATACGGCATTGACGAAATTCTTCCAAGGTGTCTAGTATACTAACCCTTTTCCCCGGTATCCGTGAACAATAGTGGTCATTGTCACAACAACGATCCACTACGAGCATTAGGCAACCATCTCATCCCTCATTGGGATAGACTAACCTCTAACACTCTACAGCAGTTTTCGAAGGTAACCCAAGTCCCTCACAATACCCTAAACAAGAGTGCCATACCATTAATATACTCAACGTCTCATATATAATCAATTCCATGATTTTCCCAATTTTTACAAGCAAGATACATAATAGAACAATTTCCGAATACAAACTCATTTCGTAATTCATGTTACAAGAGACAAGTGTAAGGAAATAAGCATGAGATCATCCATACTATCATTTTAATACCCAACACAACGCTCTAGCATTTTAGCAATCAAGAGA
>CM042188.1:18908958-18925755 GCA_023539305.1 Ilex asprella | reverse complement strand
GAAATGACTATACCGAGTACGAAAAACAGTCTTAGGAATATCTTCCCCATTTATACGCAATTGATGATACCTTGTGCGAATATCAATCTTAGAGTAATACTTCGAACCCTTCAACTGATCAAACAAGTTACCAATTCATGGCAAAGGGTATTTATTCTTCACAATAACCCGATTCAACCTCCGGTAATCCGTGCATAACTGTAGTATCTCATCTGTTTTCTTCACAAAGAGGACCGGGGCTACCCAAGGTGAAGTACTCAAACGGATAAACCCAATCGCCAACAAATGATCGAACTGCTTCCTCAGCTCCTTCTACTACAAAGGTGTCATTCAGTAGGGAGCAATGGATATGGGTTCGATTCCCGGATAGAGATCAATCTTGAACTCAATCTCTCTTTGTGGGGGTAACCCTGGTAATTCGTCTGGAAAGACATCCAAAAAATTCGATACTATCAACTGTGACACCCCAAAATTCAGGGATCCCTTATCAACCGTTGACCCACCGTCAACCCGCAGAATATACATTTCTTACCTCAATCCCAGACCTTAAGTTCAAACAAATCCCCTTAATCGGGACTTTAGCCCGCGGTTAAACCCCGTGTTCTTTTAGTCATTTAATTCATCCAAGGTGTGGTGTGCCCCAAAATAGTTCATTTAGTGTTCATTTGCAACCTTTGAATCAAGGAAAACCAAGTCCAAAAGCAAAAGAACCAATATTAAAATTTCAAAATCTTCCGACTGTACCGGTACACAGTACTGGTACGTCGAACTCTCTGGACCAAAGTGTACCGGTACTTCGTACCGGCACACAACCGTACTAGTACTGTCTATCCAAATTTTTACCATTTCTTGCATTTTTTATTTCCAATTCATTCCAAACCTTACCAAAACCAACCCAACACTTACACAACATGTATTTGGGCATTCCACATAGATTTTACAAATCTATTACTTCATTTGAATGCAATCTCATTTAATTACATACCAAAAGTAAATATTCATTTCACTTTTATAATTTTTGTCAAAAAGAGACACATTCCGGCTTCTTCACCCTTGGGACTCAAAGTGAGAGCCATCCGTCAGCACGAACCCTGCACCTGAAATATTTTCCCCATAAAGGGTGAGCTACACTCAATAGAGAACTTCCTAAATAGGTTACTCCCCAACCCAAATGCACATGAAATGCTCATATGCAACCAATCCACCATTCACATATTCCAAACATATATATGACATCAATGTTAGAAATTTGACATGCAATGTTATGGAATGAGATGCGACTCACTCCTAATAACCAACTCAGGCCCTTCCCGGCCCTTCGTCACATGCAATTTGCAATCGTGCAAATGCTTGTCATCCATGAACCCGAGCTTTTCCCGGCTCTCCTACACATGCAATTTTTCATGAGTATAATCATGTCATCTATGTTATATATCAATGACATTTTCCATCCATGGTCTTGTATGGGGTGAGTGTTTATGAACTTACACCAACGGTACCCAACCGACACAGGATTTATGGACTTCCACCAATAGTCTCGCGTACACCGACACACTTTATGGACTAAAACCAATGGCAGTGCATATCCAATCACCAGGCCTTACACCCGAGGGATCTTCTAGCCCTTTTTGTTAACCCCGACCCACAATACCATGCAAAACCGTGCGACTCGGCCAAGTTGTCGACTTAGCTTACTCAAGTCCACTCGTCATCCACCCATGTGGTGTTAACTACTTTCATGCACAACCACCCATTTGGTGCGATGTCCCCATGCATATGCAATGCAACGCCCCATTGCAACTCTACTGCAATGTTCAATATACAATGTATGCAACATGAACCATTTCAAACCCAACTCACACAATCCATGACAATTATATCCAAAGCATATAATTTTCATAATTCTCAATGCCAATAAACAAGCATGTATTTATCAACATTATCCAAACTCATATCCAAGCCTGTTATCTCCTATTAAGCAAATAACACACTTCATAATCACGACATTATGTAAACACATAACATGCCCATAAAACACAAATTCTCATGGAATTTTTCAAAATAAATTACCACATTTTCTTAATTCCAAGTTAGGAATTTACCGTAATCTATTTCTATTCTCATTTTTCTACCCATTTCATTCAACATTCTAGGTTGTGAATACCACCCAAATAGGAGAATTCCCTACCTCTTGTAGCGTGAGGAATGACCGTATAAGCCCCAAGGGGCAAACCCAACTCCAATCCAAGCTCTCCCAAGGAATTTCAATTTTCCACCTTCGATGAAAGCCCTCCTTTTTTGTGTGTACGCGTAGCCCTCGTCGAGGAGATTGACTTTCTCTTTTGGCTCGCAGGGAACCGAGCTCTCTAGCTCCGTAGATCGTAGAGAGAAATTAGAGCTCTCTTCTCTATCGGCCGAAAATGGCTAAACAAAATGGGGAAAAAATCTGTTTTTTCCCCTATTTATAATTTTAGAACACTTGGCCCATAATACGCCACACGTCCATTTTAATTCTAGATCCATTTTAATCCTGAAACGATTAAATTTTGCTCCGGTTCAAGTTCAAAATATTTTTAATTTATCTTAACCTCATTTATTTTAAAAAATCTCACAATTTTCTCAAAAAATTCGTATTTAGGTCTCCCGGGGCCTGATCGTCTCGTAACATGTAAAAATTTTGACTATATCGGAATGCGATAAAAATTTACATGGTCACTAGATTTCGCAAAACGATTCCAACAGTGAGGTCCGTTTCATCATCCGAGTTCTAGAAAATTTTAAGTTTACAACCCAAATTTTTTTGATAATTTACCGTTTTGCCCTTTATTCTTAACAGTTTAAATTTACCCGGGTTTTTACTTCAACACCACGTCCGTAGAGAATTTATCTTGATCATCTCCCATCAAGGTAGCTAAGAAACTCAAATGACTCCCCATCTTAGCTTTCAAGAATTTATTACCCGTAGTAGGAAATGGATGGGAAGAACATCGATCATTGATAAAACTGAAAACTACCCCTACTGGTAACTGAAATGTAATCCACTTGCGAAAACAATCCATTACCGCCCAGAAAGTGGACAACAAGTTCATCCCGAATATAACGTCATACCCCTTCATATCTAGAGCAACCAAATCCATAATCAATTCGTGCTTCCCAATACGAAGCACGCAACCCTTGCAGACCCGGCTAGTACCCAACTTTCTCCCATAGGCAAGTCAACATTCAATGCATGCTCTAACTTCTCAAAACTCAATCCCAAATTAATAGCATACGCAGTACATATAAAAGAAGGAGTCGCACCGGGATCAAATAAAATTCGGGCCCAAGAATTGTAGAGAAGAATGATACCTTCTACAACGGCATTGGAGGCATCTTCCTCCAATTGGGTCAATACAAATACTCTCCCTTGAGTGGCGCCGCTTGGTACTAGAGCTCCTAGCGACCTCTGCTGTTGTAGTGGCTTGTTTGCAGCTACTTGTCCTGTCGCTTGGTTGTCCCTCGGTGGAAGCGATGGGCAATTATGTTTAAAGTGTCCCACTCCTACACATGTGAAACGCTAACAGGGGTCTGTGGCTATCCTCCCCAGTACACTTCCTGCTCCTCGAGCTATCTAAGGTCTCTGTCCCCCTGCTTGATTTGGGCAACGGTAAGGTATTGTTCTCAGCGCTTCACTGCTACTAGCACCCGTCCGAATCGAACCTCCCCTCATGGCGTTTTGCCTCCTCTAACTGTCCTCCATATCCCTCTCTACCAATGCAACTCTATCCACCAGATCCCCATAGTCACGGATCCTGAGAGCCACAAGCTTCTCTCTAATTGTAGGCCTCAAACCCTGCTCGAAACGCTTGGCCCTCCTGGCCTCTATGGAGATGAACTCTATGGCATATCTGGATAACTCATCAAACTTCCTCTCATACTCCATCATAGTCAAGTTACCCAATCGAAGAGCGAGGAAATCGGCACTCATCTTGTCTCTAAGCGACTCGAAAAAATATTTGTCTTGAAAGATTTGGTCAAATTCCTCCCAAGTAAGTGCATCGGGGTTCCTCCGCCTCTTTACCGAATCCCACCAATGGTCGGCCTCTCCCTTGAACAAGTAGGTAGCCAAGCCAACCCTCAAGTCCTCGGCAACTCTCATGCCCTCACAAATCTTCCTTATACGGCGAATCCACTTATCATCTTCTAAGGGTTGAGAGCTCCCCTGAAACGTAGGTGGGTGTTGCCTTAGAAATTCTCAAAGAACTACCATCCTTCGATCTCTGTTTCCATTGCCCGGTACTTACGCTAGAAGATGCGCTCCACCATTATGGTTGTGGTTATTGTTTCCATTCTGGATTTGCACCAGAGTGGTGAGCTCCCTCAAGCATTGATATATGCCTTGCATGACATTGGGAGGTGGTGGCAGCAGTGGTGTTTGGCCTCCATAACCACGCCCACGTCCACGTCCGCGTACATTTCTATTGTCCATCCTGCACATCAATTCACAATTTAGTTTAATTGATGTACAAGATATCCTAAGTATTATTTTAATCTAAAGCATATGGTTCATATAAAACTAGACCAATAATTTTCTTCACCCTAATCCTTCATCTCTAATGGTGATCCATAACCTACAGCTCCCATGTAAGATCTAAAGTATAAGCTCTGATACCAAATTCTATAACGCCCCAAAAATAACCTTGAAAGGCATTATCTTCTGAAACTATTCATACCATGAGAGTAACTAATAAAATTCCTAAATAACCGGAGGTCCTTAATTTAACAAAATTCGGGCAGAGTCTCCTTTGTTCGGGAAGCTCTACCCAAAACGTAACATGTGCAATTATACTACATTGACCACACCGGGTCCATTAATCCATAAAATATTTACAAAATTATCCAAAAGAATAATCTCAAACCATGGCTACTACATAAAAAGAATTACATTTGAACTTAGCAACGGAATAAACAAAATACTAGACTTTACATGATTATACATAATCGTTCCTAGTCTAGCACAAAAATAAACAACATCTCTAGATGTCCCACTCGGGATCCAAGTACCCATCTAATGAAGCTTCTCCATGGCCCTGCTCGTTAGCACAGAGCTCCTCCTCTGGCCCATAATCTGTAAAATATTGAACGGTAGGAGGTGAGCATGAAGCTCTATAGAAAAATCCTCTCAAACTCGAATAAGATTTAGAAAACAGATTAAAACTGGTCGATCTCATTTCGTAAATAACATATATATTTTGAAGGAAAAACAGGACATTTAAAATAGATCTCAAGTTTAAGCCGTAACAATAATCAAGTGAAAGGATAAGGTAAATTTCACAATAATATACCATTTCCAACAAGATTTTGACCCATCCTATGGACTTTTAGAAAAAAAAATTCCAAATAATAGTGTTTCGAAAGTAATTCCTAAATGCAGGTAGTTTTTAAAAACGTCAAATGAACTGACGTTTTTAGGCTAAAGATGTCAAATGGACTGACGTCTTTATCCTATAAACGTCAGTCCATTTGACGTTTTTTAGCCCAATACTGTAGTTTAGCCCATGATCTTAAAAACATCAAACGGATTGACGTCTTTAACTTCAATCTAAATCCCCTATTCCCCTCTTCTTTCATTCTCCACACTTTCTTTCCCCAAATTCTTTGCCCTAGCTTCAATTAGGCGACCCAACAGCGACCACCACCATCGAAAGACGTAGCACCCCCACCATCGAAAGACCACCACCCACCATCGCAACAGTACCCACCACCACCGCTGCACCCCCACCTTCGCAGTGCCACACTACACCACAGCAGCACCACCCTGCACCAGCAAGCCGCACCCAACGTCGAAGCCCCAAATCCAAGCAGCATTAGGCTACGTTCTTCCCCAAGCTGACGTGAAAAGGTGGTTTTTCCCCAAGCTGGGGTTTAAGGAAGGTTAAAGGGTATGTTTTGTTCTCCATTGTATTTTGTTCTGCTTGATTTCATATGTCATTGGACATAGTTTGAGTTTTCTTGATAATTGTTGTGAACAATTAGAGATGTAATTGGAAAATTTCATATGGTAAAGTCACTAGAAAATTGGAAATAAACACCATTTTTCTTTCCTATGGGTTAATGACAATTATGAGGTTTTGAAATGCTTGGAGTTGAGAGGGATTCGTAGATGTATTTTACCGGAGGAATAAGCGCTACATGTGAGTGAGTATTGTATTATGCCTCTCTGTGTGTGTGAAAGAGTGTGTCTTTTGAATAGCTTGAGCCTTTTGGTTTGAATTCGTCAATTGACTTGCCTGCCTTGTGTTTGATAGAATGTCCAGTGGCTTGCCTTCTTTGTGTTTGATAGAATATCCAGTGGCTTGGCTTCTTTGTGTTTGATAGAATGTCTAGACTAATGGGTTGGCTCTGTCATTTAAGTTGTTTGTGTGTGTGTGTTCTGGTGCCTCACTGTATGGAAGGTATGATTTTCGATTTTTCTATGTCAAATATCGGTAGTCCGCAAAAGGAAAAAATAACATTAAATATTGTTTTCGAACGCTTACCATAATCATCAACTTATTTTTTGAAAATTTATGTAGACGAAGATGATGAATAAGTTGAGGGTTAATATAGGTGGTTTTTTTTAATGTTTTATATGTAGTAAGTTAATCATCCATTTACCGTAATGTAGTAGTATTTATGTGTCTTCACTCTTGACATTTTTTTGTACTATAAAATGTTGGTGTTTGGTTATTTGTGTTGTAAATGGATAATAAACACTAAAATGACTTGGGTTTTTTTCATTGTGGGTTGGCGGTAGTCATGTGATTCTCGATCTAGATTTTTTGGTGGTGTTAGTAGTCGGTTTGGTGGGCAGTGAGTGTTTTATTGGTGGTTGAGTGTGGGTGCTAGTTGGAGGAAAGTGAGTAGGAAAAGGTATGTTCAGATGCTAGAAGTTAGTCGGAGGGTGTTACGCGGGTGGGCGAGAAGGGTGTGGTGGTAGATATGGAGGGAGAAGTGTTTTGTTGGAATCATATATTTTTAGATTTGTAATTCTAGTCTAGACTTAAACTATATGATTACTTGATCATGATGGAGAGCTAAACTTGTGTTTTTTTTTTCAGGGAGCCTTTTTCTATTATTTTGTTCTCATGTCTCACGTTTTCATAATAAGCAGATTCCTATCTACAACTTACAGATAGTGGGAAAAAAACTGCAACAATATATGGCGAGTTTGATGATGACCACTCGACTAAGGTCCAATGATTTTAAGTGAAGTTTCAATAAACAGACAGATTGTGTTCAAATGCACATCATTAGATTGATAGTAAATTTCATTTAAACTAGGAATTCACTTCTAATAAATTTTTAGTTTTTAGTGTTTCTAATATGTATTAATTGATGAGTTTGCAGAGCAAATCATCACAACGAGACATTGCAAGAAAATAGCTATGAAGACTCAAAAGAAATGAAACTACTGATATTAAACTTCTTGAAAATTATTTACACCATATAAATTTTTGCTTAATTTATTTCTCCAATTCAGAGCAAAGTGATCAATACAAGAAATAAAAAAAATGGTTTTTAGTTTGTTTTGGAATTTTAAAATCATGAAACTAATGTGATCGGTCATGCCCAATTTGTTGGAGCTTTTGACCCATAATATGTTGGAGCTTTTGACCCATCCCACTTTGTTGAGGTTTTGACCATAATATTATTTTTCTATCTATTCATGGAATTCATCATGCTAAGTCTTGTCTCAATTCTCCTCGGCAAAATGAAAATGCTAAGAGAAAACATAGGCACATTACAGAAAATATTCTCAACATTCTAACTGGAGGATCTCCTCCTTATTCTTTGTAGTTTCATGCATTTCCAACTGTTGTATATATAATTAATAGAGTACCTCCAAAAATCACAAATCACAAGTCCCCTTTTGAGCTTCTTTTTCGTACTTCTCTAGATTATTCTTCCACAAAGGTTTTTTGTTGTGCATGTTATATTTTACTCATCCCATACTCCAAACACAACTATGAATAAACATAAAAACTTTGAAATTATTAATCGAATCTCAACGACTATCACCACTTGATATAATAAAACTTTGGATTTAATTTATTAATTTATTAATTTATTTTATTGGTGGGTCATGTATAATTATTGGATTAATGATGAACTTTAGTATAAACATTATTAATTTTTAGAGAGAATTACACTCAAACATTATGTAGGTTCTCTATTCTATGTATGTCTCTCTCAATCTTAATCGAAGTTCAGTATTTATTTCTCTTAGGCATCAAACACCACATTTACTTCAACATAAGCATGTTGATTTTGAATCACTCAAAGTAACTCCAGTATTGTCATCCTTGAGCTGGATAGTCCTGATAATTATGATGAAGTTGTAAATGTAATTCAATTACTGCCTTGTTGGCCAAAAAATTGTCTGCATTGTTTGGTTTCTTGATAACATGTTTTACTTCTGATTCAATACATAATAACATCTAAGGAGATACCTTCTTGTGGGGATTCTTTATTCAAACTTCCATAAAAAAGTTGTATCTTCATCTTTTTTAGTATCATACAAGTACATTTCATCCTTGTAGATTTTCTAATTGATAATTTCTTCAAGTATTAATAATTTCTATCTATTGGAGTGGACGAAACTAATTGAAATTGAGGGAAAACAAGTTACCGTGTTGCTATATTGGGGTGGACGAATGAATTATGATTCAGAAGGTCTATCATACAGTTGTCCTCCCAAAGGTGGTATTGTTATCCCAAATTTACACTATAATGGGGTTGGACAGGGCGCATAACAAGTTAAAGTTGATTTGTAGATATCCTTTTACAGTTGGAATAGGACCAGGACCAAACATAAATACATATGTCGGTCTGAAAATTATCAACGATGAACTAATGACCTCAATGGTTAATGTGGTACTTGACAACCTCAGCATTGCTAATGTTGCTTTGTACGTGGAGACAGAGAACATCAATGTTGGCATAGATAGTAGTCAGACCAGAGGGTGCATTACCACAACTGTCATGTCTTACACTAAATTGCTTAGGCGAGAGATGGATCCATTGCCATTTTTCACTTTTGGTGTGATGGGTGAATGTTTAACTCCCGTTGGGATGCCAGTAATTGATGAGTCTAGACAGTACTTTTACACCCAACAAAGAATTGGAAGCACGACATACGGTGTGAACTTAGCCAACATTTCACTGAGTCAAAATTTTGAAATAGGTGAGGATGGAATTGGGTTGGGTGAACAAGATGATGTCTATCAACCAATAATACAACAATGCCCAATTCAGGAATATGAAGAAATGTGTGCTAATGATCGTACAGATGTCTCCGATGATGACAACGAAGAAGAAGAGTTTGAGGAAGCAATGATTGATGAGTCGGATGTTGAAGATGAGAATGGTGAAGACTGTGATGCTGCTCAAGTGGTGGAGATGCATAAGTCTCACTCTACCTCATTCACAACCACTGAATTAGGTCAGTATACTAAAGCAGATAGTTTTGTACCATTAGTTAAACAGAATTTGTGGGATCCGGTGAAGATGGAGTTGGCGAAGGGTGTGGTTTTAAAGTATAAAGCTTTATTAATTAGAGCTATTAAATGGTACTCAATCAAGCTGAATCAGGATATTTTCGTGGTCGAGACGAGCACAATTGTGTGGGTTGTATAGTGCATCATGTACATGCAGTCTAACTGCACTTAGAGGCTACGTGCTTGTTTTAAGAAAAAATTAAAAAAATTTCAGATCACAAAATTTAATGGACCACATACCTGCTTCTACCCTAGGATGAGTCGTGACCATCAACAGTTAGACTCTGACTTCATTTGTCATAATATATTAGGACTTGTGGGTGATGCACCATAAACCAAAATGTCGAAAATTCATATGAATATAAAAGAGAATTTCAAGTT
The DNA here is from genome assembly GCA_023539305.1 of Ilex asprella. NCBI lineage: Eukaryota > Viridiplantae > Streptophyta > Magnoliopsida > Aquifoliales > Aquifoliaceae > Ilex > Ilex asprella. The sequence goes on along the minus strand of CM042188.1, from coordinate 18,915,856 downwards.
TGATATTTTCTATAAGAAAGCATGGATTGGGAGGAACAAAATAATTGCTAAGATTTTCTTTGATTGCGACTCATCATATGACATGTTGCCAAAGATTTTGGGTGCTATCAAGAAGTATAACTCTGGCTCAATTGTTAAGTGGCGGTACAACTCTGAAACTCCTTAATATAATGTTTTTTTACGAGTCTTTTGGGCATTCAAGGCCAGCATTCAAGGGTTTAAATATTGTTGATCTGTTGTCAGTATTGATGGGACATTTCTGCATGGAAAGTACAAGAAAAAACTATTAGTGGCGACTACTTTTGATTCTAATAAATAGTTATTTCACATTGCATTTGCTATTGTGGAAGAGGAGAATACATCAAGTTGGGCTTTTTTCTTATATTACCTTCGACAAATTATTCTTAAACATCAGGAAGGGATATGTTTAATTTCTGATAGGCACAAGGGGATCCTTGCGGCTGTGAACAAGGAAGATTCTGGGTGGCATCCACCGCATGGTTATCATCATTTTTGTCTTCGACATGTTTGTAGTGATTTTAATACAAAGTTTAAGGATGCACATTAGTACTATCTTATGTGAAGGGCTGGAAAGGCAAGACAGATTCGCAAGTTCGATGACTTGATGACCCAGATACAGAACGTCAAAGAGGATGCGTATAAATACTTGACTAAAATACCATTAGAGAAGTGGACATTAACACATGATGGTGGATGACAATATGACATCATGATAACCAATATTTCAGAGGTTTTCAATAATGTTCTTCAAGGTGCTAGGTATTTGCCCATAACTGCTTATGTGCAGTCCATATTTTATCGGGTCACTAAGTATCATTTTGAACGTCGAGACCAAGTGGCAAAATGAAAAGAAAATGGAATGGAGTTTTCAAAGCGTGTTATGGAACGATTAAAATATGCACAGCAAATGAGTCGTGTCCACGAGGTGACACCATTTCATAGGCAACGTGGTCTTGTTGAAGTGTCAACTGGCGGTGGTCATAAGCAAGTTGTGTGTCTTGAAGAGCGTTCGTGCACATGAGAAAAATAGGCAATTTATAGAATTCTTTGCTCACATGTGTTGGTTGTATGCTCTTATCTTCAGTTGCATTTTCAGTCCTACATATATCCCATATACACCATCAACACTTTGGAGAAAATTTGGGCGCCTGAAATGTTTCCTCTTGAGGATGAGCATTGCTAGGATGATCCCCCACGGCCCAAATTAGTCCCTAATCGTAACCAACGTCGAGAGTTGATTGATCGACCACGGACGATGCGCATATGAAATGAGATGAACTTTCCGCTAGAGGATCGTAATCAGATACATTGTGGGTTATGCGGTGAACTGGATCACAATCGTCGAAAGTGTACATCCATAAATATACGGGCTCGAGCATCCCTTCACTAGATTGTATTATTTTGTTTTGTAGGCTTCATATGTTGTTGTATGTTATAATCATTTGTGTATTGGACTTGCTGATGTGACTGTATTGTAGCCCTATTTTGGTACAATGTGTTGTATTTAAATGTTTGACGTAATGATTTGTTTGATGGTTGATGGTGAATGTTATTTTTTGTATATTCATATAGTTATTCATTATGAACACCAATGGACGGCGGTCATTACATCCTGGTCCATAGGACCACTCCGTTCTGGCATTACAGTCTGATCATTGATCAGAGTATATATGGCAAGGCATCGATCTGCCTCTGCTGCACTGCAGACGAACTGGGTCACAATCGTCGGAAGTGTACATCCATAAATATGAGGGCTCGAGCTTCCCTTCACTAGATTGTAATATGTTGTTTTGTAAGCTTCATATGTTGTTGTATGTTATAATCAGTTGTGTATTGGACTTGACAATGTGACTATGTTGTAGCCCTATTTTGGTACAATGAGATGTATTTAAATATTTAATGTGATGATTTGTTTGATGGTTGATGGTGAATGTTATTTTTTGTATATTCATATAGTTATTCATCATGAACTCCGATGGACGGCGGTTATTACATCCTGGTCCCCAGGACCACTCTGCTCTTGCATTACAGTCTAATCATCGATCAGATTATATATGGCAGGGCATCAATCTGCCTCCGTTGCACTGCAGACGAAGTGATCGCACCGCATGACAGTTACATGTCACAGATGAGCGTGTGCTACGTTATTTGGTTATCGTCGGCTTTTATGGGGCGCACAAGATTGCGCCCAAGCGGTTGGACCATACACTGATCACAGCGCTTGTTGAGAGATGGCGTGTCGAAACGCATACTTTTCATCTTTCGGTGGGAGAGGCGACTATCACTCTTTAGGATGTTGTTGTTCACATAGGCCTATCAATTGATGGTATGGCAGTGTCTGGGAGAGATAGTTGTCCAGTAGACACGATATGGCCAGTATTATACCAGCAGTTGCTCGATTTTACACCTGTCGAGGGGGCTATCGACAGGTCTTCACTCAGGCTTTCAGCATTGCGGGGGCATTTGGATGGAGGTGTCCCAATAGATGCAGATGATGATTTTATTGCTTCTTATGCCAGAGCGTGCATCATGTTGTTGATTGGTTCATGCCTTTTCTTAGACAAGTCTTTTAACAAGGTGAAGTTGGTGTACCTTTCATTACTTGTCGATCTTACATTAGTTAGTCAGTATAGCTGGGGTAGCATAGAATTGGCATGCCTTTACTGCGAGATGTGCATCGCCGCTAGACGTGATGCTAAGGACATTGGCAGCTTGCTTGTTCTAGTACAGGTACATGCAAACTTATGTTTCATGTTTGTCCAAATATATACTATTTAATGTAATGACAAATGTATGTGTTACACTATAACTGTTTGCTTTTTTATGTAGTTATGGGTATGAGAGTGTTTATCGCATATACATCCATAGCGATTACTCCCACGTGATCCAGTACTTGATATACATCCGGACATTGCCCCAGCAGATGATGTACCACCTGCACCAGTACATGGTCCTGCACTTGATGACCTACCACCAGGGTCTCGTAGGAAGAGGTAAGACATTTTATTATTCATTAGTATTATAATGTACATCCAACTAATCTTATTTTTTGTGCTATATAGTTGGGATGTTGCATTTTCTAAGCAACACACGCCTACTCATGTCCTCAGACATTATAGAGATCAGCTGGATCAGATGCATGATGAGCAAGTATACAAGTGAAACACTATGTTGTTGGATGTGTTGTTATTGGTTGTACTTGGTATGATTGGTTGTTGGTTATTGTGGGTATGATTGGTATGCAATATATAATGCAACAGGTTATTTTGAAAAACAATTTGTTATCATATGTGCAGGGGAAACTCTGGCGAAATTTTTATTTATTGGGTACATCTAACAAAATTTATTATTTTTATATTGCAGATGATATGGCAGCCATTTACTGTTGATGTGCTGGCCACCATATCTGATTATTGCTTACGTGTGCGGGACTTATGGACTACTCGGGGCCTACTCATATGTTTTGATGTGGTAGAGTGGCATTTTTCAAACTGTGTTATACGAAAGTTTGGATGTAGGCAACCCATACCAACGCCGTGTGATTCTACTCGTGAGCTGCATGTAATAAATAGGTGTGGCAGACATGGTTATGACTTGACTATCGCACATCAGCGGTACATCAGCATGTGGGATCAGCGACGGGATACTGTTGTTCATGGCGAGCCTACGCTCGACATGATGGATGTCACTGATCCCTATATGGTGTGGTATCGACGCATTACTAGGCTATTTATCGGACCACTGATGTCGCGCCCTGAAGTTAGTTTTCAACCCGTCGGCAGTATCATGGAGCTGATGGTATGTGTTGTTTACTTAGTATCTAAATAAAATATGGTACATAAATTATTTGATTTTAATTTTAATCATTTTTTTTTGTTCTGCAGGCACAGACACTTACACAGGTTTACCACACAACTCATAATACAGTTAGTGGGGAGCCTGATATGAGGAGATATCAGACGGCCATCAGGCATATGGAGGAGATAAGGTATCGGTGTTTGTCAGCTATTTCTGAGCACGGCCGACTTGTGCAGCCTCCGGCAGATAATTAACAGCCATTTGTTGCAGCCCCTGTTCATGCACGACAGCGGTGAGTATGTATACCTCGACCGCCAGCTGCATGCGCACATGGGCAGACTCCCCCACCGACTATGGATACTGCTGTGATATCATCAGAGGCAGGCCCATCGGCTGCATATGTTCCACAGACTGTTGCAGAAGAAGGCCCATCTACCCCATATGTCCTAGTTTTTTATTTTGACGTTCCTACATCGGTGGTTCACCATCAGTCTTCATCACCGCTTAATCATCCTACTGTTACATCATATAGGCCACCGCTGACCTCTCCTAGTGTTAATGTATCAGCGATGCCATTCACACCTACACTAGATCCAGGCGTTACGACAAATACATCACTTACACCTGTTGGGGCATGTATTTCACGTATTGTTCCACCGATGCCCACACGACCTACTTCTCTTATTCCATACGATGACAGCTCCGATGATGCTGAGGTTCCAACTGAGGGAGTTACACAGGACCCGTCACTGTCACACATATCTCGAGGCAGAGGTCGGGGCAAAGGTCGACATGGTGGAGTCATAGAACATATATCACCTCAGCCTGATGGTCAGCGGCCAAAGCAGTAGGGAGACCACCGTCTTGTGGGACATAGTCTTTTTTTATAATATGATTTGTATAAAATTTGTAAATATTATTGTTGTATATAAAATCTGTTTGTGTTCATAGTTTCATGTAATGTTATTTCATTACTGTCTTTCAGATTATTTATTCAATACTCTAAAGACATGTTTGTTAAATAACATAACATAATTAATTGAAATTTAGATGGATATTACAAACTGGAGTAGTACACCATATTTTATAGAAACATAATACATAAACATATTGCAAACACAAGCACAACCACAAAAGTGAAAATATTACAACACAAGATTTCAAGGACACTTCTTTATGGCTCTTCATCCTCGTCAGACAGGTAATGATCAGAAATACATCCAGTTTCACCACTCAATTGGTAGCTTAATATTGTTTCTTGCATCCTCCCTTCTGTAGCACAGTCGCTTGCAATACGACGCAGATTGTACCAATTACAATGAATTGTCATTCGATTATTCTCAACTTGAATGTGAAACAATGCTCGCTCTAAATCTTGAGGAGTGTTAATAGGCATATCAATGGCAACCTGTCGAGGTCTTCTTATGTTGCAAGAACGTAAATCTAAACTTAGATTTTCTCTTTCTATCAAGTGATATTTTCATTCCGTCATCATTGTGTTCGTAGCTCTTAGTGAATAGCGTAATTGAGGATTCATTGAGTAAAAGAACTCATCCTCTAAATCCCAATGATAACCCAGAGTTTCAAACAGGGTTCTCAAACTAAAATTTATTGTTAGAGATAAATTTTGTACATTGAATATTTATTTATGTGAGTATGCAAATGATATTAGAACATTATGTAGTCACAGTCACGGACTACACAATAATATCTTGTGACACTTATTGACAGTGAACCATTGTGTAGTCACACAAACTGACACTAAACCAATATTTAGTCACAGTAACCTAGTGTGTTGTCACAACGACTGACAATGATGCAATTTTCAGTCATTCTAACTATTTTTTATTCAGCATCATTAGTGTGTTGTCACATTGTATATCCTGTGACTACACAGTATTTACTATTAAACATATCACGGGTCGTGAATCACAGCCACTACGTACAAGTGTCTGTTTCATCTGACATGTAATATTGTGTAGTCACGCGTACTGCACTAGTATCTTATTACTGTTTGATCATCAACTCAAACATAAAGGTATCTTGTTACTGAACATATATCATGTGTATCTTGTTACTGTTTCACAAGTATCTTGTTACTGCACAAATATCACGCGTATTACACACTATTGCACTTCTGACAAATGATTTTATTTCAGACAATGAAAATCACTATAAAAACATAATATAGTGTGGGTCATATGACATGTATTGCACATTATGTCTACTTCAAGAGCACGAACAAGTGATAACAGTCGTAGGCATGAACCAATATGATTGTTGTAAGAGTGGGATGATAGTTACAAGAGTGAGAGATTTTCTGATCCAAAGGAGTATTATGTCAGACTTCGTCGAGAGTGGGTTTTTTGTGCTAATGAATCACAGCCAATATATACAGATCTGCGAGAACTTGGTATATCGATGCCACATAGATTTTCACTTACCATACCTCGAAAGAATAGAATCAACTATGAAGTAGCAGTTAAACGTATACGAAAGGAGAATAATAGGATGATGTTGCGTAAGTCCCGATATTATATGCTCCAAATAGTATCTGACATGATCACAACTGCATTTGGCAGGGAGTTTACAGCTACTGAGCAATCTAAGGTATTGTCTAATGAACAATACCTATCAGATGAGTATATGTCTGATGAAAATTAAAAAATTTAATTATTGTTCACCTTATTAAGCATATAACGTTTATGTCTATGTCCTATTTACTTTAATCATTATTCTTTCTTTACGATTTTATCAGTGTGTTGTCATATCTCAACTTTTTCATTGTCATATCTTGTAATTGTCAATGTATGCAGTGTGTTGTCACATTAAACCATCTATGGAGTGTGTAGTTAATGTATGCAGTGTATTGTCAAATCAATTTAGTTTATGTGTTGTCATATCCATACTTTTTCATTGTTATTTTGTATCACTGGCAAATCAGTTCCAAACTATGCCAAATCGAGCATATATATACTACCTTTCAGAGTTGTGTAAATACACCACCACCAAACAAAATGTATTGGAGCACATCACATGCAAGTTTGTCTTTACGCAATCACCAAAATAGTTCATCTTC
>CM042188.1:18873433-18898958 GCA_023539305.1 Ilex asprella | reverse complement strand
GAATATGAATTTTGGTTGTAAAATTTAAAATATTTGATATTTTATCTTTGATTGGAGAATTTTTGATCTAAGTACAATATTTTAAACTTAAAGGGTCTAAGTATTGTATACTTACAAGCTTCAGGGGGTTTAAGTGTAATTTATTAACGAATATATTCATAGTAGGGATCTAAGTGTTACACGTGTACAAACCTTAAGGAGTCTATGTGTAATATTTTAAATATCAGGAGGTCTGAGTGATTAAGTGACAAACCTCAGAGAATCTAGATATAATTCTCCCAAAATAAAAAAATATGAAGGTATAAGGATATAATTGATTTTATAAAAATTAGACTAGTAATGCACGACATATGTTGGACGTGAACATCTGTAAATAATAATTTTTTTTGTTAAATGTATAAAAAAATATAGATTATATGCGTGATTGAATTGATTAAATAAATTATGTGTCAAGGAATTAATTTTTATTTTAATTTTAACTAAACCTGATTATTAATATATTCATGTATTATATAGTAATTTGAGTTATTAGAGTTACTATTCTAATTAAAGATCTAAAACCAAAAGAGTAATAGAGCGAATGACTAGAGACTTAATACTATATGATAAGAAGAGTTTTGATATGATATTGAAGGAAAGATGATGACATTAAAAAGAATATGTATGTATAATTGACTTAACATTATTAAATAAAGATAAAATAAAAAGTCAAAATTTTTTCATATATGCTGACATTTATAAATAGTATAAATTTAAAAAATCAATTCAAATTTATTCAGTTACGCATCATATTTTTTTGACCAATTCATCGAATAATCAATTATTTCAAGTCAATTCCATTGTGCTGTCAACATATTAAACAAAAAATAATCAAATGACCTAGTTATTATAGCTCAATTTATTCTCAATTTCACCAAATAACTCAACTTTTGTAATTTAATTTCAAAAGTAACCCAACAACTTTACGGAAAAAACAAACATAAGGGTTTATTTGAAAGAAGTCATAGTGCACAATTCTGTACATCTGACCTTCGATCACGGAGTTAGTTATTAATAATTTTAAGGAGTTATGAGTGGTTAAAGTAGAAAGAAAATAAAGATACTAAGTGTATTTTATTTGTGGATACTAGACCCTTCTCTCTCATTTTACAAACAGTAATAGATATATATTGTCGATTTATTGTTTAACAAACACTTATCTATATACCCATTTAATTTATGGTCACAAACAAAGTAAATGAAGGAAAAATGGTAAATTTTAAAAATATCTTGTAAATTTTATAAATATCATGTAAATTATGAGATAAATTTTATTAAAATGAACTGTTAATTTGTCTCATTCAACAGCTAATCTTAATGAAAAGATTAATTGAAATAAATTATATAATTTAAGGAATAAATTAAAAGTTTATGGGCAATTTAAAATAAAAGCTCTAGTTCATGCTTATTTATGAGATTTACATTTATTCAAGTAAAAATATATGAAAAATATTATATATCTCTTGTAACTTATATTTATATTCTAAATAAACAAGGACTGTTGAATGAGTAAGATCCATTAATTTTTTTAAATAAGACCCACCGATCCAACTTCTCTTTCATTTTGAATCCATATTTGGATTACGCAGTGTTCTTCAAAATATATTGAAGGATGTGCTTCCGCAACTGCTGGCTGACTCCGTGTTTTTTGCCTTCTAGAATGTCACACAGATACAAATAAGTACAGCACAGCATCAACACCAACACCAACACCAACACCCCTCTGTACTTTCATTTTCCCTATTCACATGCACTCACACCCCCTGAATCTTTGATCTCTCCCAGTCTCCACCCGTGCATTCATTCACCCCCAATTCTCTCTCACCCTTTCCTTCACTTCACAAATCGGTATCATTCTACCTCAACTCATTTGATCGTAGAATGTTTGATTTATTTCGTAGTTTTCTCGATTTGTATCCTAAATTGTATCATTTGTGATATGTAAATGGATGCATTGAGAATATTTATAATTTGAATGATTACTTCATGCGTGATTTTCTCTTTTTGTTCCAATTTTTCACTTTTTCTTGGCGATTTGGCTCAGTTGTACACATGCATGTGTTTCTTTGTGGGCTTATGTAAGTAAAGATAGGAATGGCTGTCTACAGGCACTTACGTATTGTGCAATATAATGACATTTGAGTGTTGATTGGATTTCTGTGAAATGCAGGGTGAAATGTGGAAGCTGAAGATCGCTGAGGGAGGGAGTCCTTGGCTACGAACTACCAATAACCACATCGGCAGGCAGTTCTGGGAGTTTGACCAGGGACTCGGATCCCCCGAAGAGCTAGCCGAGATGGAGAAATCGCGTGAATACTTTCGCATTCACCGGTTCGAGAAAAAGCACAGCTCAGATCTTCCCATGCGTATTCAGGTACCCAAAACACATACAAATACAGTTTTCCACATGTATACATATATGTGTGTTATATGAGCTCTGAAGTCTAATTAATTGATTAAATCAGTTTTTCGATTGGCAAAATGATAGCATTATACGACATCTTCTTTAAGTTTTAAATTACAGATCTCTGCAATCTTGTATGCTGCTCTATGTATGTCTATTGGACTGTACATTGATGCTATTTTGGTGAATTGTTTGCAATTTGTGGGGTTTTAAGATTGCAAAATTTGGTGGCTTGAGGAAATGGTAATAGAAAATTTGCGTAGCTTTATGTATATTGTATGCAGATGTTATTTTTAGTACCTTTTCTGGTAAGTAGTGGACATTTTGCTTGTTTAGAAAGAGCTTCTGGCGATTTATTGAGCTCTCAAGCTTGTGATTTCTGGGGCAATCGATGGTTTTCTTATGCTAAACAGATGTGATAAGAAATTTTGATGCATGAAATAAGGTGAGTCATTAGTTCTTAGTGTTGTGAACATTGGTTTCACTAATTTAGGTGGATATGTCAACAATGAGGAAAAACAACATCAGATTGACACAGCACCTGTAATAGGGACTTTTTCAGCAGTTCACAAAAACTCGTACATTCAAGGCATGTTTTCAATTGTTAGAAAGCAGTTCTTAGTATGGCGGTGAGACATCTATCTCACCGCCATACTAAGTTGTGGAGTAATTTGACGGGGTGATAGGACGGGACTCTGCAGCGACCTTTTTTGAACAGATTCTTACCATGTTTGGGTGGGAGGATGCATGGCTGAAGATCCTTTGTTCAGAATTATTTTGAAAAATGTCACTTGTTTGCAAGCTTTTCTTCCTGTCATAAGAGAGTTGGAATTCAAAACATGATCTTTTTGCAATCAAAGCTAATTTATTCCTTAACAGAAAACAATTGGTCACGATTTATCTTTGTTTTTTTTTTAAAAAACTGACAAATTGAGGTCGAGGAACATGTGCAATCGACATGTGGATTTTAGTAGATTAGTGTTGTCTTCGTTGCATATGGACATTGGCAAACAATTTTTATATGAGACATCTTTAATAGAATTTTTGCTTGTATTAAGGTAGTGAGATACGGTTTTGCAACATCTTTACTCAGCGAAGAATGGTGATTGAGATTATACTATGTAATCCAACAAAATGATATTTTTTAATTAGTCTCAGCTGAATCCCATTCTTTGACTTAGACCGTCATTCTGTTTCCAACTGTAGTTTGCCAAAGAGAATCCTGTCAGTATAGTCTTGCCCCAAGTCAAAGTAAAAGATATAGATGATATCACAGAGGATAAAGTGACAAACACGCTAAGAAGGGCAATTGGTTTTCATTCAACTCTCCAGGCGCATGATGGACACTGGCCAGGAGATTATGGAGGTCCTATGTTTCTAATGCCTGGCTTGGTAAGTGCTGATGTTGCTACTGGTGCATCCTAAGGTAAAAAAAAAAAAAAAGGTTGTTCCTATTCTTGCAATGTACAGGAAGTGGAGTTTGCAGAAGTTTTGTTGTAATTTTCTTTTTGAATTATGCGGTGATTGTCACCTTGGAAGCAAGGAGGTTCAGATAATTCATAATTGTATCTGATTTTCTAAGGAAAGACATAATCATATGAGTTTTGATTTTTATTCTTCATTTAATTTATCAGGTCATTACTCTGTCTATTACTGGAGCACTGAATGCAATATTGTTGAAAGAACATAAGCGTGAGATCTGCCGTTATCTTTACAATCATCAGGTAAGGATACTTCTAATTTCAACTTTAGTAAACATACCCGTTATTCCTCTTTTTTATTGTATATACATACATCTTTGATGAGTGAAATTTTTACATAGAACACCCTGTAATTGCAGAACAGAGATGGTGGGTGGGGTTTGCACATTGAGGGCCCAAGCACCATGTTTGGTAGTGTTCTGAGCTATGTTACATTGAGGTTGCTTGGCGAGGGACCTCATGATGGACAAGGGGCAGTGGAGAAAGGGCGTAAATGGATTCTGGACCATGGTAGTGCCACAGCAATCACGTCATGGGGAAAAATGTGGCTTTCAGTTCAGTCTTCACCTTTTATTTTGTTGATTTTACTTGTCACTTCAACTGTTGGTTGTATATGCTGGCATTTGTTGATTCTTGTTGCATTCTTGATGTTATCAGGTGCTTGGAGCATTTGAATGGTGTGGAAATAATCCCCTGCCTCCTGAGATATGGCTTTTTCCTTATATGCTTCCAGTCCATCCAGGTAACTTCCCACTCATGCTTCTTGGTGTATGTTTTTTCTTTTCCTTGTGTGATTAAAGGAGGTCATTTCTGTACGATCGAAAAGAATGATTGGGTCCTCTGACACTTCTGAAATCTAATGCTTCCAATTTGAACAAAGCTACACTCTTGACAATTTAATGATCTTAATGGTGATGTTAAGTTTGCCAATCACGCTAATTTGTCTTCCTATGGGAAGGTAGCTTGTATCCCTTATTGAAAAATATGGTCATCTAAGATTACCTTATCTGTTTGAGGGGCCTCTTTACCTATTTCCAATTAGTTTTGAGATGGATGTGTTTAACTGGGTATCCAGCTGGTCCTTGGATGGTATGTGCACCAAGTCTCTCATCGGCTTGACTTTTCTAGTATACATGTTTTTTGTTTGTTACGCCACGTGCAAGTACGGATCCAGTGTGAATGAGAGTGTGAAGAGAGCTTCTATCCTACATCGAAAGATTTGGTCCAACCAAGGTTGATTTTTATGGTTGAGTGATCTCTGCACTTATTTCCAATTGGTGGTGAGTGAATTTTTTTTTTTAAAAAAATGATTTTAGAGCTGGGCCGCATTGAATGATTGTTAAAAAGTTTTTCGTTATGCATATTTGTTTGTCTATTTATTAGCTAACATGCGAGTCCAGCCTCCCTTCCAGGTCCCATGTGGGGGAGAGTGCAAAGAGAGTTTAAATTCCACATCAAAGATTTCGGTCACAAAGATTGGTTTATCGATTGAGGAGTTTCTACTCATTGGTTTTGGGTTGAATGCTATAGCATTAGGTAGATTGAGGTTCAGAAATAAAGTTCATGAGGTTGGATGCAGTAATGTTTCATAATATGAAAAAGTTCAAATTGATTACAAAGTGCTTTGCCATGAGAGTTATCCCCATCGGTGTTGCATGGAGAACCTATACTTGTTTTCTGATGGAACAACAGAATTGATGAATGGGCTGATAATGGTGGCATATGTCAGTTCGTGTGAAAATCTTGTTCTGTTGTTAATATGTCTGGGTCCTCTGTCCCTTGTTCTTTTATCATCATTATTTTACTAGGCAGAGTTTTTTCTGGCAATGATGTGCTCAGTTAGCTGCCCTTGTTATCATTTTGTTGAAAAGGAGGCACAAGTTATCTTTAATAGATCATTTTAATTCCATTTCCTTAACAGATGTTATTGCAGTACATATTTGTATTGTGCTGTGATGATTTGGTTGATGCAAAATTCTTGGTTGATGTTGATTTGTACACTACATTTTTCTGTGTTTCAAAATTTTTTTTTGACTCTTCTAAGATAAGTTACCTCTTATTCCCTATATTGCAGGAAGGATGTGGTGTCACTGTCGGATGGTTTATCTTCCAATGTCATACTTATATGGGAAGAGGTTTGTAGGTCCAATCACACCAACAGTTCTGTCTTTGAGAAAGGAACTGTATACTGCCCCTTATCATGAAATAGATTGGAATAAAGCGCGCAGCGAGTGCGCAAAGGTAAGTAATTGTAATACAGTCATCCTTAAAAGCTGAGATTTTATTATCAGCTCTCTACATCCTTGACAATTTTGTATGTCGGTTTTAGGAATGCAATGGTTTGTGACATCTATTTTCGTTCTCATTACTTATTTATGGAAAGTTGATCTAAAGAAACTTAATCAGATATGATTTGTGGGCATGAGTGACCACACTTTTACTGATTCTTTTGAGGAACACATAAATTTTGGCAAAATTAATGCAACTTCTGATTCAGTTGTTTTTTGTAAGGGGACTATTCAAAGTTCTAAACATTCTGAATAGTAGTCTACTTATTATATTTAGTTAGTGGCACAGCTTTCACCTGTTGTCCTTATCTGCATTGGAGATTCTTGCTTATTGGTTGACTAAGAAGCATGGACACAGAGATGGACACAGAGACGGACATGACACGACACAGATACGCAGACACTGACATTTTTAAAAATGTAGGACACATACAAGTTGGGGACACGCTAAAGATAGATGTGTTATAGGGATAGTTATATACTATTTATAAAAAATTCTGTACTATATGATAACTAAATTTTATGTCCAGTCATCTAGTGTGAATTTCTAGAATAAAACATCAGAATAGTCAAATAGTCATAAATGTTTTTGTAGACAACGTGTACCTAACATATATAGGTTAAATGATTGTTCTCATTTTTTCAATTACTCATGTTTAAAAATTTTATGCATCTTTTATTTTTATTTATTATATTTTGAAGACAACTTTAATATGTCTAGTCTTGCTAATTATATATTCTCTCATAGTATAAAATACTCATTTAAGTTTTATTAGTCACATGTCAACACATGTTTATTGTTTAGTATTAGACATGAACTAAAGAAATGTTAGACACGTCACATAAGAAGTGTTGGACGTGGTCTGAAATTAAGATTTTATCATTTAATTATGGATATAGATAAAAGAGCATCAGATAAGTGTCCGAGAGTATCCAAGGAGTGTCAGTGTCCGACACAGATACAGTGTCCGACACAGATACGTCACATTCTTGAGAGTGCTCGTGATTCATAGTTGTTGATAGTCCTTTGTATTGGGTTGGGCAAGTTAAATATTTGAGGCAATTACACAAGATGCCCTTGTACTTGGAGGTAATTACACATCATCTCACTCCATTATGATTGGTGATATTGAACTAGTTGAATTAGTGTTTTCTATTGCAAAGAGAAAGAGAGAGAAAAAAAAAAGAGAGGTTTTTGAAAGAAAGAAGAGAAAATTAGGGTTCTGTGTGTTTGTAGCTTGTATTTATAGGTAAAATGTTATACATAACATCTAAAGCTCGTAACTGTAATAGAGATAAAAGACTAGTACACTTCTACAAACCCCTAGATAATTGAATGAAACACTATACTGCATACTCCTTTTGTCAAGATACCTGCAAGTTGGTCCTCCCCTTCCTCTTTACAAATGGAGTGCAAATCAAACGAGTATTTAATTTTTCCTTGATCTAGTGCATGTTAACCTCAACATACTTGGTTTTGTCATGCTGAACCGTGTTGTGAGCAATTTTAATTGCTGTCTTATTATCACAGTACAAATTCATAGACTCATTGAACTAAAACCAAGCTCTTGAAATCCATCCTTCAATATGAATTCCAGTCATAATTTACAGATACCATGGGTCAGCTCTAAATTCTATCACAGTACAATGTAGGCTCCTCCGAACTAAAACCAAGCACCTTCAATGTCGATTCCAATCACAATTCACAAATACCATGACTCATGGCTTTAAGTTCTGCCTCTGACTACATCTAGCCACAAATGGCATTTCATGTGGTGCCATGCTGCCAAATTTCCTCTTACAAAGGGACAACACCCAAAAATCGATTTTCTGTTTGGTTCTAATCCAGCCTAGTCTACATCTGAATAAGTTTCACTTGAAGATTATCATATCTAGAGAAAAAGAACCCTTTACTAGGCGCTACTTTAAATACCTCAGGGTTCTATAAAGCGCTTTCATATGAGGCTCACGAGCTGGCTGTATAAACTGACTAACCATACTGACTACATAGTTATATCTGGACAGGAACCAGTTTATGGTATAGGAAGATCATCAACATTTTCTCCTAACATGTACTTTTGATCTAATTGGTGTGTAAAGCAGATTTACATTCTAACTAACATGTCTGTCTGCTTAAGTAGATCATGCAAATACATTTGTTGTGAAATAAAGATACCCCATCTAGATCTCACAACCTCAATGGCCAAGAAATACTTCAAACTTTCCAAATCCTTTATGTCAAATTCTTAGGCCAAATATGTCTTTAGTTTTATCTTCTCTTCCTCATCACTAGGGAGTTCAAAACAATGACCAATCACAATTAGTGTAGTCATATTTCCGCAAGGAGGATGCTTGACAAATCAATTATGATCAACATGAATCTGATGATAAGAATACCTCAATATGGATTTGGATGAGTCTCTCAAACCATGGTTTTGGATACCGCTTCAATGTCAGTCTATATATCTTGCTATTATCAAAGGTAAGTTCAAAATCGGGTGCTACACCCATGTAGATTTCCTCCTCTTGGTGTCCACATAAAAATGCATTGTTCACATCAAATTGTTGAAGATGCCAGCCTTATTTGTAGCCGAGTAAAGTAAGACACGTATAGAAATCATATTTACCACTAGTTCAAATGTTTCTTGTTGATCAATCTCTCAAGTCTATGTAAAGTAAAACATGAATTTATGTCCACCTGGTTTTTTCACAAGGCAGCTCAAAGAATTCCCAAGTATTATTCTTTTGAAGTGCATTAATCTCTTCAAACATCGTTTTCTTCCATTTGGGATCAGAAGCCTGTCCTGTCAGTTATTAGGAACAGACAAACAATCGTCGTTTCCTTCCATTTGGGATCATTAGTCCACCACCCTGTAAATTATTAGGAAGCAAAGAAGACAACTGGCCTGAAAAATCCCGATAAGACATTGAGGGGTGATGCAAAGATACAACGTGGGATGTTGAGTGCAAGCTCGAACACTTTTGCCTGAGTCTGCCAACCAGTTGGGACTGTGGCTGCGAATGAGAAATTCTTCTTGATCTGGTGTTATTGACTGATGCTACTAAAAGAATCAAGAATAGTTGACAGGGGATTACCTATACCCGAGGAAAACCATTGGAGCAGACAGTGGAATAGGGAAAGTCTTGTCCTCCTGTTTTTTTGAATAGATCATTAATCCCTTTTTGTTCTTGCTGCTGTTCCTCATCACTTTCCTGCTGTTGTTCCAATTAAAAGAAAGGCACAGATGAGACTGATGGCAGAACAAACCTAAACTTGTCTCCACTCAGAATCACCCCCCGAAGAGAAGTGTTAAGAGGCAAAATTGCTATTATTTAAGGAAGGTAGCATCCATAGAAGCGATTTTTTTAAATGAAGAATATGGAAACATTTGTAACCCTTTTGTTTGGGTGAATAACCTAGAAAGATTCATTTCATTGCATTAAGATTCAACTTGCTTCGGAGATGAGCAAGGACATGAAGGAGAACAAGAAGAAAAAGATGATTGTACCTTAACGGATGGCCGAAAGTTTAGAACTCGAGAAGGCATTCTATTGATTAGATATGTGTAGAAAATTATAATATCTCCCCAATATAACTTTGGAATATTCATACGGAACATCAGGCTCCAGCAATTTCTTATAGATGACGATTTTTCTTCTTAGCAACCCCATTTTGGTTAAAGGTCTATTGCTATAAGTTGTTTGGTGAACAATACCATGGTCAGCAAAATAGGAAAAATATCTGTATAAACATGCCCACTCCCATTTTCAGAAGGAATAATATGTACTTGAGTCCGAAATTAAGTACCATCTCATGAAATGTCTGGAAACAAGAAAACATGTCTGTTTTTTCTCTTAGTAACTAAACCTAAGTGGTGTGAGAAAACTACGATAGATGTCGCAATTCTTCTAAAACCAAACAAACATCTGTGTGAAAAATGACAAAAGGTGAAGAACTTTTATTAGAACTAATTTGAAATGACACATAATAGTGTTCTGCAATTTTAAATACTTCACAATATAATTTAAAGATATTCAGCCGAGAACAAGGAAGGAAATAGTTTTGCAATATAAAAGGATGTTCTAATATATGATGTAGGCTAGCAGTAAAATCTGCATCTCCGAAGTATCACATCTTTGTAATTATGAGCTTGTTTAATGCTAGCATCAATGTACTCTCGAGAATTTGGAAAGTAAAGGCATTGCTCTCTTCACCACTTCCATTTGTCTTCCTCGTGATAATGTGAAGGATAGAATCTTACACTACTATTTAATCTCTTTGTAAAACTACTCACAGGAAGAAGGTTTTTGGCAGCTCAGGAATAGGTAAAACGGAGAAGGGAGATAGAGAAAAAGTAACTAGAATAAAACCTGCACAAGATGCATAAGGGAACCATAAGCTATTTTAACCCTTTATTTTCTTCAAGAAACAGTGAAAAATGAGAACAAAGTGGATAATCCAGTCATGTGATCGGAGGCCTTTGAATCAATTATCCAAGGGGAAGAGGAAATATTGCAAGATGCACTCAATGTTGTAGATGCATTACCTGGATGGGCAAAAGAAGTGGATTTAGTGGTAGGTTTATGCAGTTTTGACATAAGCCTGTGTATATCCTACACTTCCTGATTTGTAAGAGTCACTATCTCCACTGTAGATGATAAAGTACTATTAGGTGGAGAATTCTCCACTATAGCAGTAAGGCGGGCTTGAAATCCTCTTAAGCATCCTTTACTACCCCCAAATTGAGGACGACTATTCAATTTGAGAGTGTGAATGGATTGTACCTAGAAACGCTGAACTCAGACGTTCTTAATCTAGGATGGTGAATGGGTCTTAACACACAACGCGAAATTACTTAGCAAGTTAAAACTTAATTCACTTCAATAACGAATTGATATTTTCAATTAACGTGCAAACCCACAAAGTAACTCTAACACCCAATCTATTGAAGAATTAAAACTAGATTCACAATTTTAAACCAAAACTCACAAGGAGATTCTGATTCAAGCATTATATTAAATGCATGAGTGTAAAATTGAAAGTATGGAAAGAGAATGCAAGAAACAATTTCATGTGAAAACCCATTCGGAAAAAACTACCGGACCATAGTTCACCTGACTTAATCCACTAGTTTCAAAGCAAGATTACAAAGATTGAAGTATTATACCTCAACTAATACTATGGTTAGATGTTTTCACAACTTAAATCTTTACTTCAAACTCCACGATCTGCTTTTGGAATCCTTCTTTTCTCCTTGCTGCAATCCCCCTTTGATCCTTGGAATCCTCTTGAGATCTTCACCTCATAATGTATTGAGTATTCTACAAGATCTCTCTCAAGTTCTAGATTGATTCATGAAATAACCCTAGATTGATCAATTAAAGATTAGGCTTTTGTTATGGGAGTTTAGAGTTCTTCTCTATGACCTTTTCTCTCTTTTTTCTAGCTTTCTTAAAACCCCTGAGACCCTCATTGGTAAAAAAAAACCTTCCAATATTTATGTGTGGGAAAATAGAGATTAATTGAGGATCAAGTAACCTAGTTTTTCTATAAAGATAGCTTGAGCACTTAGAGAGTGGTGGCTATTGGAAGGCTTGTCCAAGTCATGACCGAGGACAACTCGAGTGATCAGTGAGTGCTGGTTACTAGTTTTGATTTTTTCAGCTCATTATGATCGTTTTACCCTCTTTTCGATCAAATTCACACACATATTCACTTTTTGGCCAAACTAAAACTATTTTTGAGTTTAAATAGTTCTCAAGTACTTGTGTTTGAATTTTCACTTGAAATTTATTTGTTGAATTTTTGACAGCTCTTCGGGACTTAAAGTCGGATTTGTTGTAGGTTACTTTGGTTCTGAGAGGAACTTGGATTTTCTAACCTTTTTAATCCGCATTTTATTTATCAATCATGTTCCAAAAGTTCTTATGCATGTGATTGGGTTTTTCACAGTAATTGGTAAATTCAGATCCAATTGTGTTTTCTAAAGCTGTTTAAACCATGGAATTTTGATCTATTTTGTGAAAGATGACTTCTTGTATCCATTTTATGACAAATATGTGCACATTGACAGAAGAGAGCCTATGTTCCAGATTGAAATCGTAGAAGGTTTCATTGAGTTCATCGATTCTGGTGGCCCAATGACTTTCGGGCTTGGTTACCAGTGGACTAGAGGGAGGGTATATACCTTGGGGTAGAAGTCTTCTAAAAGTTTTATTTGATAATTTTGATAATGTGACCTTTAGGATGGTTATTTGCTTTCTAGTGTGGCATACTATGATATTTGGTTTGGTTAAAGATTTGATTTACCTAATTTTGAAATAATTCAATTGCTTGAACTTGTTTACTTATGCCTGTTTTTTCAACTTATTGCAAGTATGTGTGAATTTGTTTTATGTCCCAATTACGGCAAACTAGCTATTTTCAAACCTAGTTTGTCACAAACTAGTTAACTTACGGAGGTGGTTGACGCTCACTCTATTTCTCTCTTTTTTTAGAGTTTTGAGCTAACAAGAGAAAGCATGTTTTTGGGGACGTGCTACAAGTTGGATGTAATTTCATTGTTCGGAGGTGAATAGAACATATTTTCATTATGAAAACTTAGTTGGAACTTTGAAGTTGTATTTTGAAATTGACATTGTAAATGCATATCATATCTTTTGATTATTCGTATCACACTATTCACACATCTTTGATCTAGGTGAGGGTTGTGGTTGGGGGTGTGATAATTTAATATTAGAGCTATCAATTTATGTGTTCAGGAAACCAAGGCGTTACATAGTATGCATGCAATGTGTGATCTGGTGCCCGTGTTCTCCCCAAGTAAAACAAATCAATGATTTCCGAGCAATGGGTTCATGTGTGATAGCCTTTCTATTTTTATGCTTATTGACTTTTGCCTTTAGGTACACTTTGGTTCAATTACGGGAATTGTGATGTCGCATTGGGCTTCACAAACACGATCTTGAAAGGTGTAGAGGTGGTGTCATCGTGTGTGTAGCTCAAACCTGGCTAATCTCCTACACCAATTCCTATAGACAACATTTCATCTAATTTTTCGAATCTTAGGGAGAGTCTCTTGGAAAGTTCCTTCGATCCTTGAAGGTATTTCCTCGTTTGATCAAACTTATACTTTAGGACTTTCTTTGACTATACCATCCTGTGGAACTCGCTTTCAAGAAAACTCACTTTTGTCCAAGAGGGACAATTTCGCTTGACTAAGCTCACTCACAAGAGCTTTAGTCTTCAATAACTCATCTAAATGTACTTCTTTATTTTTTGCACTCACTTTGAGTTTGGAGCTCACACCAAGTACAAGTTTCTTTTGTTTGAGTCATTTTGCAAGCTCTTGGTAAGTTTCTTGGATGTCTTGCACACTTTTTACTTCATCTCACTTGATGATTCGTCTCCCTTTGGGTTTTCTACAATCGGGGTAGCACTTGAGCCAGTCAAATTTTCATCATTGGGAGCTTGAGAAGGGAGAGAAGCCGTGAAAGCTGTGAAATTTTCAGATTCCTCATGTAAGTAGGTCTCATTGTCCAAACTCTCGACTCGAACTCCTTGTCACTCGATTTAGCTTTTATAGCCTTTCCCTTTCATAAGTCACATGTTCCTTCTTCTTGTTTGGGCACTCGGATGTGGATCCAAACCTAGACACTTATATCATTGTAGCACTTGACCATTTTTCTCAGCCAATTGATTAAATTTCTTCCCACCTTTGCTCATCGTAGGGGTCTTGGATCTCTTGATTTTAGACTTGGATGAGGCACCATTCCTAGTCTTGAAGTGTTTACTAAACTTCCTCAAACATGGGCAAAAGATGCAATGCCCTTGCACATTTTGGGTTGATGAAGTTTCATCTGAAAAGTCATTGGAGACTCAATTAGGTCTATATTGTCAAACCCTTAACACTTTGATCTGTCTTAATGCGATGACCTTAGCTTGGAATCTCATCGGTAGAGATCTCAAAATCTTCCAAATCAAGGTCGCATTCTCATATTTCTTTCCCAAGGCAAAAGATGATTTTTCTATGATACTAAAGCGGACAGAGAACTTGGTCAATGTCTTGCTATCCTCCATCCTAAGGGCGTCAAATTGAGACATCAACAATTGTTCCCTCATAGGAAACCTCAAGAATGTCTTAGGCTTTGCTTAGAAGTCTCATATGTGGAGATACTCTAGAACTCATTAGCACTTGCAACACTGAATATCAATGGATTCCTTTGAGTTCCAACCGATGGACTCATAATCGTCCTTAGTCCCCAAGCTTTGGAGTTTTGGCTTGGTGACAATATTGGCTCACTTGGTCTTGGACTGGGTTGGTGGAGTCCAACGTACATGTACAGTGGCTTGCGCACGTTCATTGTTCATCTATAGACTTTAGAAATACCCTCCTCTATGCTTTTATGCATAATTCATGTCATCGAACCGGGTTAGTCTCGAAAATCGAGCTGGCTCCTCTTTGAATATCCATCACAAAAAACTTAGGGTTTTGATAGATCTCACACAACTAGGTCAAAACACATATAAAACCCTCGAGGTTAGTAGATCTCCGATACCAATTGAGTGCAAATGGTTCGTACCTCGAAACGTTGAACTCAGATGTTCCTGAATCTTGACCTCGAGGGGGTGAATAGGCCTTAGCACTCAACATGGAATTTATTTACCCAATTAAAACCCAATTTCACTTCGATTACCAATTAATGTGTAAACCCTCATACTAACTCAAACACCCTATTACTTGAAGAATTAAAACTAAATCCCCAATTTTCAATCAACATCCACTGTGAGATTCTCATTCAAGCATTATGTCAAAGACATGAGTGTAAAATTGCAAGTATGTTAAGAGAATGCAAGGAACAATCACAACATAGAACACACAATTTTACATGGAAACTCATCGGGGAAAAATCATGGGATTGCACTGTACCTAGCCTAATCCATAATTTTCAAACTAAGATTATAAGGATTAAGTCTTATACCTCAATCAATACTATGGTTAGATACTTTATTAACTTGAATCTTCACTTCAGAGTTTGCCGCGAGCTGTTGAACACTAGCTTCTAGCCCATGAATCGAAGTTCACAATCCGCTTTTGGAATTCTTCTCTCCTCTTTGTTGGAATCCTCCTAAGACCTTTAACTCTGAAGGTTCTGAGCATTCTACAAGATATCTCTCACGTTCTAAATTGATTCGTGAAATAGCTCTAGATTGAATTAAGTAGAGATTGAGGATTTGTTTTGAGAGGATAAGTGTTATTCTCTGAGGCATTTTTTTCTAGCTCTCTTAAAACCCTTGAGACCCTCTTTGGTCAAGCAAAACCATCATATAATTAAGGTGGTAAATAGAGTAATTGAGGAGCAAGTAATCGAGTATTTCTTCAAAAACCGCTTAAATTTTTTCCAACCATGACCAAGGACCACTTGAGCGGTCAGTGACTAGCACTGGTTCTCATACTAGGACTTTTATTTCTAATAATGTTTCAAAAGCAGCAGTTTAAGTTTCAAAAACGTTATTTGATAATAATACAAGAGTCATGCTATAGATTCAATTCTAAAACATTTAAATCCATTTTTAACATCTAAGTTAAACCAAATTATGACAACTAGATATCTAGGTCTCTTGTGGCACCTAAGTTTGACAGATTCCAAGAAATCTTCACATTTAGCAGTATAGCTTGGGCTTATTCACCCCGTCTTGCTTTGGTCTTCAATCTTCATAAGCATCATGTCAATTGATTTAGTTGAGATCCAAGTACAAGTGACCTCACAAAATTTGCTAATTACAATCAATTTCCTAGCATATTCTTCGGAAAGTCTCTTGATTATGTCTTGTCTTACTAGAATCATTACAATACAATCTTTATCATCAAATGTAGCATCATTTGCACATCTTTTGTCTAAGTTCCCTATTCCCCATCCACATATCTTGAAGAGCAGCAATGGCTAGGGCTGAATACTCCTAAGGCATAAATGAATCATAATTCCTTGACTAGTCTCCTTTGACTAAATATCAAGATATACCTCCCATAGAGAAGGAAGATGCTGATTCCCTAGGATTTGAATTCTGATTCCATCGAACTTTGGATTTAAGACAATAAGAACTCGATAATCATTTCATGTTCAATTAACTTCTGTAGTTTTAATGCATCTGTTGCACACTAAATGTCCAGTATTTGAGAGTGATTTAAGTCTTATCATAACTCCATCCAGGATATGATTATAGGCCACCAAAGGGAATCCTTCTACTTAGTCTTCCGCATTCGACATTTCTATCCATAAACTTGTACCATATTACCCATCGTCAAGTAGGCTTATGATATTACCTCCTAATAAAATAGTTATTGCTAATCTCTAGTTGCTTAGAGTGTAGTAGCCAAAACATATATTCCAATGGATTCTCAAGCTCCCACTTATCATTCAATAAATCATCAACTTTTGGTGCTTTAATTTTTTTTTTGGGAAAGTAACTTTTGGTGCTTTAATTTTACCTGTCAAATAACCTATCCTTCTTCCTCCTAACAAATAAATAGCTGATTGTGACTAGACAAGTAAATTTTGAACATCAAGCTTTACTGTTGTAATCTATAGGGTAGGATTTTCATTTTGAAATTCCAACTCCAATCTGTCTTGCAACACCTTTTGATTGTTTCTGATAGATTGTGTCTATCCCAAATGGATGCCGAATGGATCAATAGAACAAAGAAGCAACAAGAAACACAACTACTATCTTAAAAAACATCTAATCAAGCCTGAAAATCATAGAAATAAGCACGCGACCTATTGGAGCGGAAAGCACATTGTCCATCCCTTCAAATCCATAAAACTCCACAAACTTCCTCGCTTGTGCTGTCTCTGCCGCTCTCATTATGGTTCAACTGTCTCTATTGTCTCTTGCTGTTCATTTCCCTTCGATTGGAACTTCAATTTCATTAGAAACCTCAAATGATACGAAGATTGTTGAACTTTGCTCTTCCTTATTTGTATTTGAGGGAGTTAGGCTTACACAAAATACTTGTGATAGGAGGGATGGGCTATTCTTTCATCCATGGAGTTATCTTGCAAATCTTATTTTGACATCCTGATTGACGATCTCTCATTACCATAATTTGAACCTTATAAGATGATTTCGAAAGTGAAAGTGCCCATTAAAGTTCAAGTTTTTTTACTGGACTTTTGCTCAAAAGAAAATTAATACCAATGACTTACTTCAAAAGAGGAGGCTTAATCTCTCTTTGTTCCACAATGGTGCCGTATATGCAAAAAGGAGTGAGGAGAGGATTGATCATCTCGTACTTCCCTCTCCTTTTGCCTTTGCTATATGGAGTAGATTGTTTGGATTACTGGAGTTGTGTTAGATTGCACCAGTTCTTACTAGGAAATGCTTGAAATTAGGTTTTGGAATTTTGAAAGGAGTATAAGAGCTAAATCCCTTTGGATGTGGCGATGGCTATATTTGGGGGTATTTGGCTTGAGAGAAATATAAGAATTTTTGAATACAAAATGGAAGAGGTGGATTGCATTTGGGAAAGAATATACTTCTTGGTTTCCTTTTGGGTTTTGGGTGTCCGTGCGCCCTCATGTTTCCGGAATTCCTTTGTTCTTAATTAGGCGGTTTGGAAATCGAGTGTGATATGGAGTTTGTAGTTTAATGTTCATGTTTACTTGTGTGCTAGTCTTATTAAAAGAAGTCTTGTCTTTCATGCAATCCTTTTGCATTATTAAAGAAAAGTGTTTTGTTGATTTATAAAAAAAATAATGTGGTTGTCAATTTGTTTTATGTGAGGATTTTATTTGGAGAAAAGCTGGTTATGGTGGTCGTGGGTGGGTGGAGTGGTGGTGATTCAGTCAATCAACAGTATAGAGGACAGCAAGACAATGAATGAGAAAACATAACGAGGGTAAACGTGTCATTTTGATTCTTCAAAAAAATTGGTTGTGAATATTTATTTCAATAAAGTATAGTGTTGGTGACTCGTGTAATACACGCTGTTAGATCTAACGGAAAGTGTTAGTTTTTTGAACTTTAGTTGCAAGATGATCGAGATTTAGTGTCACAAAAATCATAGTTGAGTGGGGTGTGATATTTAACCATATCAAAGTACAAGGCTGTCATGTCTAATTACGCCCTACAATGTTTTGCATGAAATGTGTACGAACCTTATGTATGCTACTGAACTGCGTGCTCAATGCTTATTTTAAACGAGATAATGTCAAGGTGAAAATGGGTTTGAATTATTTGGAGCTTTCCTTTCCTTGAATTTTGGAGGAAATTATATAAGTGATTTAGAAACTCAGCTAATCTCTGCATCATTAGTCACAAGCCTGGCTGAATGCTGCATACGGCAGATCATTGTAAGGCTTTTGTCCAATTTTATTGGAATAGGAATGCTCATGGCTTACTGTAGTGAATCCCTGCCAGTTAGGTTAATGCTGAAATTTGTGTTTAACAGCAGTTAAAACAACTAAAATGCATCCGCGGTTAGGTTCCAAACTCTTAGCACACATTTTGTTAGAAGTTGACTGTTGTTAGGTTATAACTTCTATCATTTCCGCTTCCTGAGTTGATGCCTTGTATTCTGAGTTTTCTCTTCTGATTGGCGTTGACACCAGGAGTCTGCTGCAGATTTATGGCTCAGGATTCAGTATTGTTTGTTATTTCTTTTTCTTAATTTTTTTGATAGGTATTCTTCTTGCTCACGACATAAAATTTTATCTTAAATCAAACTTCACTGCACACATTGTCGGTCAGCTGCTGGAAGTTATTCGTTTGATTTTGGAATAGTATTATTTCCAGAGATGTTCAGTCAGGCCTGGTAGTATTACTTGTGCATGTTGCCTCAAATGCTGATCAAGTCTATTGTTTTTTGTTTTTAATAAAACAGTGACAGACATACTCCTGCTTGGCACGTGCTTTTTGGTTTTAATCTGTTCCTACTTCTCAGACAAGTGGATTCATTTCGTTTTGCAGGAAGACCTGTACTATCCACACCCTCTTGTACAGGACCTACTCTGGGCATCTATTGACAAGCTCTTGGAACCTATTCTAATACGTTGGCCTGGAAAAAAGTTGAGGGAGAAGGCTCTTCAAACAGTGATGGAGCACATACATTACGAAGATGAAAACACTCGCTATATATGCATTGGCCCTGTAAACAAGGTAAGCATAAAAAGCTTCTAGTGGTATGCTTTTGTTGTCTTGAAATTTATTGGCTATCCAGTGGAAAGCCGAGAGTAAAGTTGAAGATGCCTCTTAACTAGACTATGTAAAAACTGTACTCAATATTAATCTGTCAGATTCTTTAGTTCTATGTTCCAGAACTTTTACTGGGAAAATTTGAATTGCCATATATCATTGTAGTTACTCCCTTTCAGCAGATGCTGAATTCATGGTGAGATGCTTTCTGTCACTACTGCAAGTTTTTTTTGTTCTCTAGGTGATGTCTCTAAAATAGGGAATTAGAGATTGACATTGCTAATTTTAACCAGTCCCCCTCGGCCGATCTTTTTCTAGAGCTTAACTTTGGTATTCAGGTGTTAAACATGCTTTGCTGTTGGGTGGAAGATCCAAACTCAGAGGCTTTCAAGTTGCACCTCCCAAGAATATGTGATTATCTGTGGCTTGCAGAAGATGGCATGAAAATGCAGGTCTAGAGATAATGCTGTTCTCTGAAAATTATTTCTCGTTTGGATCATATTATTATTTTTTCCGTTCGAGCATATTTATTTCAACTTTATGACAATTGTAAAGGTTTTAACAGTCTAAGACAGACTTAGCAATCTATCACAGGGTTATAATGGCAGTCAATTATGGGACACTACTTTTGCTGTTCAAGCAATTATTTCCACGAACCTTGGTGAAGAATATGGTCCAACTTTAAGTAAAGCACATAAGTTCATCAAAAGCTCACAGGTAAAATTCATGATATTATTTTATGGTGTCCCTTCTACTGATATCTTGATAACTTATTCCTACACGTCCATTTGCTGTAACTGCCTTTCCTTTGCTTTAAAGGTGTTAGATGATTGCCCAGGCAATCTTAATTCCTGGTATCGTCACATTTCAAAAGGTGCCTGGCCCTTCTCAACTGCAGATCATGGATGGCCCATATCTGATTGCACAGCAGAGGGATTGAAAGTAATAATCAGCCAAACCTGAAATAGTTTGGTTTGCTCATGGAATTTCTTGAGTAATATATATTTCATTTCTTCAACAGGCAGTTCTTTTACTAGCAAAATTGCCATCAGAAATTGTTGGTGAACCACTAGATGCAAAGAAATTGTATGATTCCGTAAATGTTATTCTTTCACTACAGGTAAGCTTATTCCTTTGAACCTCAGTAATATAAGCTTACCAGCTGTTGCATTGCATCTATTTCTATCTGTCATATTCTTTTTATCAAATTATTTCTGTTTTCTCGGTAAAGTCATAATGTGCTGCTTTGTGCCTTGGAGTTTGACCATCTTTAAAATTTTTAGATACTTATTGCACAATTAAATAAGGACTTTTAACCATTAATCTAGATACTTGCCTTAACTTTTTATGTGTGCTTGTACGTCTGTTCAGCAGAGAATATTTTTAATGCTTCAGAGGGTTGTATCGCCTGTGTAATGATAACACGAGAATGGATTAGAGTCAATAACTCAAAGGCTTACTTGAAGCAAAATGATTGGTGAAGGTGTTATGTCACATCACTGATCTAGAAAATATGGATTTATTCCATCTCAACCAATTAACATTTTATTAGACACTACATCTTATTGGATGATGAAGATCCTAACAATATTGCAATTCATTCAGAAGATTTAGTTTTGAGTCTCTTGGAAGTACGATAAGATTATAACTGAAATTGGATGGTTTCAACGAAGCTGGTGTCATAGTGGTTTGTTCGGATGAAAGTCTCGAGTTTCCATTTGAACTTTTCCCTTTCGTTGACTTCCTGAAAGGGACAGAGTGAAAAAAGGCCTTAATGCAGCTTGGTAGAAGCCACACCATGGTTTAAGGTCTCAGTATCAGTCAACAACTTGGGGCATTTTTCTTTTTTTCTTCTACTTTATAATCTTTTCTTTTCTTCTTACCTCTAATTGCTCCACAATCTAACTTGGTATCAGAGCAACGATCTAAAACCTCAAAAGTTGTCAGAAATCGTAGGAAATTATCGGATATGAAAAAATGAGTTGACACTATTTTTTCAACTGTTGATGTCATTTTTTGGTTGCTGACGTCACCGTCGGACATGCTAATGCATGAATAGTGTCAAAAATTTGCAAATTTTTCTTGGATTGATCTACTCAATTTGCTAAGTTTTAGGATATTTTCTTGAAATTTTTTGAAATCATCTAAAGGAGGTTTTAAAATTTTGAAGTTTTTTGGTTTTTTCGACTATAGACCTCAGATCTGTGATTTTTGCTCTTCGCGACTGCATTTTTTGGCTCAATCTTATTGGGTAAGGTACGAATGGGTTGGATCTACAACATCCATGTAGTTTTGTTAAGTTTGATGGGTTTCGAGACGATTTCTTGGCAATTTTGAGGCTTGGCTACAAACCTATAGTATGGGTTCTCAAATCTAGTTTTTTCTCTAGAGTTGTGCTTTTTTTCAATTCAGATATTCTTAGCGAGGCTCGGCTAGCGCCGATCTATGATGCCCGAGGTATTTGTTGCACTTTGGAGTGGATTTGTAAGGATTTGCGAGGTTTTTGGCCTTCTTCTTTCTGCCAGCAGTTAGTTTTAGCCACTGTTGACCCTTTTTTTGCATCGGACACCACCATTTTACTTCGATAGCTACTGTTGAGCTTGCAGCAGTTGGATGTAAAGAATCCTTTTCTCCATAGAGACTTGGAGGAGGAGGTATATACCATGACTGAAATTATGGGACGACTCACGATTGTCACGACCAACACTACCATTACTACCATTCAAAGTCACCACCGAGAAATCCACAATTGATTATGCAATCCACTAAGCTTCAATAATCACATAAACTAGTGTAGAAATTATCAAGAAAATACCTTAATCTGAACCAAAGATTTCAAGAATTCAATTCATAACCAGAGGTAAACAGATTGTAGGATTGAACTTAGCAAAGCATTGTGCTAAAGTGAACCCACCATAAATCGTAATCCACAACTAAGAACCCACAATCTAGAAACCAAAATAAAGCCCCCCCTCAAAAAAAAAAAAAAACAACAAACACACTAAAAACACAACAAATGGCCGATAATACAATTCAAATTAGCCTTCCCAACAGATTGGAGCGATGGAGTCCCCACCTACCAGAACAATCCACACCCATATGGTAAAAAAAGAGGCAGAGTCGAAACTTGAACAATCGCCGATCACTGTACATGTGGTGGAAAAGTGGCCCAAGCCTAGAATTGGCACAAAATCACGGCAAAAACTACCAAAGAGGTGTGGGCATCTCACCAAGTTTCAGGCAAGCCCTAGTTGCACCTCACAGAGCAACAAACCAAGTCATAACACAAAGGAAATATCTCAAATGTTGCTTAACTAGTATCGGTAACACTACTGAGGCACCATGGTTCAAGGTCGTGGTATCGGTCATCGACTTGAAGGGTTACACGTCGGTCATGGCCCAATATCTGGAGAGATTCAGGTCCTATCTCAATTCGAAATTGACTTAGATACAACTTACACAACTCGGAGTTTATATGTATCGTGTAACAGTATTGTTTCGAAAGAGACGGAGTCAGATACGACTCGACCAACTTGTCTCGATATTGACCGATACTTTGAACCATGTATTAAGCTGTAGATCCACTGAAAAACCACCGCAAGTTCAGCCAAATTGAGATAGGTCAACCATAGAGCACTTCGATAAACCTAGTCGGACCACTCTGGGGTTGATGCAAGCATAGAAAACTTTATAAGGCTTCAGAAAACCAATTCGAAGAAATTGAACTCAAAATCTCCAAAAATAAAAAAATAAAAAAAATGAAAAATCTATTTAGATGGCTTCAAAAAAATTTGCAAAAATCATCATAAATATGAGGGCACCAAGTCGACCCCATGAGTAGGTTTTTTGTCGCCGAAAATTGATGACATTAGCATTTTAGCGCTGACATCAACAGCGAACATAATTTTTTTTCTCTTTTTTTCTTGTGCTTTGGTAAGGTGCGAATGGGTTGGATCTACAACATTCGCACAGTTTTGTTGAAGTTTGATGGGTTTGAGATGATTTTTGGGCAATTTCGAGCCTGGACTACTGTATGGGCTTTCATATCTGGTTTTTTGGCCTGATTTGAGGCCTTTTCATGGTTCAGATATTCTTAGTGAGGCTTGACTAGGGTCAATCTATGATGCCTGGGGGTATTTGTTACACTTTGAAGTGGATTTTGTGAAGATTTGTGAGGTTTTTGGCCTTTTTATTGTTGACGAAAAATTTTGGCCTCTCTTTGCCCTTTTTCTGCTCTGGATACCATTATTTTACTTCGATAGCTACTGTTGCGCCTGCAACAGTCGGATGTGAAGAATATTTTTTTCCATGGAGACTTGGAGGAGGAGGTATATATAGAACATCTTGTGTATGGACCACCACGACTGATATTATGGGACGGCTCAAGACCACCACGACGAATGTCGTTATTACTACCATTCAAAATCGCCATCGAGAAATCCACAATTGATTATGCAATCCACTAAGGGTAAGTAATCATATATACTAATGTAGAAATTACCAAGCAAATACCTAAATTTGTATTCTAGATTTCAGAAATGCAATTCACAGCCAGATGTGAACAAATAATAGGATCAAA
Organism: Ilex asprella; assembly: GCA_023539305.1. Lineage (NCBI taxonomy): Eukaryota > Viridiplantae > Streptophyta > Magnoliopsida > Aquifoliales > Aquifoliaceae > Ilex > Ilex asprella. The sequence continues at coordinate 18,874,972 of CM042188.1, read as the reverse complement.
CATATCAAAGTAATGCGTTAAAGTGACCCATCACAAATCTTTTATCCCCCACCAAGAACTCAATCCATAAACTAAAATAAGGCAAAAATAAAAAATAAAAAATGACACACACTAAAAAAGAAACAAATGGTTGATAACACAACTTAAATTACCCATCCCGACAAACTGGGGTGATGCAGTCCCAACCCACTAGAACAATTCACACCTAGGTGCTTGGAACACATCTCTGATGGTCAAAAAAGAGGCGGAGTCGAAACCTAAACAATTGTCGGAAAAGTGACTAAAGCCTAGAATTGGCACAAAATCACATCAAAAACTATACCAAAAAGGTGTGGGCATCTCATAAAGTTTCAGCTAGGTCCTTGTCGCACCTCACACATCAGCTAGGTCCTTGTCGCACCTCACACATCAGCAAAACAAGTCACAACCCAAAGGAAACAACTCAGACCAGTATCGTTAATAATACTGAACTATAGATCTACAAAAAAAACCACCACAAACTCAGCCAAATTGAGATGGGTCAACCACATAGCACTACAATAGTCCTAGTCGGACCCCTCTAATGTGGATACAAGCAACAAAAAACTTCAGAAGGCTTTCGAAAACCAAACCAAAGAAATTGAACCCAAAATCTCCCAAAAAAACATTCAAAAAAAGTAAAGTCTACTCAAATGGCTTAACAGAAATCTGCAAAAGTCACCATAAATATGAGGGCACCAAGTCGACCCTAGAGGTAGGTTTGCCATCTATAGAAAGTGATGACATCAATATTCTAGTGTTGATGTCAGCAACGAAGTATATCTATTTTTTTTCTTGTGCTGTTTTTACGGGCCTTTTTGCCTAAAATTCTTGCTCTGGTATCAAGTTAAATTAGTTAAATTGATATTAGAGTTTATGAAGGAGAAAAAAAGAAGAAAAAGAGAAGAAGAAGAAAGAAAGTTGGGAGAAGAATACATCTTGTGCTGTAGGTGTGTTGTCCTAAACCCTTTTATTTACAATACACTGATATTATGACTAATTATATTATTACATCATATAGTCGACCCCAAATAGTTGGGATATAAGACTTAATTTGGTTTGGTTATGACTAATAATATTATTACCCTACACTAATAATACAAAATAAGAAATTTAACACACAATTCAGTTCAACATGATGGAACTAAATATGTCAAAATTGATTGGCACTTCATCGAAGGGAAGCTGAGCAAGGGTTTAGTTTACATGCACTTTGTGAAATCAGTTGACTGATGTTTTCACAAAGGGGCTTAATAGCAAAGTTTTTTTATCCTATTATTTTCAAGTTATGTATGAGAGATATCTATGCACCAACTTGAGATGGAATGTTATGTTATGTATTTTCAACTTTTGGGTATTTTGGTAATCTTGTGGTTATGCATATGTGTATATATATATATATATATATAGTTGTGTAACCTAACACACTATACGCTTCTCTTAATTCCTTCACTTCTTCTTAATCTTCTCTTCATAACTCTAATTACTCCACAGTCTAACTCGAAGGATCGCACATAGCCC
>CM042188.1:18851579-18865463 GCA_023539305.1 Ilex asprella | reverse complement strand
AGTTATTTAATATGTCAATTTAACAAATAATAATAACATAAAAGAATAATTATAAAAAAGAAAAAAAATAATGAAGGGTAGTAAATTAAATTAATGGTAGTTATGTATGGTTAAAAGTAAAAAATTAGAATGCAGTAGGGTATTAAATGTAATTATTTATACTGATGACAAAATATATATATGTATATATATATATAAAAGGCAGCACAGTCTTGAGTCATGACCCACCCACAAACGAACACAGACAGATAGAGAGAAGAGGTGAGGTGATAGCGATCGTGATGGGCGATGCCACAGAGAAGGAGAAGGAGAAGGAGAAGGAGAAGGAGAAGAACATACCTGATAGTTGGTATCTCGTGGTCGCAGCTCGCAGCGATGAAGGTGGGACTTCCAACTACCAAGCCCTAGATGACTAGATCTGAGTAGAAAATGGTTGGATCTGCTCAAATCTGTACTCAAGGAGGTAAGTTACTGAAGTCTTTTCCTTCAATTTCTGGTCTATAGCCTGTGTCTTTCTCTGTCTCTGAGATTTTTGTGATCTCTGTTTTTCCCCCCTTTTATTTGGGCTTGAAGGACATGTGAATTCTGAGATTTAACTTGTGAAATCTTGCTTTCTGAGAGTTTTCTTTTTTTCTTTAAGCCCGAAGTGAAACGAATAATAGTGTTGTTTTGTCGAAACTGTATTGTTTCGACCGAAACGGTCCGACACAGTGACATTTCGACCAAAACTTTGGAATTTTGGGATTCAACACATGTTTCGTGTCGGTGTGTTGAAATTTCGAAACATTTTGTACGTTTCAACACGATATTTTGATCTGTGCTTATAACTTGAATGTTTCAATATTGATGTGAGTGCTCTACCTTTTGAGCTACATTCTCAATTTTAATTTTTATTTGTGTGTTGCTTATAGATACACATATTATATATATGTTTATCATCATAATTTTGATCAAGTACATAGACAAAGTTTGGTTGATTGAAAACTTTCCTATTGAATGCATTTTTTTCTTTATTTTCTTTAATAAGTAGGATCAAGTATCAAAATTTCGTTTCGAAACAGACCAAAACTTCCGAAATGTTTCTGTTGTTAAGGAGACAAGCGAATTAGTGATGGAATCGTAATTCTAATATTTCAAGATGTTTCATAATGTTTCGAGGTGCTTTGTAACGTTTTAATGCATTTGCTCAATTATTTTGGAATGTTTTAAGGTGCTTCAAGATACTTTAGTATATTTTGATAAATGTTTTGAAAAAATAATTTATTAAATTATTTATTTTTTTCATTGTACTTTCGAAACAGGTTGAAATATTTTCGAAATACGTCGTAACGTTTTCATTTTTTAAGTGACTAAAATAATGCACTGAAACGAAATTTTGATCCTTGGGTAGGATCTTACGATTCTCAATCCGATCCTACGATTCCGATCGAATAGTCATCCCCACTGATCCAAGGTAGGGTCCCGATTTTAAAAACCTTGATCGGAACAACAAATGTTGAAGACACGAAGGATTAGTAATAACTTAAATTTTAGTCCTATTGCATGTCCATTGGATTCCCTTGCGGGCAGCTAATGTGGAATATGTAAGTACTCCAAAGTTTTATTTTTTCATTTGATTAAGATAATATATTCCTGCCTCTTTATTCTGTATTGGTTTTCCTTAATTTCAGTTGGTCAATCCCGCTGAAACTTTTGGCGACATTGTTATCGACTATCCGTAAGATATGAACATCTATTGCAATTATTTGCTATGTTTTACTACTTATAAAATATGTGATTGACTACCAAATGCAATGGTTCTATAGTTATGTGGAATGTACCTCAGCTGCTATTCAAGCTTTGACAGCATTTAGAAAGTTATACCCTGGGCATCGGAGAGAGGAAATAGATTGTTGTATTGAGAGAGCTTCCATGTTCATTGAAAAGATTCAAGCAGCAGATGGCTCATGGTTAGTTTTTAAGTTTTGGTCTTACTTACACCTTCCACGTAGTTTTTAGAAGACATATTGGTATATGTAATGTTTCCTGTTTTTGCTCTTACTTTTGTGGCCTGTCAATTTTCTGCTTTCATTGATTGGCATTTGTAGTCCTGACGTTGTATTCATAATCAAGTTTCCCTATTTCAGGGGTTCACAATTAGAAATTATTTTATTATTGAAAGTTTCTTTCTAGGTATGGCTCTTGGGGAGTTTGCTTCACCTATGGCCTCTGGTTTGGGGTAAAAGGTTTAGTGGCTGCTGGAAAGAAGTTCAATAATTGCTCTAGCATCCGTAAGGCTTGTGATTTTCTTCTATCCAAACAGCTTCCTTCTGGTGGTTGGGGAGAGAGTTATCTTTCATGTCAGAACAAGGTTTAGTTTATTGAGATTTACATATATTCTTTCCTTTCTTTGTTTTTTATGCATGGCTTCAACATTAGTAGCCTCTACGAATATATGTGAAAATTGTAGCATACATAGTGGTATCTCCTTTAAGCCTTTATTGCTGTTAAATGATACTATTGTCCTCTGGGATCTGCCCAGTATGATTTCATATGAGTAGTGTGTCTTTTATTTCCTCTTACCTCCTTTCCCTACGAGGTTATTATCCAAATTGGTCCCCGTGGAGTTTGGGAGGGGTAGCTTAGGTACAGACTGAACATTTGATGTTATTTGCACAATGATTACCTTTAGATTCGAACTCAGCCCTACACCTTTTCTTTCTAATAGATAAAAATGCAACATACATGGAACAGGAACTCACTGCTCAGATTGGAGGGCAAGAAATTGTTTCCTAAATACACAAAAGAAAGGAAAGTTTGTAAATAATTGAACCTAATATTAAAAAACTTAACTCAAAACAAGATCCAGGATGAACACTAGTGTGTTTACCTTCATTAAGTGTGGACTCTGGTGAGTCAATCTTGATATTTCTTTCATGATATCTCTTGTACAACAGCTTAATCAATGCTTTGTTGTATAGGTGTATTCACATCTTGAAGGCAGCAGGTCTCATGTGGTAAATACTGGATGGGCCATGCTGGCTCTCATTGATGCTGGGCAGGTACATATTGATCTTTTACCATTTTTTCATCAGTATTCGAAGCTCGGATAAAATTGTTGGTCATATCCTCAATGCAACTCTGATTTTTGCTCACGTGGACAAATGAACTTCATCCTTCTCTACTTTCTTAAAAAGGGGCTACTAACTACTAGAAAGCTAGGAATCACAGATACAGACACGGGGGTCGTATCCGATAGGATACGGATACGGGGTTACGACAAAATTTCAAAATATAGGACACGAGTACGACGAGGATACAACTAATTAAAATAATATAATATATTTTTTTATATATAATTACATTAATAATAAAATTGAGTAATTAATTAATATTTTATAATTGGACAAATGAGCTAATATTAAATTTGATTAGTGGGCTGAACCAAATTGGGTAGTGGGTGACAACTAATAAGCTATGATTATAATTTAACATAAAATATAAGAAGTCCAAGGGTTATTTGTAAATTATTTTAGCAACTAGAGCAAAGAAAAAAATAAAAGAAAAGAAAAGAAAGTAATAGGGGCTGAAATGTAAATTAAGATAACAAAAAAAAAAAAAAGAAAAAGGCAGCGTTTTATTAATTTTCAGCAACTAGGGCTAAGGCAGACGAAATCGCAAAGGTTAGGCGGTGTGCGAGAGAGAGACTTGAAAATGAAGACGACATACCTACTCGAAGAGGAGGAGATCTGTGGTTGTGGTTGTGGCTGTGACTGTCGCTAATCAAGTACATCATCTTCTTCCCCCTCCCCCCACTTTTTTTTTCGAGTTTCAAATTTATGGTTGTGGCCGTATCCCTCCGTATCCGAGCCGTACCCGTTCATAACAAATACTTCTTCACTGTTCAGGATACTTGTGGAAGTATTGGACAAGTGTCCAGCCGTGTCCCACGCGTATCTGTGTCGGACATGTGTCCGACACTATCACGTCGACCCCCTAAGGAGTATCTGTACTTCCGAGCTAGAAAGTAAGGAACAATTGCATTTATTTGCAGTGATTGCTAGGGCTTCTGGGAATTAGCTTTTAGTAATTAAAGTGCCCTTTGTTCTAGTTCTACTTGCATGGTTTTCTACTCTCATGAGATCTACTTCGTCATAAATTTGTGAATAAGTAGATTTTTCAATTTAGGAGTTGCTTCCTTATTCTTATTAAATTCTTGTTAATTATTCAGAGCTATTTTTACTCCCAAATGAAGTAATTGCAATTCATAAATTGCCATCATCTCATATTAATTTGGTTGAAGGTGCCGTTGATTTTTGTCCTGCAAATTTTAACTGATTACATCGGTCATCAGGTCATTGCTTGAAAACAGGACTTTATCCTTTTAGTCTATACTGGATGTTACTATTAATTAGTTTTGGCATAACAAATTCGAATGTGTTTCAAGCTGGCCGGCTGGTTCATGCAAAGACCTTGGAGCACCACTTGGATCTTAGGTTGGATTTACATGTATGATATTGGGAAATGGAATTGTGGTAGTCTTTCGTAAAATGATAATGTAGATGAATATGCATGCAACAAGGATTAAAATTTTATTTCGAAATGGTTAAAAAGGCCGAATCGTTTCCATTTCTGTTTTTAAGGAGACCGAAACGAATTAGTGATTGAATCGAAGTTCCATTGTTTCGAGATGCTTTGGAATGTTCTAAGGTGTTTTGGCATGTTTTTTCTATTGTTTTAGAAAGTTTTGAAGTGTTTCAAGATATTCTAATATATTTCGACCAATGTTTCGGAATGTTCTGGAAATAAATTCTCAATTTTTTGATTCATTTTCATTTTGTTTTTGAAACGTTTATGTGTCCTAGGTGACCGAAATAATGCATTGAAACGAAATTTTAATCCTTGTTTGGAGGGATAAGGGATGAACATGGTCCTTATGACATTTTTTGGCATAGGATATTGGTAGCTTGCTGTGTTGAGATCTGTTGTTCAATATGGGATACTGATAGCTTGATAGAAAATATGCCTTCAATTGGTGAGAATTTAGTGAGATCTGTTGTTGATATTTGGTTTATGAAGTCCTATCATATTCACATAATTTGGTACGAACAAATGTTTATTGAGTCGTATTATCTCTCTCTCTCTCCCCCAAAATATAAATAATATTATATGACATCATCTTGCATTTGCTTTGTGATTCTGCCTATTGGAAGTATGCATACATAGATTTTTGTTTTAACTAGGGTGCATATAAATGGGAGTCAACCTCTTCAAAATGGGTTAAGGTTGTCTACCACTGATCTCTCTAACATAATGTTGCAGGCGGTAGTCTTCTGTACTAGGTATTGAATTTTTGTGTTTGACCAATAAATGTAAACATTGATTTGATAATATCTATTAGATGAGTGTTTGAAAATATGAGGTAACTTCTTTTTGATACTCACTACTACAAACTGAGAACAACATTAGCATGTTGAAATAATGAAATCTTGAGGTGTGATGCACATTGATATGGGAGTGGACATTGGTGGATCAGAAGGGCAAATGAGAAGGGAGATCAGAAAAAAGGGATATCAACGTGAAGAGACCTCATATGCTACATCTTATTAAAGTCACCTAACGTGGATTTATATAGTTGAGTGGTCTTTTGACAAATTGTCGATTGATTATGGGATGGATGCCTATATAACATGGTATTTGAGCATTGGTTGGTCAATTAATCAAGTTTTTTATCCATTTTAATTCTGTAGATTGTTTATCTGTCCCTAATCAAAAAAAAAATGTTTATTGTTCTTTTTTATTTCGGTTCATGGGAGTCTAAATCTCGTATGAAGGAGAATGTGAAGAGAGCTTGCATCCTACATAGAAAGATTAGGACCACCTAATGCCATCTATTGCCAATTGGTTGTTCTAACATGGTATTAAAGCTGAGTCTTAGGTGGTCAATGGGCCAAGTCTTTGACGTATTGGACTTTTCGCTACGTTTTTATGGTAGTTTCTTTCAATTTGTTAGTCCATGTGCAAGTTTGGATCATGCGTGATGAACATTGTAAAGACACCTCCGCACCTTATTCAAACATGAGTCATATTTAAATTTGAGGTAAAAAATGGTCAAAAAGAATATTGAGTCGTTTGCTCAAACACATACCAAATTAAGAGAGCCAAATCTTGACCTAAATCAAAGGAGTATCAAATTATTTACCCAAATCCTCACAGTCATATTTCTAGTCCAGAAAAGCTTAGAGAAGAAACGTATAAAACTCTACTAATCTTCACTCCTTTGCCTCCCCTTTCACCACGTCTATCATCAAACTAGTACCCATCACTAGTTTTTGCACTTGTGCACCATTAATTTCTGAAGTGAGCAGTGCATTTTGAAAAGCCATTCAAGTAATGAGATTTGTACATGCATTCTTAGAGTTCATTGTCATTACTCATATGGATTATTAAAATGGGAATTAGTTTCTTCTAAGTATAAAAACCCAAAATATCACTTGGAAAAGTGGATCCCGTTATTGAAATAATACAGAAACAGAAGTACAAATTTTACTATGACATTCTAGAAAGAGGGATGATAACGATTTATTTTTTTAAGAAGCTAATTCTATGGAAGGAAATAAAAATTGGGAGATAAGGGAAAATTGCGAAGGAAAGAGGTTTTTAAGGAAAAGAAGTTGTGGACAGAGAAGAAGGGAAAAATTTGAAGAAATAAGCTCTTGACTTAATACTAGAATTTTAAAAGATTTTATTATAAATTTAGTTTGTCCATTGGAGTAATCTATATCAAATCATGCGTTGAAACTAAAAAAACAATTAATCAAAGTTTAGAAGGAGGAGAGGAGAAGAGAAGAGAAAAGGAGGAATAATGTGATAAGATTGGTGTGTTTCGTGTGTACACTTTACCCCCTATTTATATAAGTTAGGAAATCTAACAATTCCAACACAAAGCTTTTACTCAAATTTGTACTTACTGTATTTTAGCATAAATTTAAGTTATGGGTGAAGATGGCCTATGCAATTATATCTCACATCCCAAGATTAGTCACTCTTCTAGTAGTATGCCATAATATCAATTGCATATATAAGATTGGGGTTGCATCACCATTATTCATTACTTAATTTAATAAATATAAGGGTAAATTTATTTATCATGGTACTCCTTTATCCTATTTCAATATATATGACAGTCTATAGAGTATAAGTTGAGAATATAGTTTATGAGGGTGTTGAGAATGAGAGACATATATGTCCTAATTGATCATGAGGAGTCATAGTCATAGTTTGGTAACATCCACCTCTACCAATTGACCTATTACTTTTATTTGACTTAAAAAGAAAAATAAATATATTTAAAGACTCAATAAAAAGCCTGAATAAAATTAAAACAGCAGCTAGACAAATCACAGCCTGTTGAGGGATGTAGGAATCGAACCCATGACTTCCCAGTTGATAACTTGGATCTCAACCACTTGATCTATTGCTTTTATATGATTTTAAAGGCACAAATAAATATTTAAACAATACTCGGTAAAAAAAAAAACCCAACCACACTTTTTAAAGAGTTTTTTTTTCCTTACTTTAGACTTCAGAGTCTATTCACCAGCTACAAAAAAAACACCAGACTTCGTCTTCTGGCATAGTGAGAGAGAGATACCGAGAGAGAAATATCTGAGAGAGAGATGGGTGCAGAGAGACGTCGACCACGATCCCGAGAGAGAACCGAAGAAAGAAGAACCAAAGAAGATCGCAGCCAAGAACCGAAGGATCCTGATTTCACACAAAAACAGATGAAGATGCAGACCTATAGGCATGTCGAATTTTTAGTATTCTTGGTTTTTATAGATAAAAAAAGAGGGTTTAGATTTCGGGTTCATGTGATTTCTGCAATTTCACATGGGTTTTGAGTCTCGACAGCCACTGGGTCTGCTTTATTTCCCATCCCCTTTTTATTTTTTGGATTTTTGTTCAATTTTCAAAAATGAATTGAGTGTTTTAAGCTTTACAGAGTGGATGTTGGATTTTTCTTATGTATCCGTGATTTGGAGAGATTTTTTCACTGACTTGGTTGACTCGGAAAGATTCCGATTCATATCGCCTGAGTTGAACCGATTCAACACTGAATCTACTGGTTTCGGCCGATACGTTCGAGATATCGTCGAGATATCACCGACACTAGTTGATTTCGGGATTTTTTTCTTTTCGTGAATTGATATCGTATCGCCACTGGCCGAGGCGGATATGACTCGGCCGAGTCGTATCAGACTCGGCCGATACCTTGAACCCTGGGGTCTGGAAGGTAGTTATGTTGGGGATTTGAGGTGATGGGTAGAACAGTAAGTTTCCGTGTGTTGGGGTGTGTAAAGAGACGAGGGAGGGAGCCTTTTTAATAGAAATTGTGGGTTTGTGTGGTTTCATCGAACATTCTTTAAGTATTGTGTTTTGTTGCAATAAGTTATCCTTCCATGCGAAAAACTATGGGCACTTTCGTCTTCCAAAATAGTGATTGTTGGTGCTGTGCTTTTAATTTTGGGAATTGGGTGCTGAATTTTTTTTTCTGCCATAAAAATTGTACGACCCATGAAATCAACTCAAATGTTAGGGGTTATCTATTACAACAAACTAAATCTTAGAAGGCTGTGATGCTGTTTTCTTTGTCTGATCTTGTCTGTGTGATTTTGTGACAACTCTCAGGGAGTGTGGGTGTGGGTGTGAGTGACTAACTCCTACATTTTGGTGTTCTTATTATATGTTGGTCCTACATGTTAAATCCTGGTGGCCAGTTGGAATTCACACTGTATCAAATATAAATCTTTTGACTATTTGCCAAACCCTCAACCTATCTAAAGGTTCAGTTGCTAGAGATGATGTAATTAATGGAAGTATTTATGCTTTTCAACATATTCCCTCAAGTGCAATACATATTTTGGGCCAAGCATGTGGTAGTATAATAATTTTACCAATGTGACGATGAGATTCGTTTGTAGTACCTCCTACTTTCTTTGACCTTGTGTTAAAGACGTCCAACTCATAATCAATTGCTTATGAGTGAAGAAACTCTTTAATCATAAATTTAGGCTTGGGTGGCCTTAATCATTCAATGTGGGGATACAAATTCTCTCTTGAATGGGTTGCTAAGTGATCTGATCAATTTGAGCTCGGTTTGGGCTCTTATTTAGTCTTGCTCGTTTAGATATGGTAAAATTGCAAAATGAATCGAATTCGACCAAATTTATGAGCTCGTTTTGCAAACATGTGAAATCGAAGCAGTTGAAATTGTGCAAGCGGTATTAGGGCTTGTGAGAAAAAGAGAAAGAAGAGAGAAAAAAGATGGAGAAAAGAGAAAGGGAATAATCTATTATGTGTAGGTTTAGGTTGCGCAACAGTCATTTATAACTATGGAATATTAGAGTAATTATAATATTATCCTACACTAATTAACTTATGTCTAATATATAAAATAAAAACTTTAATATTCCTCCTCAAGTTGGAGCATATAAATTGAAAATGCCCAGCTTGGATTATAAACTACTAAAGACAAACCGAGCCAATGGCTTAGTAAGAATACCACTCGGTTGATCACCAGACTTGATATATGAAGTGATGATCTCCTTCGCATCAATAGATCTCGACTGAAATGACAATCTACCTCAATGTGTTTGATACACTCTTGAAATACCTGAGTACTTGTGATGAGAATAGCTATTTGATTGTCACAGTGCATCTTCATAGGGGAAGACACGTCACGGCTCATAAGACAGAGTAAAGAATGGACCCATAACATCTCACAAGCAATATATGTTATAGCACGATATTCGGCCTCTTCACTAGAATGTGCAATCACATTTTACTTCTTTCGACGCCATGTTACAAGATTACCACCAACAAATGTGCAATACCCAAACGTAGATCGTCTATCACCATGACTACCTGTCCAATCAACGTCAAGAAAACCAATAACCGTTATAGATGATTAACGATATAATAAACCCTTCCCCACAAATTTTTTTAGATACCGAAGTATACGGTAGACAACTTCATAATGAGGCTTACGTGGAGCATGTGTATAGTGACTAACCACATCAGCGACATATGTAATATCAGGGCATGTAACTGTAAGATAAATTAGTTTACCAACCAACCACCGATATCATCTTATATCATCAAAGACTTCACCACTCATAGAATCTAGCTTAACTATAGGATCCATAGGCATATAAATCGGATGTGCACCAAGAGTACCTGTCTCAAATAATAATTCTAGTATATACTTTCGTTGGCATAAACTAATATTCTCCTTTAATCGTGTAAACCTCAATCCCTAGGAAATACTAAAAAAGAACTAAATCTTTTGTAAGAAACTGTTTTTCAAATTGGCCTTAGAGCAAGCAATACCATTTGAGTCATTCCCACTGACGATGTCGTCAGCGACATACACAATAATAATAATTATACCTACAGAAGACAGACAAGTGAAAACTGAATAATCTGAGCTAGAGTGCTGAAAACCAAACTAAATGATCTAAGGTAGATCAGTGAAAACCAAATTGAAATACTATGGTACTGAACTTATCAAACCAAGCAATTGGTAATTGTTTCAGGCCATATAATGCTTTCTTCAGATGACACACTAATTGTTCCTTACCAAATACAACATAACATGGAAGTCGTACCACACCTCCTCCATTAGATCTCCATCTAAAAAAAGGTATTCTTGATGTCTAGTTGATACACAGGTCAATCACAATTTACTGGTATAAAAAAAAAACTCTAACAGTGTTAAGACAGACAACATGAGAGAAAGTCTCATAGTACTCCCACCATATGTCTGGTTGTAACCTTTGGCAATCATACGGGTCTTCAAACGCTCAACTAAATTATCAAATAGGTTCGCATCTACAAATAATAAAAAATTGATAAACAAACAACTCATATGTGAATAACCCTAGGTACCCTCAAATAGTCCTATACTATATTTTAGATTTTGGGGGGTTTTGATTGAGTAATTGATTATTTTGGGATTGACCTTTATGTCCAAAAGAACAATTTTTCCTGAAAGTTTGAGCTCGACTTTGGCTTGTGCTCGCGAGCTCTATTGGGCTAAGGTTGACCAAGAGTCTAAGCTCGGCAATCACCACCGAGTTGGATCTAAGCATACTCAAACTCATCTTGATTAATAGCCCTATTCTTCATCCACACAGTTCCCTTACGTGGAGCTCGGGTTTGTACAAAATACATAAACACCAGACAACAAAATCCAAATTGGTGGGAGATGCGGTCCATGGACCAACTCTGGTACCATATAAGACTACCATCTTATTTGAAAGACTAATTGTTAGAGAAGGTGTAACATTAAGTACTATATATCTCAACACTATGGTCTAGCTAATATTTTTAAACGGTGACACTCTTGAAGCAACAAATTTGTGATTCTACATGTTTTTCGTTTTGGACATTAAGCATGTAAATCATACATAGAATTATTTTATTTGATTAGAAAAATAGGATATTTTGACAAGTTTCTATGATAATACATCTTAAAGTTTAATTCTCTAAGGCTCTGTGGGATTAGGGAGAAACAATGATGGAAAGTGAAAATACAATAAATTAACATATTTGAACTTATTTGGTCAGAGGGAAAACTTCATAAGAGAGAATAAATCTACATTTTGATGGTGAAGAGGGTGAAAGCGTAAGGGACAATATTTTATTTTACCTAAATTGACCATTCACTTGCAAAGGTTAAGTCTAGGTGCTATTTTATGTTGCAAGTGGGCCTAAAAGGCAAAGGTTAGTCTTATTTCATTAGACTTGTGGTGAATTTGATAAGCGAAGACTTAGCTAATATTAGGCAAGAAATCCAAATCTGAGGAAGTAGATTCTTGTGAAAAACATATTTTTCTTGTGTTTTTGGCAAGATACAAAATTGGATTCTTGCTGAAAAATTAGGCAATTACAGCAACTGATGTTTTGCAAAACTTTCTCTTTCTTGGTAGCCGAATTTCAAAAAATTCAAGATATTTTTCCTTTTGACTACTTTCCATCTAATTTAACATAGCCTAAGGTTTGGATATATGTTGTTGTGAAAACTTACATTTAAACTTGTGTTGCAGGCTGAAAGAGACCCAACACCATTGCACTGTGCAGCCAAATTTTTGATAAATTCTCAAATGGAAAATGGAGATTTCCCACAAGAGGTAATTCTGCGATCCTTAATGCCTTATACTTTTAATAAAAGAGCTTGACTTTGAGCGTCTAATCCTTTGTATGCATTTATGCCTAGTTTATTTAGGTAGTAAAATGAAGAACAAGATTTGATGGTAAGCTTTAGCCAGTAAAAATGAGATTCCAATAAGCATTTTCTTTTCATTTTCCATTTGTCTGAGCATTGAACAATTATTATTAGGAACTGGAGCAAGGTTTTTAAACTAGGGATCCTATCTTGCATCAATGGTGGTGGCTAAAGGATAGGGATCGACTAATCGAGAATCGCAAGATCCTACAACATGAAAATATGGGACTCAAAATATATGCAACAATTCCCAACTCTTTAAAATGGAAATCAAACAAACCCAGTATATATGCAAAATGCAAAAGTACTATGACAAAGACATAAAACTTAAGTATATGATTAAAACTTTTTGTTTTGCTATGAAACGACAAAACTAGGTAAATCAAGCTCGAGGGAATATAATAAGAACATGGGACCTTCCTCCTTCCACAAACATGACACAACATATTTTACAAGATAGTAAGCTTCATCATTGCAAGTAACTTTCAGACCTTTACAGACCCAAACCGATATCGTATTCTTCAGCACATGGGTTGACATTTTTTTCTGACACAATTTTATCATAGGCACTATCCTCATGTTTCGTCCTCCTTAGTTAATAATATATAAATAATAGCCTCATTATTATATGTCAAGATATGGAGTAGAAAGCAAGAAAGAGTTTGTATGAATGTAGTGGTTGTTATTTACCTAAAAAAGAATGTAGTGGTTATTGAGGGAGAGCCCCAATAATCAGATTAGGGTTATCTCTCTTAATCCCATGTATTTATAGTAATAAGACCGTAGTGCATAAATACCCCTCATGGCTATAAGGCATCTCCTAACACTCCCTCTTAAATTTGAGTATAGATATCTCTCATATCCAACTTAAAAACAATGGGATGGAAAACCTTGCTATTAAGTTCTTTAGTGAAAACATCAAACAATTGATCTCTTGATTTTACAAAAGGTATACAAATCACCCTCTTATTTAGTTTTGTTAAGTGTAGAGGATTAACACGATATTAGAGAGAAGTGGAGAGGTCAAAAACTTAACCTAACTCTCATACATCACTTGTATTTATAGTTAACTTACAATAATAAAAAAGACAAATACACTATCTTATATTTACACATAATACCCTAACACTCTTGCCAATTTACACATAATACCCTAATACTCTTAACATTCTCCCTCAAGTTAGACTATATCTATATATATCATATAATTCAAGCTTAGAACAAATTGTTGTAAGACGTGTACGACTCAATGCTTTGGTAAATATATCTACAAGCTGATCTTCAAATTTCACAAATGGAGTTGTAATCTCCCCAGCGACTATCTTGTCCCGAATAAAGTGACAATTAACCTCAATATGTTTGGTTCTCTCGTGAAACACTGGATTGGTAGCGATATGGATAGCTGCCTAGTTGTCACAGAATGACTGTAAAGGAGGTTGAATTGGAAATCTAATTTCTTGGAGGAAGTGTAGTAGCCAAGTCAACTCACTCGTTTTAGCACCATTACTCTATACTCAACCTCAGCACTGGATCTTGCTACCACAGATTGTTTCTTATTTTTTCATGAGACGTTACCTCTTAAGAAAGTACAATAGCCAGTGGTTGATCTCCGATCA
>CM042188.1:18792242-18851569 GCA_023539305.1 Ilex asprella | reverse complement strand
CGTTACCTCTTAAGAAAGTACAATAGCCAGTGGTTGATCTCCGATCAGAAGGAGAGCCAGTCCAATCAGCATCTGAAAAACCTTCCACTCTAAGATGTTTATTAGTTCGATATAACAATTCAAGTCCAGGAACATGTTTGAGATATCTCAGAGTACGAGTCACTGCCTCCCAATGTGGTACTCGAGGACACCCTATGAACTTACTTACTATACTAACTACATAGGAAATATTCGGTCCAGTAATAGTGAGATAATTGAGCTTCCTAACCAATCTGCGATACCGACTCGGATTTTCAAACAGTGTACCATCATCCATCAATAGTTTTTGATTCAAATCCATAGGAACATCAATCGGTCTACCCCCCAGCAAACCTGCTTCCTCTAGCACGTCAAGTACATATTTTCTCTGGGATAAATAAATACCCTATTTAGATCGAGCCACCTCAATACCCAAGAAATACTTGAGTTTTCTCAAATCCTTAGTATAAAATCGATCTTGCAAGAAGGTTTTTAACTTGACAATCCTCAGAATCATTTACAGTAATCACAATATCATCTATATAGACCACCAATAGAACATATCCAGCATCCGTCTGTCTATAAAACACAGAATAGTCTGTCTAACATCGAAGTAGACTAAACTCTAAAACTGAATCTGAAAACTTACTAAACCATGCCCTCGGTGACTGCTTCAAATCATACAAATATTTCTTTAACTAACGTACACTCTTATCATACTCCCCTTGAGCAGTAAACTCAGGTGGTTGTTCCATGTATACCTCTTCAACCAAGTCATCATGTAAAAAAGCATTCTTGAGACGCTCTATAGAACCATTCGGATGAAATTTAACAGTATACACTCAACGATAACCAACAATTCGTTTACCAGGAGGTAAAGGAACGAGATCCCAAGTCCCATTATGTAGATAATTGAGAGGTAAAACAAGAGAAGACATGTGACAAGATATCATATGAAACAAAATGAACAATGAGATGATTAGTAACAAACGAACGAGTACCTTTTGAAAGAGCAATAGGTAAAAAGTCTAAATTACTCGATGTACCAGTATCAGGAGACAACAAGAAGGTACGGGCACCTCAGTCGATGGGCGAGGACGACGAGAGTATACATGAAGAGGTAAAATAGATGATAACATAGTAGGCAGCGGAATATCTGAAGATGAGGGAAGAAATGGTGGTACAAGAGACGACTCAAAGTCCAGATCCAAACTCTGAGCTGATGCTGAATAATATAGAACAGATTCCTCAAACGTGACATCGGCACTAATAAAATATCGTCACAGAGAAGGATTGTAGCAGTGATACCCCTTCTGTGTGCAGAAATATCCAAGAAATACACATTTAGTAGCTCGAGGGTCAAATTTATCAAACCCAGGACCCAAATTGTGAATATAACACACATCCAAAAATCTTAAGAGTTTATCAGGAAAAAGAACAGAATATAGATTTTGCCCATTTAACACAGAGGATGACATACGATTAATAAGGTGACAAATAGTAAGAACATCATTATAAAAATATCTAAGAATATTCATTTAGAATAATAGGGTACGGGTGACTTTCAATAAATTACGGTTCTTGCTTTCAGCAATACCATTCTGTGGAGAGGTGTAAGCGTAGGAAGTCTGATGAATAATGTCAATTGTACGAAGATAAGCTGAAAAGGGATCAGATTCATATTCCAGAGCATTATTAGAACGTAAAATATGTATACGACAACCATGCTGAGTTTTTATTTCCTTGCGAAAAAGTCTCAAATATAGAGAATAATTCAAACCGAGTTTTCATCAGAAACAATCAGGTCATACAAGAATAGTCATCCACAAATGACACAAAATAAAGATATTATTTAGATGAAATATTCTTTATTGGACCCCATACATCAGAATGTACCAACTCAAATGGATTAGTCACACGATTATTGACTCTAGACTTAAATGACACACGATGATGTTTACTAAGTTAAGAAGCTTCACAAGACAAAGACGACACATAACTAAGACTAGAAACTTGGTGTTTCAGATTTTGGAGGGAGGGATGTCCAAGACGACAATGCTATTGAAAAGGAGACAACGAGGTCTGTAGTGTCTGAGTAGGGGAATCAAAATCAAAGTAATATATGCCACATGTCCCATACCAATCTCCCTCTTCGTCTTGAGATCCTGAAAGACATAATAAGAGGGATAAAATGTTACAGAACAATCGAGAGAACGGGTAATCTAGCTAATGAAAAGTAAACTAAAAAGAAACTGGGGAACAAATAACACAGAAGATAGGGACATATCAGAACTCAAGTGAGTAGTCTCCAAACCTGAAATTTTAGAACAAGTACCATTAGCAAGAGTAACACTACGTGTGAAAATAACAGACTGATAAGTAAAAAAAATATCAGATGCACCAGTCATGTGATCAGAAGCGCCAGAGTCTATGATACAGGGACTGCGAGTGGAGGATAATTAACAAGTGGAAGCAGTGCCTGACTGGGTAAAAATAACAGTGGAGGGAGATGGAACTTCCTGTTGTTGGGATAGGAACTGAGCATACTCCTCTCGTGTAATAGTAATCGATCCAGTGTCTGGTGGAGCTGATCGAGGTATGGAAGCAACAGAAGAGGTGTCATCTTGATAGGAAGTCTGATTCACAGCCCCAAAAGATTTTCCATGTAAATCCCAACAGAAATCAATAAAGTGCCCTCCACGACCACAGTGAGTACAGGAACGAGGTCCACTACGGCCCCTACGATTACCTGTACGACCTCCTTGACCACCACGACCAACTAGATGACCATCACTATAGCTACAAAGAATCATAAGAGCTGAGCGATCAGTGGAGACATCATGATCAAATGCCTGAAGTAGACAAAGGAGCACATTATACACAAGAGAAAACCTCAAGTAGTCAGGTAAGACTAGAACCTCTCAAAATCTGAGAATGAATATCCTCATATTCAGGTTTCAATCCTACCAAAAATCTAACAACATTTATGTCCTCATGTTACTTCTGCCAAACTGCTGCATCAGTAGTAAACATATGGTAGGTCTTCATCTCCTCACAGACTCCCAGAAATTAAGAGTAATAATCCTTAATGCTTAGAGTATTCTGTTCCAGCCGGAAGTACAACTTGTACACCTCATAAGCTTGGGTAAAATTACCCATACCAGAATGCATAGTGGCCAAGTGATCCAATATCTCCTTTACAGTGTCAAGGTAAAGTAGAGTATAACTAATACTAGGCTCAATGCTATTCAATAGTAAAGAAATAATTTGAGCGCCCTTTTGTTCCCACTGATCGTACCCAGGAGTATCTTCCTTGGGTTTAGGATCCACCAAATATTTTTTAAATTCTTTGCCTTGAAGAAAGACTTGAACGGATCAGGATCATAAAGTATAATTGATCCCATTGAGTTTAACAGAGGTCATGGGACTATTATAATTAACTTACAATAATAAGAAAGACAAATATACCCTCTTATATTTACACATAATATTCTAACACTCTTAACAATTTATACATAATATCCTAATACTCTTAACAAGTTTTTCTTTTATGAAATGTCTGTCACGTTGGACAGGATTATGAGTAATATTACCGGCTGCCTTATTGTTACACTATATAAGTTCATAGGCCTATCAATTGAAATTCCTAGGTCTTGCATCAAACTCTGAAGCCACATAAGCTCACAAACATCATGAGCTATAGTTCTATAATCTGCTTTAGCACTAGATCTGGCCGCCACATACTGTTTTTTAATACACCAAGTAATTAGATTTTCTACTAGAAAAGTGTAGTGTCTAGAGGTAGATTTCTTATCATCAACTGAGTCTGCACAATCAACATCACTAAATGCCTCTAACCTCAAGTGATCATGGTTAGAAAACATGCCTCTTCCTAGAGCGGACTTAAGGTACCTTAGAATTCTGTGAGCAGCATCTAGATGCAGTGTACGAGGGTCATAAACTGACTAATAATTCCCACTGCATAAGCAATATCTAGTCAAATTTGAGCTAAGTATATCAATCTCCCTACTAGTCATTGGTACCTGTCTTTATCTACATGCTACGCCGCTGCGGAGCTTATGATTAGCTTCAATTGGTGTATTTGCAAGGCTACATCTCAATATGTCAGTCTTCCCAAGTAAGTGAAGAATGTACTTCCTCTGAGATATTAATCTCTCAGAAGTACTTCAATGGACTTAAGTCTTTGATCTCAAACTAGGTGTAATTTTAGGTGAGACATCTCCTACATATCATTGCTTGTAACCATTGTCATCCACATAAACCATAAGAACAGTAATCTTATCAACATTATTTGATAAACGTGGTCTGGTCAGTATTACTTTCCTTGTATCCAAACCTAGCAGTACTTTGAGTAATCTCTCAAACCAAACTCACAACAAACCTTTCCAATAGTAACTTTCAAGTACTCTATCTGCTTTCAAGCCATAAAATGCTTTCCTCAACCAACAAACCTTTCCAATAGTAGAATGAGATTAAAAACCTTGTAGAATATCCATATAAACCTCTTCCTTCAAGTTGTCATGAAGGAATGCATTTTTCACATTTAGTTGTTGTAAAGGCTAACCCAGATTAGTGGTACAAGAAAGAAGAGCGTGAATAAAATTCATTTTTGCAACAAGGGAAACTGTCTTCTGATACTCAAGGTCATAAGTCTAAATAAAACATTTGACAATCAACCTTGCTTTGTAACTTTCAAGTACTCTATCTGCTTTCTGTTTAACCGTAAAGACTCACTTACAACCTACACGTCTCTTCCTAAGTGGAAGGGAAAACTAATTTTCAAGTGTCGTTCTTGTTTAGAGCTTTAAGAGCTTTCTTCCATCCTTGTGGAATAGATTCAAAAGGCAAAGATGAAACAAAGACGCGATACGAAGAAGACAAGTAGTTATAAAAAATAAAGTTAGAAATGGAATGTTGAGTGCAAGATGTCACACCATTTCTAAGAGCAATAGGAAGAGAACAATCATTAGCATCTATAACAATAGGAGATGGAGACTTATCTTTTGAAGCCTATGTGAGAGAATCTAAAACTGGAGTTAGGGATGCCAATTGACTTGGTGGCATATGGATGGTCTGCTCTTTTGGACGCTTAAGTCTGAAGATCAAGTCTTAGCCAATCGTCCACTAGTTTTATATTCTTCTTCAACATCATTCACCATAAATCCTCACCTCCTGCACGTACTTACAAATCCATTTCCCTCCCCACACACTTGTCTTTCTCCCCTACACTAGTACACTTGTCTTTCTCTCCCTCACCACAAACAATCTCTCTTAACGAAGGGAGAAAAAATATACTTGTTTTGTTTATGTCTCGCCCCATTCTCGAGACAAACTCGACCCTAAGGTTGTGCATTACGTCTTTGTGGGATAGTCTACGACTCAGAAAGATTACAAATGTTATGATCCTCAGCCTTACAAGGAATATTAGTGTGGATGCCATATTTCATGAGATTGAACCTTACTTTGCTTTATCTCATGGGAGATTGATAAGAAGGAAGAGAGGCAACGAGGGGAAGGGGAGAGGGACTAGGGGAGAAGTTCAAGTAGAACCTTAAATTAAAAAACATTAGAGGGCATGCGATTAATAAAGTATGCATCAGGAAGAACACATCCCCTCAAAAGTTGTTGAGAACATTCATAGTTAATAAAAGAGCAAGGGCAATCTCAACAAGATGACGGTTTTTGTGCTCATCAACCTCATTTTGTTCACGAGTGCTTATACAACTCGTCTAATAAAGAATACCCAGCCCTTCAAGGTATGCTCGAAATTCGCTATTAATATATTCAGTTCCATTATCATTCGTAAGGGTTTTAATGGTAGTATCAAACTGGTTAGTCACTATCTTATTAAAATCTTTAAAGTAGGAAAATACTTCTCTTCGTTCGAATTAAATACACTCGAGTAAGACGAGAATAAGAATCAATAAATGTAACAAATTAACGATAACCAGAACGAGAAAAACTCAAGAGGGAACCCACAAATCAGAATGAATAAGTATAAAGGGAAAAATCACTTCTTTTATTAATGGAAGGATAACATGAACATTTATGCTTTGTAAACTTGCAAGCATCACAAACAAAACTGCTACTATGGCATGATTTAGTTAATATAGGAAAAAGTTTATCTAGAACGCCAAATGAAGGATGTTTTAAATGATTGTGCCACTAAATCAATAGTGGAAAAGGAAATGTAGTATCCATTTGTAGAGCCTAAGTCAAAGGCAATATAGATAAAGAGAAATCATCCAATAAATACAAACCATAATGTGCTTTATCATTGCTAATCATTTTTCCCATCTCATGTTCATGAAACACACGAGTAGGACAAAATGTTACAGAGCAGTTCAAAGAATTAGTAAGACCAAGTAAATTGGTGGAAAAGTTTGGAATATGAAGAATAGATGAAAGGGAAATAGAGAAAGAGCACCGTAAAAAACCTCTTCCAAAAACAAAGGATAAAGAGACATTAGCAACTCTTACTTTATCCTTACCAGAACAACAGTACTCTCTACTATAGCGTTTTTCTCATAAAAAATCACATTTCTACATATCATGATTATCAACATTATTCTTCCCACTAGTTTTAGGCCGACTGACATTATCCCGTGAAGTATATGTAATAAGCAGAGCAGAACGATCCTGACTAGGAGTGTGTACCATAGCATTACATTGACTTTCCTCTTGCTTAACACAGGCATTGGCCTCTCTCTAGGTGAGAGAAAAGAAGATCGACCTAAAACCTGAATCCGAATTTGACCAAATTTCATGTTAAGGCCATCAAAAAAATCATATACTAGTTCTTTCTCCATCATTTGCTAAAATTTAGTTGCATCCTCAATACAGACGGCCTTAAAACTCTGATAATAGTCAAGTTCCTGTCACAAACAACTCAAATCAACATAATACCCAACAAGATATGTCTTTCTGATCTAATTCACGAATCTTCTTCCTTAGTTAATAGTCATGTGCCTCATTATCCTACTGTGAGTATGTCTATTCAACTGCATACCAAATCTTTTGTGTGTTGTCCATGCACAAGAAGCTGTGACTAATAGAAGGCTGCATTGAGTTGATCAGCCAAGTGATAACAAAAGCATTCTCCAATTGCCATTTCTTCCTTCAGAGTTCTTGTAATGTAACTAGTTACGCCACATACAGTTAATGACAAATAGTTGGTGACATCCAACTTAACTTGACTAATCTGAAGGGATAGGCTATCTTCAAGAGTCCCAATCCGACCAAACCCATTCGCCTTGCTGCCATATCCATTGAACAACGATAGCACCCCAAATATCAAAGAACTGGTTCAGTCACCTACAAATCCACAAAGCCCAAGGAATCCTTGCAAGGAATAAGTTACCCACAAAATAAAAATTAAAAAAAAGGACCAAATTAGATAAAAAAAAATTGATAAAAGGGTATAAAAGTTGTTTTAGCAAAAAAACGCAAGAAAGTCGTAGATTTGGCCAAAGAACCATCAAAATAGATGAAACAACAATTGAATAAGGGCAAGAAGGTAATTTTGGACACCAAGTGAGCTATCCCAACCATCAGATGGAAAAATACATCAAATGACCTCCAAAAATTTTGAGAATCTTATTGGGAGTATTAGAACCCTAATTGATCATACTAAAAAAATTTCGATTTTTTTATAGGGTTAAGCAAAAAATCAGAAAAAAAATTTTGGGAGGAAGAAAGACGATTTACGCTACCGGAAAAACAAGAAAATGAAAACAATACCAATTTTTGGCGGATCGAGTTCTAATACCATGTTAAGGTTATCTCCCTTGGCCCCGTGTATTTAATATTGATAAGATTGCAAGAACATAATGACTATAAGACATCTCTTAACATTACAATATATAACTACATCCTTCTTTGGTAATGAAAAAAATTGTAAATGGTTAACAATACCGTTTTCCATTCAATCAGAGTGGTATAGCTAAGGATCAAAATTTCGTTTCAAAACGCCAAAATGGTTTTGTTTCCATGGAGATCGAAACAGATCAATGATTGAATTGAAATTTCAATGTTTCAAGTTGTTTTAGAATGTTTTGAGGTGTTTGAAGATGTGTCGCATCTTTTTACTAATGTTTTTGAAATGTTTCAAGGTGTTTCAAAAGATGTTTCGGTGTATTTCAACCAATGTTTGGGAATGTTTTGAAAATAAATTCCCAATTTTTTTTATCTGTTTCAGTCCTATTTACGAAACATTTTCAAAGCATTCCAAAATGTCTCTGCTTCCTAGGTTACTGAAACAACTATTTCAAACAAAATTTTGATTGTTAAGTATATAGCTAATTGAGTAAGAAATCCAATGGCAGTAGAGTCAAAAGAGCAGTCACAATGCAACAGTAATATAAGTTAGAGTAGTAAGGAAAATATGGTAACAACATAGAAATAAAGATTAGGAATTAATGAGAATTAGACAAGGAAGAGAATTGAACAAACGGTTCATGAAATGTCGAAAGGAATACGCTCAGAATTCCCACGGAGAGGAGAGGATGGTGAAGCTCCCATAGGAAACCCAAGGAGAGGTTATATGATTAAAACTTGAAAAACTACAATCTGAGTATTGAAGCATTAGAAAAACAGAGATAAGTTAATCTTATAGGTTTTATGCAGGAATAGGAGAATGGGAGTGATAAGAGGAGACAACAAGAATCGATAGATATGAATCTGGAGACCTCACATATGATTTCATAAAATTTACAAAAATATGCTGGGGAATATAGTTTCAGTTCTGTTTCTTTTTTTTTTTTTTTCCTGGTGATGATATCTCTATATCATAAGAGAGAATTCTGTTTCAAGAAACAAATCTGTTCCTTCTATAATTTGTTTAACTTTTCTACTATTTTTGATTCCTAACAGGAGATAATGGGGGTCTTCAACAAGAACTGCATGATCAGTTATGCTGCATACAGAAATATATTCCCTATTTGGGCTTTGGGAGAGTATCGTTGTCGGATACTGAAGGGCCCTTGAATACTAATTGCATATAACTCTCTCTCGCCATATAAATATTTTGTGATACTTGTTAAGGATTTCTTCTTGTAGTTCATCCTCGACCCTAAGTAGTAACAGTAGATGAGTTGTAAGTCATTTTTTGGACTTTGGAGCTCTCCCCCCCCCCCCCCAAAACGGCCGGCAAAAAAAAAAAACTTATTATAGCATCTATATATAATTGCAATAGCTGATATTTTCAGGTAATGCTTGTCTGTATGATTTGCTAGTTATAGACCGTTGAAATTATTCTGTTATGCTATAGCTATACTACTCGCTCATGTGCTTTTCTTTTCATTTTTGTTTACCCTTGAAGTTTAAATATGTATTATTATGAAATAATATTTTATTGCATTACTAGAAGTATTTTTCCCTTTTTGGATTTTATAGGATTGAAGTCAGGTAGACTGGGGACAAATGTATTGTCCAACTTCTTGTTACTGCTTAATCCTTTCTATGCGTTGTGTTATTTTCCTTGGGCAAATTATAGTAATTGTTTGTACTTTCCATCCCTCCAGGTTATCTTTAAGTTAACTAATCAGATTTTGTGGTCATCACAATTATCTTTCTCAAAATGCCCATTATACTATTGTAATAGATTTTGAGTTTGTTCTTTTTGTGTAGACCTTTTGAAAACTGGGAAAATTATGAAAATAATGGAATTACAGGAAAAAATTGACAAGACATACTGGAAATTTGAATCTCTCTCAACCCATCCCATAAACACCTCGAACCCAATAGCAAGGCTAGATTCAGTTTTCGGCTGGCAAATTCCAAGTCAAGTGAGTCGGACATGTAATAGTTTAGGTCAATGAACATTCAAAGATGAGGACTGAAGTTTGGTTTTTGAACGGCTTTTTAAGACTTTTTTAGTCGCCTAAAACCTTTTAAGTTGGCCTATATGTTTAATTTACCTTAAAATTTAATTTGGTTAAAGTTGGCTAGTTTTTTTTTTTAGAGTGATTGTACTTGGCCAAGGTTTATAAATTGGCAAAATTGGATTTGAAATAAAGTTTTGAAGCCGTGGGGGGATTATGCAAGCCTTGTTCGATGGGTACTCAATGCAATGTTCGAACATGGTCCAGTGTCTACAGTCATATCCTCATTTTTGGGTAGACGTTCGATGTCATTTAGTGGGTGTTTGAATTACAGCTCATGGTGCTTACGTGGTAGTCAGGTTTTACGTAACTCTTCCTATTCTTGCACTGAATACCTTGGACTTTAAAAGCTGGGCATATCACGCTTGAGGACAACTCATAATTCGTTAATGGAGTTTGATCAGTTAAATTAATAGAAAAAAAGATAAAAGTTTTTCAGTAAGCAACAAAGGTGGGGTTCTTAATTGCACACGTAGAGAACGCGGAAGAGAGGTTTTATGAGAAACCGTAGCTTTCTTTTTTGCTAATCCCACTGCTTTCGAGAAATGTTTCTTTAGATTTAGAATTTTGCCATATGGACATAAAGACTGCAATCCTTACTAAGTATTTTTGTAGGAATTTACCTTGTGACTTGATGGCAAAGGGTCATGTATGTAAACCTTGCTGGCTCTATTGACCTCCTTATGAAGTACAGCAATCATCCAAATAGTAGTGTTATATTCTTTGGAATCATTATTGTTAATGGGGAGGTGAAAACCACTACCTGGACGTTGAAGCATAAAAAAAAAGAAGATATTCTTTATTCCGTTTTTGTTGATTGATGGCCTATTAGTATTATAGGCCATGAATATAAGGAATTGACTTGTCACCATCAAAGGCCAAGGGTGGATTGTTTTCTGTATTGGGCATTATGGGCCTAGCAGATGTAACTGTGTTCAGTTTAAAATCCTTAGATGCAGAGTTAAACCCTTTGGCGCTAATGTCTTAAAAAGACCCTTGAATGAATCCTAAGACTACCGGAGAGGAATCAGATGGCTCAAAGCAAGTTCCCATATCATGAGTTGTTGGATAGACCGAAAAGTGTATCGTCTCAATATTTGCCATATCTGTCGGCTTATTCGGCCAAAAAACAATTAAGATCCTGGTCTTGCTTATTAGATGTAGTCCAGCACATGTTGGACTGACGACTTGGATGAATGCAAGCCAGGTAATGATTATAAGCATTTGAGTACCAACTACAAAAGACAACGAAAATCCACACAATCCCTCGTGTGGTCACTGCTCAAGCAGTCTTGGACATTACTTATACTCCTAATAACTATTTTTTTGGTAAGTGTTTAAAAAAAATTAAATAGAGTTCCTAGTAAAAATGCAGTGCCAGGAAAGTTCAAAAGAGTATCAGCGTATTAGTTTCCTTCCCCAAGAGTGTGAATGATCGGGATATTGTGTTCCTCCAGTAGCTGTTTACAGCTTGCACTGGGAGCCCTATATGGGTGGGTTTCCTCCAGCTTGGCTTTGAGGAGGGTGACTGCCTCCACTGAGTCAGATTCCACAACCACTCGTGTGATCTGCTTGCTTGTTATGAGCTCCAGTCCCTTGAGGATTGCCCATAGTTCTGCATGTAAACTTGTTGTATGATTTAGCCTCCCGATAGAATCTAGAGACCTACTGATTCCTCCCATGCCTGACGGTCTTGAGTTTCTTTTAGAGCACCCATCAGTATTTAACTTGCTCCAACCTGCAATGGGAAAGCGTTAGAGGGGAGTGAATAGGTTAATTAAAATTTAAGTTCAGATGACCACCAATTTTAACCTATATCTACCACAATTACCTCATCACACAATGATATTATCATCAAGTGTGAGAACCCCTTTTCACCCACCACAATCCAAAACACCTACGTAAACTAATATATTGATTTTATCAATTTATTAATTAACACTTAATCTCACAAGGCGATCCCAACAAAGGCAACTCAAATTCTTAGCATGTAACTACGGATTATAAAAAGATTATATCAAAAATTCAATCAATCACGTAGTGTGCATCAAATCACAAGTATATATAAAAAAATAATAAATAACACAAATAATTTGTTAACGTGAAAAACTCTCATCGAAAAAAATTGCGGGCAACCACTCGGGGTTCACCAAAAGTCTAATCCACTACTCTAAAATTAACTTACAAGTATTTGAGTTTTATACCTTAACCAATATCATGGTTAGATGCTTATTTTCTTTAATAAGTCTCTCCACCGGACATCCACTAATGTCTTGGATAACTTCACTTGGATTCTTCATCGCAATGGATCATCTAGATCTCTAGCAATCTTCTCCGTCAAGATCCTCGGTATGCACACTTGTCAATGGGTTCGGTCTTCAACCAAGCAAGCTCTTCTTCTCTAATATATGATGTTGGATAGGAATCACTAGATGGTAGCCTTTGAATTTAGGGATCTAGGGTTGTGACTAAAGCTCTCAAGGTGCAAGATCTATTTTCTCTCTCAAAATACTCCCAAGGGGGTTATCTTAGGTGTATAAAAGAATCTCCCTATTTATGGGCTCGAAATAGGGCTTATCTTAGAACCAAGAAAACACAAATTTGCAAACAACCTCTCGATCGGTGGGAGAGCAGTCATAGAGTGGTGGTCACTAGAATGAAAAAAAATTCAAATTGTGCCTCAAGAAAGCAAACCACTCGAGCGACCATGGGATTGCTCAAGCTATCTCTGAGACCGCTCGAGCTGCCTAGAGAGTGACCCATGTTGTTCCTCTGTTTAGCTTTTGCTAGAATTTTTTCTAAGTCTTTAGAGACGGTTCTAGCAAAAGCTAGTGAACATAGGTCCCTACTGATTTTTTTAAACCTAAAATTAAAAAAAAAAAATTGTCCTCTTGAACACTAAAATTGTTGCTCAATAGGGATCCGATGATGGCTAAAATCTATGTTTTCAAAACAAACAAAAGGTTTAGAAAAACTTTTCTTTAAAGAACACTTAGGAGTCATACTTACATCAACTATTGATTCCATTTTAACACTAATCATCCTAAGTTTATTAAATCAAGGGATCATCTTAGGTCTCTACGTTATTACCTTGTCCTTAAGCAATACGGTGTATACAGAGTGCTTTTGATGTAGCTTTGAAACATGATCTCCTCCCTTCAAATAATACTTTCCAATCTTCATCGTTGTAGTATCATGGCTATGAAATAGGTTGAGATTTACAAATACTCATAAAGTTAGTCAATTACAAAACATGATCTAATAATCTCCCCCTTTGGCAATTTCGCCCAAAATGCACAAGTAAGAAATTAAGATTACAACTCACAAACCATTTAACAAAATTAATTGTAAACAAATTTCAACACTAGTGTATAAGTCCCTAATATTTAAGTATAAGAACTATCTTCTAGATGTAGCTTATAAGATCAAAGTCCTACACATCACCACTAAATCAATACCTTGTGAAAATAGAATACGTAAGAAAGACACAACACAATCAAAGGTATGAAAATCACCAAGATAAGCATAAGGCATATTCATGTTAACATTATGCAAGTGCAATATGTAACATATGTAAGAACTATCTTACCCAATATGCTTGAGAACCTTAAGATATAGCATGAGAATGCACAACTAACCTTACTCGAAATTCAACAAGATAGAAGTGTTGCTTCAGCCCCATCGAAGTTCATGCAATTTTCCACCATCACAGGCCGTCAATCAAATAGTATCCTATATAGATCACGGTAGTGGGCACTCTGGAACTAGCTCCTGGCATCAAATCCTCAAACCCGGTCTCTCTTCTTAGCGCTTGGTGTCATTTTCTCAAATCAATCGGTGATAATGTGCAAAATCAAGTGAAGAATACAAATCTAAAGTTGCAATGCACTCAAAATCATTCTAGAATATGTTTAGGAACATGGGTTAGTCATGAGTAAGCAAGATGAGAGGTGGGCTTGTGTGTAGAGTGAGAAAAAATGAGTGTTAGAATGTAAAAAACATGACTTTAAAACCTGTCTGGCCAAGATCTGCGCAGACCGTTCGAGCAGTTAGGAGGCTCACTCGAGCGGTCCCTGAAGCTGTCATGTTCTGCTTCTTGATCTCAATTTTTCCAGACCACTCTTCCTCCTCCAAGCACTCACTTGAGTCTCAAAAATATGCATGGATGTAGATACAACCTAAATGCCACTATATGCGTATGAATGGATGAAATTGAATCTAAATGCAATGCAATTTTCAAGTCATAAAAATGCACACTTTCGTTAATCATGAAGATCACTTATGTTCACATTATAATAGCTTCATCTAAATTTGATCATCTCATTACATAAATCTAAGGCATACTGAAGAAAATTGAACTCAATTTAATGCATCCTAGAGTAATATCCGCTTACTTTAGTTTAGTTTCACTCATACGTGTTCAAATTTTGTTCAATTTTGACAAATTCAGGCGTAACATGTGTGAAACCAAACTCTGATATCATTAGGATTCTGTTTAGTTTAAATTATTAATGAAGCTCTACATGAAATCCTAATACACAGTCTAAGTGAATACATGACCGATTAGTAAGTGTCCTAATAATTTTTTAGGCACCTTTTATTTATCTATTCATTTCTTATGCCTTCAATTAACACAATTGTGCATTCCGTACTTTATCAATATGCCTCTAAATGTCTTTAGCATGAGCTTTTTGAGCTTTACAAATAAACAATGAATATTAAGCACAAGTACTCTCATTGTTGTAATGTTGTTTTCTTCCTATCTTTTCTCATTGTGGGCTGCATTCTAGAATTTGGTGCCGTAGTAGTGTATGGAAAATTTAGAAACAAAGAAATCTATCAAATATTATCACTTATCATAAATAAATCGAGTAGGTCAATTTGCAAGATCTTTTTTTATATATATAAGAATCAATATGCAATTTATCGTGTACAGTTTAAAACTTGATAAACAACATTAGCCAATGGACCTTTGGTCCAATGATACTATTTATCTTATGAAATCTGCATCTTCTTGAAGTCAAGGGTTATTTAAGAAAAAAAGAAAAAAGATAAACAACATTAAATGATGTGCTATAACACACCAGTAACATTATTGAGAAAACATGTTTGAGTAAAGTACTTTATATCTGTGATGAACACATCTTATAATGCAATGTAATGCTTCAGTTTAGAGTTTTATTGGCGAAGAGAAATAAGACGAAAATGAAAGAGCACATAGTGTGTAGACACACATGATATAAATAACTGTCATTGTTTCTTTTAAAATGATATTGCTTAATTGATAATTCCTTATAGCAAACAAGTCAATTGATTTTTAAGTGAATTATTAGCATCATAATATATTATGTGAAAGTTGATTTTTACATGTTGTTAATTACAAGCGTTGATGCAATTGTGCCTATTTTTAAGTGAATTGCTAGTTTAGCAATGGATGGAGAAGAAGTGAGAAATAATATTGCAACTCTTGAAATTTCTGCAACACCAATTGAAAGCAATCAACTTCCAATCTCTATTGATGAAGATCAATCTACCAACTCAACTCCAATGAGTCTTGGTGAAACAGATAGGCATAGATCAATTGTGTGGAATAATTTGAAGAGGAAAACAATTGATGGTAAATTAAAGGGTGAGTGCAATGAATGTAAGAAATTGCTTGACGGTGGTTCTAGGAATGGAACCAACCACTTGCATGACCATCTTAAGAGTTGTCCAAGGAATAAATATAAAAATTTGAAGCAATGTTTATTGGTATCAAACCAATCAAAGAAGGATACCGAGAAAACCATTGAGAATTGGAGATTTGTTCAAGAGGCCGGGAGGAGGGATCTTGTCAATATGATCATATTGCATGCATATCCTTTTAGTATGGTTGAGCATCACGAGTTTCAAAAATAGTGTCACACTCTTCAACCTATGTTCAAAATGATATCCTTCAAATTTACAAAACTGAAAAGGAGAAAACAATGAAGTTGTTGAAAAAAATAAAAAGTAGAGTTGTTTTCACCACGGACATGTGGTCCTCAAGCAATCAAAGAAAGGGATATATGACAATGACCACACATTTTATTGACAATTCTTGGACCTTGCAAAGTTGAATTATAAGGTATTAAAGATCTTTCATTAACATGTTTATTTATTTTAAATATCTAATGATCTTTCATTAACATATGTTATTTATTTTAGATATCTTTTGTATTTGTATTATCTTTAGATTTTTATATGTGTATTATCCACATGCCAAGGAAGAGCTTGTGGAGTGTTTGATGGATTGTTTTTTCGATTGAAACCTTGATAGAAAGTTGATAACTTTGACCGTGGATAATTGTACCACTAATGATGCAATTGTGACTATTTTGTTGGATAAACTTCCATTTGGTTCGCTAATATTGCATGATTGATTGTTCCATATGCGTTTGTACACATATTCTCAACTTAATTATCCAAGATTGTTGGAATGTGATTGGAGATGGTATTGAAAAAATTCGTAATAGTGTAACTTATTGGAAAACATCTCCCAAGAGAGTACAAAAATTTAAAGAGGCAGCTCATCAGATACATATTCCAAGTAACAAGAAGCATGTTCTTAATGTTAAGACTCGATGAAACTCTACTTTTCCTATGCTTCAAACTAGTTTGATTTACAGAGATGTGTTTGCTCGCTTGAAATATTGAGATTCTCATTACAAGATTTGCCCAACTAAAGATGATTGGGAGGTGGCAAGAGAGATTTGTGAAAAATTGGATTTGTTTCATAGTGCAACAAAATTGTTTCATGAACAAAGTATTCTACTGTCAATGCATACTTTCTAACTATTTGGAGTGTGATTCATGGTGTTATGCGAATAGCCACTATTTTAGATCCACATTATAAGTTAGGAATTTTGGAGTATTACTATGAGAAAATGTATGGATTTGTGGTAGCTTCAAATGAAGTGATAAGGATTGAGTTTTGCTTAGAATTGGTAAGAAAATATAAAACGAGGCAAGAAAGTGATTATGAACCGCAACTTCTACTCCCCCTTTTCAATCAGATATTGGTTTCAAATGCCTATTAATTGATGATCTCTTTAATTTTGATTAGTTTATAAAAATAAGAAACATAATAAAAACATGTGGGATGTATGAGTTGGATCATTACATAGAAGACGATGTGATGTCAAAAACTTCAAATTTTGATATACTATCTTTTTAGAAGACAAGTGGTCCAAAGTATCCTCTGCTTCAAATAATTTTTAAAGATCTTTTTGTTATTCATATTTCTACAATTGCCTCAGAATCTGCTTTTAGCCTAAGTGGGAGGGTGATCAGTTCACATTGCAATAGACTTCTTCTAACTACAGTAAATACTTTAATTGGAGGTATTGAAACATTATTTGTAAGTGTATCATAATTTTTTTTGGGGGGTAAAGTATGACTAATGCTTTTTTTGTTAAGTTCATCTACTTCGACTGACCTAAAAAGTTACACATTATTGAAAGATTTTGGTGATGAGGTATATCATTTTAGTTGAAAATTTCCCTTTGGAAGAATCTAATAATTTTTATTTTATTTTAATGATATAAGAAAATGATATTGAAGAAGTAGATTCTACCACCACTGATGGTGTTAAGAAATGATTAAGTGGCCAATTTTTCATTTCAACCAATCAATTTATTAGTAAATACAAAATATTTTTTATGTAATTATTACAGTTTTTTATGTTTTAATTTTTTTATTAAATTATAGTTGTGAAGCTACATGACAAAAAAATTTCTCCATTACAAATATTCAAGTAGTATTTTGGACCTTTGTTGTTTTTTGTTATGTTGGATTATGTTATGTTGCATTATGTTGTGTTGTATGATGTTGTGTCGGATTTACATGGGAGACAATGCTTTAATTATATTATGTTGGATTATATTGTAGACAATGTTTTAATTATATTATGTTAGATTATGTTGTAGACAAGGTTTTAATTATATTACGTTTGATTATGTTGTAGACAAGTTTTTAATAATATTATATTAGATTATGTTGTAGATAAGCGTTTAATTATATTATGATATTCTATAATTATGTTAGATTATTTAGAATGTTGTTGGATTATTTAAAATGTTGGATTTATTTAGAATTTTGGATTATGTTGGCTTTGACTTTGAGTTGGGCAGGTATGAGGGACTAGGGTGGGGGTGAAGGCGGGGGATAGGGTGGGACAGGGGCGGTATTAACCCGCAAAAGAGGATGAGGATGAAAATCATATTCGTTAACAGGGGTGGATCGGAGATAGACAGAGTTTTTTTTTTAAGCGGGTATGGGAATTGAGACTATACCCCCACCACCCCCGGCTTCGGTCCGCTGTCATCCCCACGTACAAGGATGTATCAATAGTATTCCCTTTTGGATTGTGGGCCTTTACATGACTTGGGCCACTCTAAGAGATCTAATATCATGACATCCTCGTACCTGATTGGGCCCCATTCCTCAAATTTGTAGTGGACTTGTGTTGGGTATGTCTTGGTGGGTTTTGTGTTATTACACAATCTTGGGCTTGGCCCTTCTCCTTGGGCAAGCTTTCTAAGGCCTGAAATCTATTGGTATGAGTTGGGTTGTTTGTGTTAACCTATTTTTTAGGGAAAATTGAGAAAAGGTATACCATAAACTGTTTATTTGTGAGAAAATACTTTAATATAAATCTTCTATGTATATGTTCTTTTTTGTATAAATGTTTTGTGAACAGGTACAATTTAGCTTTTTATAAATATTTTATTTAAGTAAAAACCCTTTTTCTTTATTCGTAGAAGATAAGTTAAGCAGTTAATTGTGGGATTCAATTTTTTATTTTATTGGGACAATTTTCTTATTTTTTTGATTCTATTTTAATGGTTAAGTGGTTTCCTAAATTGAAGGATATTTAACTGTTTGAATTTTGAAAGGATTCCATTAGTTTTAAAAATATTTCATATTCTCTCTATATCTGACTTTCACTGTTACTATCTCTCTCTCCCTCCCTCTATTTTCTCTCTCCCATTATTGCTCTCCTCTCCCCATTCTTTCTCTTTCACCCTTTTATTTTCTCTCTATTTATGCAATTTTACATTTAAGTCATATTGTGTGATACCTACCATGTGCAAAACACTACATATGATGTTTGTTTTGCAGTGTGACATTGGAGTCACACTTTTGATGCCCACACCATGAAAAAATAATGCATATGATGTGTAATTGCATTGTGACGTTGGATTCACACTGTTAATACTCACCATATGTTTTTGAGAGTTATAGTGTGATACCATTTATATGCAAACCCTGTATATGGTGTGTGAATACAGTGTGACATTAATGTCACATTTTTTATGCACTCAATATGACCCACAAGTAATGTGACATTAATGTCACAGTATATGTCACAAATTTTTTTGTCACAAAATATATATATAGAGAAAAAATAGTCATTATCTTTAATGAGCAGAGTGTATGGGGATAAAACAAGAACATATCTGAGCTACAAGGCTCATGCACGAAAGTGTGGATTTGATAGTTATTTTGGGGTGTGGTACGTGTAACACGAAGAAAATATAGTGGTTCACCGGCTGGGGAGTTCGGCTAATCCACTCTTTAATGGAGACTCTTGCTCCTGGATTTATATTCATTTAGGAAACGTTTACAGTTTGCTTTTTTATACCATTAGGGTTCTTTTTTTTCCCAATGAAGGCTCTGTGCCATTTTTATAACGAAATTCCTGTGTCTAAGGGATCTGCAGCGAGATACTCTCCTTGCATCCGTGAGATCTTCCTTGATTTTAGGAGAGGATCTTGGTCAATTGAGAGTTTTGTGCCTGAATACAGCTTGGCTATTGTTTCGGGAGTTGACTTGATTTGAAATGTGTACACCAAAGTGTAGGTGGTCAAGTTGTAGTAATAATCCGGTTTTAGTCTGGAGTCAAATCCAAAGAGAACTTATTGTGTTGGTGTTTTAAAATAAGCAGTGGTGAAAATCAATCGATTGTAACCTTTAACATTTGTAGTTGTTAGATTGGGAGATTCTTCCTGGATTGAACATGAAATTCTTTCCAATAAGATTTTTCTAGACAAAATATACGATGAATTCAACTGGAAGAAAAGTCACTATTTAGTTCGAGGATCAGGGCATGTAATCAATTATCTGATTTATTATATTTATGCTTAATAACTCAATTAACTCCCGTGTCAACAGTAAGTTAATCGAAAGATAAAGATGAACTGTGAGAATTAAGCCCATGGTTTCGATGTCTTTTTAAAAGTTTACAAGAATTGTATGTACTGAGACTTAACCCGTCTACGAACAAGTAAGTGTTTCTACAAGACATCCAACCATAGTTTTAATATTTCATTCTTTAATTGAATCATAATAATGGGGATGATTAAAGGGTAGTCATGAAACGAGGAGTCTTTCCATTCAAGATTCATCCGTGTCATAGAAAGACTCTCGATTATACAAAGTACCTTAGCTTTGCTAGATGCAATTAATCATCCAATAAACAAGGGGATATAAACATTAAGCATTAAAATATTGCATAATATAACTTTCGGATAATCAATACATACCATTTACCTCTTACTAAAGAGTGAATGAGAAACTACTCACTCTTCATGACTTTGGTAAAGCTAGAAAAGTGAGTGATACTCATCCCTCTAAGTAGAGAACCTTGCAAAACAAGAGCACAAGAACAGGGAGTCAATCTTCAACAAAGAATGAGTGAATCACATTCCACCCTTCATGGCTTTGGCAAAGCTCTAGAAAAGTGGAAGAGTTTCACTCCTCTAAGAAAGAAGGAAGCCCAATCTATGAAAGAGTAAGACATGAACAAATGAATGTAAATAAAAGCATGTATGTAAAGACTTAAGAAACAACAACTCTTAACACAAGTAAATGTAAACATAAATGTAAAGACTACAAGTAAATAAAGAAACAACAACTCTTAACACAAGTGAAATGCAAACATAAATGTACAGACTTGAGTGGAAGTCTAAGCTTCCCAACAATCTACCAAAGGGAAGAAAACTAAGACAATAGGAAAGGAGAAGTGTTGCCTAGTGCCCCACTTGTTCTAAAAAAAAATGGGTGTATTTATAGGGAAGAAGTAGACAAAGAGGGTGTGAAGAAATAGTGTTGGCCGTCTAAGTCAAAGTAAAAATCCAACCACTCTGCAGGCAATCTGTCAAGGACGTTCGAACGGTGGGTCACGTTCGAACGTTTTTGCTATTTTTGCTCTAAGGGCGTTCGAACGGTGGGTGATGTTCGAATGTTTCTTTTGTCTTTACTCTAAGAGCGTTCAAACGCCAGTTGAGATCTGTACATATCACTCAGACGTTAAATGACATATGGTCCTCTATGGAAATCTCCTGCCACACTCCATGCAGAACTTGTCATAGATTTACTGCAACACACCATATCTTCAGTCAGTCTAGTCTCGTCAGTGCTTCAGTGGATGTTCGAACGGTAGGCGGCGTTCGAACGTAGTACTTAATTCTCCATGGCCTTGATTCTTGGCTGCAACACATCTTGTCTTAGAAGTTTTATCTTTGCCTGGTTCAAGTGGACGTTCGAATGGTATGTGGCGTTCGAATGTTACTACTCTATTCCAAGTTTCTCAAATTTTGTTCCCCAATGTGCTAGAGTTACGTTCAATTGTACTTTTTGTCGCCCTTGAACCCGTTTTTTCATTTTAGACCCTAAAATGTCATCATTTAAACTTCATCAAAGTATAGTTAGTCTAAAAAGGGCATAATAATATGCTATATTTGAATACTAATTAGGAGTGCCTTCTATTATACAGTTGTGTCCGTCTCGTTTCCTTGATTATTAGCTTTGAGGAAAGCTCGAGGTCTGGAGCCTTGAGCCCTAAGCCCTAGAGATCTTGGCTGACCTCCTGATCTGATCTCCCTTACCGAGCACTTACTTGGAATTTATTCTTGGTATCATCAGTTGCCCCCAGCCGTTAGCCCAAGTGTACTTGGGTAGGGGCTGAGTCGAATTTTTTTGACCTCCTCACGTTGACCTCGATTTGCGCACAAACAGGTTTTTGACGGTTTCAGGTAATCATTTACTTCCTCGTTTCTCGCACATGTTCTCCACTTTGTACTGTTAACTTTAAATGTCTCTAAGTTGATGGAAATGGCTCTCATTTCCCCTTCGAATTTTTTTCCTTTTGAGCTTTTCATCTTCTTCCTCCTAGGAGTCTATGGTTTTCTTCAATTTTCTGGTGAACCTAGGGTTTTGCTGAACCTCCTCTCTCTTTGAGTCGGCGTGCAAGGCTTTGCTTCCTGCTTCAAACTTTGGCTTGCCATTCGTCTTTGATTAGGTACGTTCCCGACTCTTTACATGTTTCTTTATTCTGGATCCCTTGAGTCTGAGGTGGTTTTTTCATTTCTGGACTTTTCGATTCTGTTATTTTAGGAACTGAGGTTGTTCCTTATCTCAAACTCCCCTATTCTTGGACCCTTATTCAACGGATAGGGTTTTCATTATTGGTAGTTGTTGTGTTTCCCCCTGACCCTTAGAGAGTGCTCTTCAAAGGTTCCCCTTCTTTACAGATCTTTTAATCTTCATTTTTCTTGCCCTACGATGTCTGCTTTCTTCGGAGCTACCCCATCCTCTGTCTCCCTCTTAGGAGATAGGTCTGTCAAAGAGGATTCTGATTTAGGTGA
The DNA here is from genome assembly GCA_023539305.1 of Ilex asprella. Classification (NCBI taxonomy): domain Eukaryota; kingdom Viridiplantae; phylum Streptophyta; class Magnoliopsida; order Aquifoliales; family Aquifoliaceae; genus Ilex; species Ilex asprella. The sequence continues at coordinate 18,828,981 of CM042188.1, read as the reverse complement.
AGTAGGTGACAATATCAACAACTTCCCTGGTGTTGATTCTGTTGACATTGAGGAGAAAGTTGAAGAGCTCCCCTCTTCATCTTCCTTAGTGCTCAAAAACCTCAGTAAAGGTAATGATAAGGTGAGCGGTGTGGGAGTCTTGGTCGTGGGCGTAGGGTCTACTTTTAGAAACGCTGAGCTTGTAGGCCCTAGTGAGGTCACTCCTTCTCTTATGAAGATTTTTAGTGCTCGCTTTGATTTTCCACCTTGGGTCCAATACTAGTGCCCAGACGAGTTTAACCCATACGTCTCCCAAGTTCATGAGAAGGTCTGCTTCATCGTGGCTGCTTTTGAGAATGGTATGTGCTTTCCCTTGCACCCTTTCATTAAGAGTGTTTTACAATACTTCAACGTCTGTCCGGCTCAGCTCTCTTCTAATTTCTGGGGGGTCCTGGTGGGTCTCCTCATTTTTTTTAAGACTTACAAGCTTGGTGTTCCCACTGTTTCCTTACTCATGGAACTATTCAGCATTAAACATACTTCTTCTAAGGATTTTTCGTATATCTCCAAACGAACAAATGCCAAATTAATTATCTCTGATCTCCTGAGCTTCCATAAAAGCTGAAAAAAACTATTGTTCTACGTGTGGGGCATTCAGTAGGAGTACAACCTTGCGGATAAGATAGATACTCTTTCTATCCCTAGAGCCTGGTCTTTCCCTAAGTCCTTGCTCTAACTAACTAGGGTCAGGCTTGGTGGCTTGCTTTATTGTCTTTGCTCTGCCTTATGTGTTTCTCAGGTGTTCGAATTAAGCTCAGTGTTGAGGACAGGCGGGTGTTGCTGTGACTAGAGAAGTGTGATTTAGAGAAATATTCCGAGCTCATTAAGCCTTAGGTTCTAGTTGCACAAGGATTTAGTCTTCCTGAGGTAACAATCGAAGCTCCCACTCCTCTTTTTGTTAAAGCTCCCATTTCTCTTTCTGTTGTTGGGGCTGAAGAGGTGGCAGGAAGCATTCCTCCTCTTCGTTCTTAACCCTTAACCCTTTTCCCCTATTGATCTGTCAATCTCGTACTTCCAGGTTCTTCATCAATGGAGCCTACTAAAAGGGATCGTTTAGCCAAGGTGGATCAACTGAAAAGGGGTAGGAGTGGAAGTAAACGTAAGGCGGGAGTTGGGGCGAGTAGCGGCTCTGCCACTCAGACTAAGGTGCCAAAATTGGTTTTCTCTCCCACTTCTCCTCCTTCAACTCAAGTGACCCCCATTCTACAACCGGGTTCTCAGAACATCACGCAGACCTCCATTCCTCAAGGGGTGAACCTTTCTCCTTCTGGTGAGGTTGCGAGGTAAGATATTGACCCGACCTCCCCCTCTCTGACAGAAGTTGAGAGGGCTCTGGAGACGGTCACCTAAGTTTTTCCCAAGTCCACTTCCTCTAGTTCAACAGGAGAATCCTATCTGCCACTTCTGAAAGATTCCAAAATTGAGGGTGGAAAACTCCCCAATGTCACTTCAGGTGGGGATTCTCTCATTAATAATGTCTAACGTGTCGCAGAGGCCATTGCCTCCATCATCCCAAAATCTGACATTCAGAGGGATGCCACTATGCCTCTTAGAGCTTCCATTTCCACTGCCCTGTTAGGGCTATCTCGGTAAGCGTTTGGTTTTTCAAGTTTTTTCTTTTTACCTTGCATCATTACCTCATACTGCTTTTAGCTCTTATGATTTTACTGGATTCTAGATGGCTATTCATGTTAGCGGCCTGTTGAAGCGGATCCAATCTCTGGAGAGTTCTACCAAAGCTTCCAAGGCTCTTGAACTAAAAAATGCAAAGTTGGCCTCTACTAATAGTGATCTTAAGTCTCAAATGTAGGTTTTTTAAGCGCAGATCAGTAGGCAGACCTACCTCATCAAGAACTTAGAAGCTAAGAACAAGCAAGCCAAGGAGGAGTTGGGGAAGACAAAGAAGGATCTCATGGTGAAAATTAACGGTTGGATTAAGACCAGCCATGATTACCTCGAAGCTTTAAGTTCCTATAATGACATAAAAAGGGCGTAAGGTACTCTGGCTGAGGCGATGACATTCGGAACGAGCTTGAGGAGTAGAGAGCTACCACTAAGAAGAAGGATAACCTGATTGTAAAGTTGGCGGATGATGTCACTACTGAGTGGGCCAGAGGGTCGGTGACATTTCAAGATAAAGCAGAAGAGACTTATCTTGGTGTAAACTTCACCTTTGACATGGTACAAGTAGAGGGTGAAGTTGTCGAGGAAGAGAGGGAGGCGACCCAAACAGAGGGTGGAGATAATACCTTGAATTTTCTTGCCCTTGAGACTGTTCTCGCGGTACTTGCCCTACCTACCAACGTCCTGGCTCAAAACGTTCCTCCTCTTTCAATCATCTCTATAGCCACTGTTGCAGTTACCAGTTCTAAAGCTCCTTCAGCTCCTATGTTTGCCGACCTCCCAGCTGCTGTCCCTTTTTCTGCTGAGCTGGTAGTTAGAGCTCTAACCGAAACTGAGGTCTCTAATCAATTACCTGCTCTTGACCTCTTTAAAACTTTGGCTACTGTCATGCCATACACTTTTCCAACTGCCGACCTTCCAAGCTCTTCACCTGCTTCTACTGCTGAGACTTCAGCTTCTGAGCAACCAGATCTTTCATCTGTTCCTTCTTCACAAACTTAGGGTTTTTTTTATGCTATCCTGCTAAGTTATTAATGTAAATGATGAAATCACTTTGTTTTTGAAACTTCTCAATGCAATCTAATTTGTTCTTCAAGGTAGTCTACTCTGTTCTTTGTTCTGTTCTGCATTCCCCTTCCTTGCCCCTTGCTTGGAGGAGTACCTTTCTTCTTCTTCAAGCAAGATTATCAAATTTAGAGGAGCAGAAGAGCTGGTGATGCGCCAAGCTGAGCTCTCTCCTTAGGGGGGCCTGGTCCTTTTAAGATTAATGAAGAACCAGAGTACAGACTTGGTTGATGAGGTTCAATCCTTGAAAGGCTCGTTATCACTGTCTGGTGCTTTTGAGGAAGCGTTGGATGGTGGATTTGTCGTTCCTCTTAGTGATAAGAGGTCTATTGGATTTGGCTAATAGAGTAAATAACTTGATGTTGAGGTCTTTCACAAGCATATCTGTGGAGGCTATGTCGCTGCATTCAAAAGAACTTTGATGGAAGATGATCCTCAACCCTAAGAAATCTGAGTAGTCTCGAGAGAAGGTCCATGCGTCCATGTAGACGTACGAGCTGACCTCAACCCAAACAAATCTGAGAAGTCCTTAAGGAAGGTAGGAGATATATTTTCAGGGTGGAGATATGTGCCTGGGCTCAGCTTATGATTCTTGCAGCTGCTTAATCCTACAAACTTCCTTATTATGGGCTAAAAATTGGCCTCATAAATTATGGTGCAGCTTATTGTACTGGACTTCTCATGGCTCGTCGAGTACTGAGAATGCTTGGGATGATTGAGGAGTATCTTTTAGTCCAAGTCTCCGCTTCCCCAGAATTAGCGGATATTTTAGACAGTCTTTATGACAATTTCCTAACTACCTTTCATTTGAAGTCGTAACTACCTCCATCCATAAATCTAGAAACCCAAGAGACCACCGAATTTTCTTTCTGTGGGTCTCTTGGTTTTTTAAAGCTCAAGATTTCTTTTTAAGGCCTTCACAATTCCTTGTACTTTTTCCCTGTTCACAATTCTTGGAGATTTCCTTGAGTCTTCCTGTTCCTTTGGTCCTTAAGACTACTATTTTGTTACTTGAGATTCTTTATGGCTGCCCCACTTTCCTCTCTCTTTCAAGAACGTGCCTCTTTTGGAATAGGTTGGAAGTGACAGTCTCGTTACTTGGCTTCTTCCATGGTGTCTCCCTCAGATCTTGATGGTGTAAAAAGGAGATTATTCTCCGAATTGGACTTTCCTCTACGAGTCCCCACTTCTTATGAGCCTTGTAACTACCTTCCTTAGGGTAAGTTTGTATCTTTGAAGGTGCCCTAGAGTTGGGCCTCCGTCTTCCCATCCACCCCTCCATTGGGTGGATCCTGACTTATTATGGGTTAGCCCCCTCTTACTTGTCCCCCAAAGGGTGGGGCGTGCTGATCAATTTTTTCACCTTCGGGCACCTCCAAGGCAATGACAAGTTCCCTACAACTGTTGAGTTTCTCTATTTTCATGAACTCAAAGAGGATGAGCTCCCTTGCTTCAATTGTTTAAGGTGGAGACGCTTCTCTGAGCGCCGATTGGTGCTCGATGTTCCTCCTTCACCCGAGAGGTGGTTTCATTTTTTTTTCTTCGCCTCTGGGGACTCTTGGAGGTCTACTGAGGATCATTGCTTGGAAAATAGGGTCCCTCATTCCTGGAGGAGCTTTTCTCACTTAGGTTGTGGTGTTGAGATCTTTCTTGTCCAACTTTCTATATTGCTATGTTTTAATCATTCTCCTGTTGTGCAGGTGCACCTGACCCAGACGTAATAGAGGTACTGAAGATTGAACAAGCAATGCAGGCTGTCCCCATACACTTTTTAGAACTGGTTATGCCTGAAAAAATTTTTCTTGTTTAGCGCTGTCGCAGCTTCCCTGGATTATCCTTTCCATCTTGACTCTCTTGATTCCTCTCTCCTTGAGTCATAGGAAGAGGAGGAGGCTAGCACGCCCTCAAAGAGGTGCAAGATGAGTGATTCTTCTTTGTCGCGTGATTCCTCTTTCGACGCGGTTCTCCTTTCCCCTGCTGGGGGTAAACTCCTTGATTTGCTTTCCAAAACAAAGAAAGAGAGAGAGGTTGAAGGAAAAGAATGCCCGCTAAAGGAGGAGGTGGCTGAGTTGAAGAGACAACTAGGGGAGAGCTAAGGAACTTTTTGGTGTCTTTTCTAGTGTTCTGTTGCATTTTTGGGATTTTGGTGACCTATTTTGTCCTTTCTTGCATGTTCATCCTCTTTCTCTGATGTAACACATATATTTTTCTTTTTATAGCATTGCGACTCTTGTGCTATATTTTGTAGCCTCTGCCTCAATCTTATGGGCTGAAGGGCTCATCATAGTATTATAAGCTGAGAAACTCATCTTAGTATTTTGAGCTGAGAAGCTGATCTTAATTTCATGAGCTGAGGAGCTCATCTTAATTTTATGAGCTGAAGAGCTCATCTGGATTTTATGAGCTGAAGAGCTCATTGTAATATTATGAGCTGAGAAGCTCATCTTAATTTTATGAGCTGAAGAGCTCGTCGTAATTTTATGAGCTGAAGGACTCATTGTAATTTTATGAGCTGAAGAGCTCATTGTTAGTTTTTTAGCTACTTCAAGGAATTACACAGGCATGAATCAAAAACTTGTCATTTTATTGAGGATAATCTTATTATCGGAAGAACTTACTGAAAAAATTTCTTAAGATGCTCTGCGTTCTAAGAAAAAGGCAGGACCTTTCCTTCTTCTGTTTGTAACTCATAGTTTTCAGATATGATTATTCTTGAAACGATATAGGGTCTCTCCCAGTTTGAGCCTAATTTTCGATGAGTGGAGTCCTTCCTTGCGGGGAGGAGTTTTCTGAGTACTAGATCTCCAACCTTAAAGCTCATGTGCCTGACTCTTCAATTGTAATATCTTGTTGTTTTCCTTTGGTAATTCTTGATTCGATCTAGAGCTCCCCTCCTTTTTTCATATAAGAGGTCAAAATTTAGTAGGAGTGACTCATCGTTGAGCACAAGCCCAAAAAATTATGTCCTGGGGGAAGGTACGCCAACCTCTACGAGTGTCACCGCTTCTGTCCCAAAAGTCAGAGCGAAAGGTGTTTCTTAGGTCGCAGACTTGGTGGTTGTTCTATAGGCCCCAAACACCTCTAGAATATACTCTACCCACTTTCCCTTCAGTGACTCAAGCTTGGTCTTCAAAGCTGCTTTAATTGTCCTAATAGTCACATCTGCCTGTCCATTGGACTGTGGATGAGCTGAAACTGAAAAATAATTCTTTATCTTCAGTTCCGCACAAAACTTTTTCAACTTAGGGTTGTCAAACTGCTTCCCATTATCAGAGACGATTGCTCTAGGTACCCCGAATTTATAGATTATAGACTTGCAAGTGAAATTCTGATTTTTCTGTTTTGTGATTGTTGCCAAGGGCTCCACTTCAGCCCATTTAGTGAAATAATCCACTCTAACAACGGCGAACTTGCACTGTCCAACGCTAGTGGGAAGAGGGCTAAGAATGTTTAATCCCCATTGTTGGAAGAGCCAAGGGCTCACCAGCGATGTTAGGAATTCTGGTGGGCAATGAGAGATATTAGCATGTACCTGACACACCTTACACTTTCTAACCAGATCAGTGGCATCCTTCAGCGTAGTGGACCAATAATTACCCTGCCTCAAAGCTTTTCCCGCCAGTGCTCTAGCTCCAACATGATTACCACAACTTCCTTCGTGGATCTCCCTGAGTATGTAGTCAGCATCCTCATCTCCCACACATTTGAGGAGAGGCATCAAAAAACCTCTCTTATATAAGTTTTACTGCAAAAATGAAAAATCTGGCTGACTTCACCCTTAACTTTGCTGCCTCCTTAGGATCTGCTAGCAAGGTTTCATTCTAAAGATATTCCTTGATGGGGTCCATCAAGCTCGGTGAGGCTAGAATTAGGAGTACTTTCCATCCTCAACGCTTACTAATAGATTTGCCAAGTGTTCCACTGGTATCATTTTGTTCAAGTTCTCTTGCGAGACAGTTGCTAACCTTGCTAGCACATCTGCTCGCGAGTTCTCTGATCTGGGGACATGTCTGACCTTGACTTGCACAAACTTCTTGATTAAGTCTTGCACTCTTTGAAGATAAAAGGTCATTTTCTCTCCCTTGGCTTCATAAGTTCCTTATATCTGTTTCACCACGAGTTATGAATCACTGCAGATCTCAAGCTGCTTCGCTTCTATCGAGTGTGCCAAGTTAAGTCCTGCTATGACAGCCTCATACTCTGCCTTATTGTTTGAGGCCTTAAATCCAAACCTAAGGGCGTATTCAACATCTATTTCATCTAGGGAGGTTAGGATTAAACCTGCATGACTTGATCTGAAATGTATACACCCAAGTACAGGTGGTCAAGTTGTAGTAATAATCCGGTTTGAGTCCGGAGTCGAATCCACAGGAAACTAGTAGTTTTGATGTTTCGAAGTAGACAGTAACAGAGACCAATTGATTGTAACCTTTGAGATTTTAAATTTGTGAATGGTGGGTGATTTCTTGAACAGAATATTGAATTCTTTCCAAGAAGTTTTCTACACAAAATATAAGATGAGTTCAAATGGTAAGAAAGTCACTCTTTAGTTCGAGGGTCGGGACATGTGGTCAATTATCCGATGTATTATATTTATGCTTGATAACTCAATTAACTCCCGTGTCAACAGCAAGTTAATCGTATGATAGAGATGGATTGTGAGAATTAAAATCATGGTTCCTATGTCTTATAGAAATTTACAAGACTTGTTTGTACCGAGAGTTATCGCGTGACATCCAACCATGACTTTAGTATTCCATTCTTTTAAATAAGCATCATAATGGGGATGATTAAAGGGTAGTCATGAAGATCTAGCTGGGGTTCGTGCCTTGAAACGAGGAGTCTTTCCATACAAGAGTCATCCGTGTCATAGAAAGACTTTTGATTATACAAAGTACCTTAGCTTTTCTAGATGCAATCAATCATCCAATAAGCAAGGGGATACAAACATTAAGCATTAGAACAAAGTATCATATAACTTTCGGATAATTAATTCATGTCCTTCACCTCTTACTAAAGAGTGAATGAGAAACTACTCACTCTTCATAGCTTTGGTAAAGCTATAAAAGTGAGTGATGCTCATCCCTCTAAGTAGAGGACTTGTCAAAGTAAGAGTACAATTAACAAGGAGCTAGTCTTCAAGGAAGAATGAGTGAATCACATTTCACCCTTCATGACTTTGGTAAAGCTCTAGAAAGGTGGAAGAGCTTCACTCCTCTAAGCAAGAAGGGAGCTCAAATAATGAAAGTGCAAGACATAAATAAAAGTATGCATGTAAGAACATAAATGCAAAGACTAGAAGTAAATAGAGACATAAATGTAAAGACTTGAATTAAAACAAGAGCATAAATGTAAAGACTTGAAGTAATTAAAGAAACTACAACTCTTAAGCAAGTGTAAATGTAAACATTAATGTAAAGAAAAATGAGTGAGAATCTAAACTCCCCACTTCTTTTAGCAAAGAGAAAGACTAAGACAAGAATAGATATATGTGATGAATATCAAGTGATGAATCCCTCAAATGATTCCACCCATGAGACCTCCCCTTCTCTCCACAAAATCAAGTGTATTTATAGGCAAGGAGAAGGCAGGGTGAGGGGTAAAAGAATAGAGCTGGGCATCAAAGTCAAAGTGAAAAGACAACCACTCTGCAGACAGTCTATTAATGGTGTTCGAACGGTTTCTCTGTCTTTGCTCTGCACCGTTCAAATGTCAGATGGATTCAGTGCCTGCCAATCATGTCAGAAGACACGTGGTTCTCTGTAGAAAATCTCCCTCAAGGTCTTTGTGCAAATCTCCTCCAGGTCCTTGCAGAATCTGACTGTGTTCTCCAATAATTCCAGGGGCGTTCGAATGGTGGTTGTCGTTCGAACGTGGCACTCAAGTGCCTGAGCCTTCTGACTGCAAGTCTGCAACACGCCATGTCTTCAGTCAGTCTGATCTTGTCATTGTTCTAGTGGACGTTCGAACGTTGAGGGTCGTTCAAATGTAATTCTCAAGTCTTGGCCTGGTTTTTCATGACCGTTCGAACGGAATGTAACGCTCGAACGTTTCTTCCTTGTTCTAAGCTTTTACAATTTGTTTCCTAATGTGTTGTGGTTTCCTTCAAAAGTATTTTTTATCGCCCTTGAACCCTTGTACACTTTAAGACCTGAAACATCATCACCTAAACTCCATCAAATCACAATTAGTCCAAAACGGGGCATAAGATTATGCTACATTTAAATATTAATCACACCCCCAACCTAGATATTGCTAGTCCCTAATAATACAATTAGATGTAAATCTATTTTTAACACCTTTTTGTAGGTTATCCGGTTGCATTTAGCTTATGCAATAAGCCGTTAAACCTCTAGGTTTACCCTAGTGGACGAGTGTTTTCTCGTGAGGTTTTTCAGTGAAGCTACCCACAAACTTCGGTCGAACAAATGTGAATGTGAAATTGCTGATTAAAGTAAATTATCATCATGGTCATTGAGATACCCATCCCTTAATTTTGACTTTAAATCCTGCATACTCTTTACTATCGGTATCCTCCCAATGCAAAAATTAGCATCTGTCATATTAACGTTTGAAATTTCCTTTGTAGTAGGATGATCATTCTAGAAACAAGAATTGGTGTGTAACAAACATTCCACTTTTACCACCCTCCATGAATAGTTTTGACTTCTCAAATCTCTCATAGGGATGCTCTCAGCAAAAGATTCATTCCGACTATACTGACTTGTTTCTCACTGAGCATGTAATCAGAAGATGACCAATTAGAAATTGCATGCATAATTTAGTACAGGAGTGAAACTTTTTAGCAAATAGACTAATCATGTTCTTGGCATAACCTCATGGAAGAATATTGATGCAAATAACGAAATTCTATATAACATACCCCAACTTGTGATTGACAATGTGCATATGCACCAGACTTGAGATCAATTAGGATTTTCATATGTTGTAATGTGGCTAGAGGTCAGTGGCTAACGAAATGACGTCAATTGAGTTTCAAAAAAATGCTATCTTTTTTAAAAATTTTAGCACACCTCTGGTTGGCTTTTCGAATTTTCTTCTGGGAATGGGATTTCTTTCTTTTATCTTTCCCATTTTTCACTTTCTTTGCAATTTCTTGCCTTTCTACCGCTTTTCCCTTTTTTGATTGTTTTCACCAATTTTATCTTCTTTCATGGAACAGTAGCCTCCATTATCTTTCTAGTTTCCTTGCTTTTCTTTTATCATTCGGATTTATACGAGGGTACAAGAAAATTAGATAGCAGGGAAGGTCAAGTATTTTTCCTTATGGCTTGGTCATCATATGGGCTTTTTAGAAAAGAATTTATGCTTTGAAGTCTCAATCATGGCTAACTAGGGTCATACTTTTGTGAAAGGATTAGCTAATGCTCAAAGTTGATCCAAAGAGGGCCTAAGATCCTTTCTCAAGTATGTGCATACGCATGTGTCGTCTTGCCTGTATTTATTACAGGTTATGTCAATAGATCACATTAGTTGTATCATTCAAAATAAAATTAATGAGATTATTGAAAGATGGGTGATGAGAGAAAACCTTTCTTGACTAAATGTGGGTGTTCTCTCTAAAGCATCGTAAGGCTCAAAACTTACCGTGGTATCCTTTGTTATCTCTACTGGTCATGTCAGATTTTCAAGGGAATGTCGATTATATACTGATTCCATTTTCGAGTTTGATCACTGTGTACTTTGAGGATAACAAATACTCATGTTCATTTGATAATGTAAGTATAGAGATAATATCAGTTAGAAGAGTTGTGGTCTAAAGTCAAGATTGCCAAGATGTGTGTCAAACTGATCATGTGATTAGTTACTTTATCCAACAATCTTAACATCCACATGTATTTTTATCAACAAGAGTTACTAAAGTGCTAATTTTACAAATTCTTTTAACCAGATAAAAATGATAAACTGAATCATTCCATTCACAAAATATGATCATTCGGTACATCGATCATTAATGATCCAATCTATCCAAAAGAAGTAACAAGATAACATCATAGACACACAAAACTTAAAAATATCCATCAAAACACCCAAATAAACTAAACAAACAATCAAAAGAACAGATAATCCACAAAAACAAACATTTCCTCTCAATCTCCTCTAGCTCCAGCCCTAGGATAGCTAAGAATCTCCTCCTAAGGGACCTCCGAGCACTGGAGCTAGGTCCTGCTAGATCAGGCTTTGCTCTCTCCTCCTCCATCTCTCTCTAACTCCCTCTCTTCCTCTCGGTCAAGCTCTTCTTGTACTTCATCCCCTCCTTGGACTGGTGGCATTCTTGTCTTCTTGCCGAGGTATCACTGTGCCCCTACTTCTTTTGAACAAGCCCTTATTAAGTTGTCCCATTGGAAACTGTATCTCTATCTCGGGCCTCTCCCATACTCCATTTTCAAGACAAATCTCCGTTACCAAAGTGCCAAAGGTAATGCACTTTTCTTCACATTACATCCTTTCTTGATTTCATTTAGGATGAGATAAGGGAAGTCAATGATATGTCCTTTGCCTATAGCATAAAGGAGGCGAGCCATCTTTGGCAAAATCTCATTTTTTATTTTTAGAGGGGCTAAGTTAGAGATTGCAATCAAGTTGAGCACTCTATACTTTTTGGTCAATTCCCCTTGTTTTAGAAAATTTCTCCTTCCCCATGAAAAATTTGCAACCCCAGTCAACTCCTTGCCTACCCTATCCAACTCAACATTTTTCTTTGGAGGGTATTTGGGGTTTTCCACTTGAGGCAGTTCAGGTCTAATCTCCTTGAGATACGCCTCATCCACATTGATGCGGTTTTCCCGTACATAGGTCCGTATGGTACCATTGATGATTTCGGCGTTGGAGTAAAACTCCTACACCTAATCAACAATGGCCCTCCTCCCATTCTTCAAATGCCACACTCATTCTCTTCTCTCCATATCCTCCAGCAAACCCAACTCAGCAAAGTCAGAGACTACAATGTCTCTTTCACACACCACAACTTGATTTCTAAATAAATGTTCATACCTTTCCGCTTTTAGAGCATTTGGAAACCTGGTACGGTCGTACCACTTTCTCCTCTCCTTGCCTTGTCCTTCTTGGATCACCTCTTCAACCCAATTGGGCTCTTGGTTCACTGGTGGTTCACGCCTAGCAGGTATCTTCATCCAAGGCATGGCGTTCGAATAGTGGTAGCCTAGAGGAGGTTCTAAAAATTTGGGTTTTCTAGTGTGGAGTTGATGCTTTTGAGTTGGAGATGGGTTGGGGTAAGTCGAATTAGTGTTTCTTGGGGTTTGCGGGTAGATTGAGTTATAAGAAGTGAGAAACGAGCTCTAGGGTTGGAGAGGTTTTGGAGATTTTGAAATAAATCAGACGTTCAGGTATTTATACTCTGCGTTGCACTATTCGAACGATGTAAACGTTTGAACGTGGAATGAAGAATTTTAAACTAACGTTTGAACGGTGATTGCTCCCAGTACTTTGTGTTTTCAACAATGTTTTCATCAGAGAAGTCATAAGTCACAAAGTACTGCAAGCATCACATGTTCGAATATTGCTCCACGTTCAAACGTTAAACCAAAACTAAAAAGTTCCTCTATTACACTACATACACTCAGAGAAGGTTAAACATCACAAGTTCAAACAAAAATTCATGGCATCTCAGGATAAATCTCCACCCACGCTTGAGGTTGGCATTTTGGGACATTCCTTACTCGGTCCATATTTTCATTGTAGCAATTTAAAAACAGAAAAATATGTGCAAAAAATAAAAAAGAATTGCACACTATTTACCAAAATTTGGACCATTGGCTTTCATTCCTCAAACACAATTTTTTTTCACAGTTTGTCAGAAAGCAATCTTATTCCGAGTCATCCTCTATGTAGCTCGAACTACCAGTGATTCTTTCAATCTCTTGTCGCACAAACCAGTTAAGGATAGCACTGGAATAGGATGGCGTGTCAAGATAATCCTTACTCTGTCCATTCACTATCCAGTCTAATCGATCGAGTGCGCGACCGAAAATTGGTTCAGAGCACTGATTGTATATTTTATCATGAAATACCCGGGCACACTGTTTATAGGCACCAAATTTTTTGGCACGACGGTGTTTAGCAAAAGTACTTCTGCCACAGAGGGGTTCTGCTTGATGCTCTCGGATCTCATTTTTCTTTACTAGTCTTATTTTTCTCATGATCACAGTATGCACATCTGATGGAAAAGTGCGTAGAACTCCTAAACTAAACCAAAAAAGCTTAACATCCATAATTCCTAAGCTTTAAGACTCACTATCCATTTCTTTAACGTCTGCCAGTCACAAAGACAATTTAAACTGACCCATAGATATAGCAAGGCAACACAACAGCACAAATAACAACAAAAATTTAAAAATTTTATGGTATGGGTACAAAAATAAAATACCGACAAAATATGAACTGCAGATTCTCACACCCCCAACCTGAACTGAACATTGTCCCCAATGTTTTGAATTTACTAGTATGGATCTTGAAAATGAGGTTGAACTGCAGTGACCCGTGCTTCTTCAGATACCTACAAATTCAAATGCAACCATTAATCCTTTTGGTTCAGATCTTGGCCTCGGTTAGGCTTGTAAGGCTTGTATGTGATTGCGAAAAGCAGCAATAGACTCATACACAACTGGAGTAAAATAATATACAACATGAGAATAGGGATTTGATCTTCGGGGTACATGATTTCGCTTGGGTATGGTCTATTTTGCAGACAAAGGGATAAGAAAACTAAGAAGAAGAAGAAAGAACGAAGCGGAACAGAAAGCGAGGAAGAAGAAGAAGAATAAAAAGAAGAAGGAAAGAAAGAAAAAGGTGGTGGGGGGGGCTCAGTGGAGACAGATGGGAAAGGTAGAAAAAAATGGTGGGGGTCTCATGATGGTGTCTCCTCGGGTCGAGTTTTTACCTTATCCAATCCTTTTGAGTGTCGATAGGCGCGATTCTAGGAGGGATATTCGGGTTCTATTAAAACAATCGTTTTCACATTTTTAACAAAGTCTTCCAAAAATGGTTTCAACCTCTGGCCATTAACGGTAAAGATATTACCGTTTGTTGAGTTTTTCACTTTTATTGCTCCATGATCAAACACCTTTTTGACAATATAAGGTCCAGTCCATCTTAATTTTAACTTACCAGGGAAGAGGCGAAGTCTTGAATTAAACAACAGGGCCTTCTAGGAAGGTTCAAAAGATTTCCGTACAATGTTCTTGTCATGAAAAACTTTCATCTTGTTCATTGCAATCTTAGAATTTTCATAAGCTTCATTTTTTAATTCTTCCAATTCATTTATCTGAAGTTTTCTTGAAAGTCTAGTCTTGTCCAGGTCATAATTCATTGCTTTAATGGCCCAGTATGCCCTATGTTCAAATTCGACAGGTAGGTGACAAGGTTTTTCATAGACTAATCGATAAGGAGACATGCCCAAAATAGTTTTAAAAGCAATACGATATGCCCAGAGTGTATCAGTTAGTCTTGACGACCAATCTTTGCGATCTGGGTTTACTATTTTTTCTAAAATTAATTTGATCTCCCGATTAGCAAATTTGGCATGTCCACTAGTCTGTGGGTGATAAGGGATTGCAACTTTGTGAAAAATTAGATATTTTTTCATCAAATTTCAGAAGGGACGATTGCAAAAATGAGAACCCCCATCACTTATGATTGCTTTAGGAATTCCAAATCAGGATAAAATATTTTCTTTTAAAAATTTTATCACCGTTTGGTGATCATTATTTTGGCATGGAATTTCCTCAACCCATTTGGATACAAAGTCTACTGCCACTAAAATGTATAAATAGCCAAAGGAAGGTGGGAATGGTCCCATAAAATCGATGCCCCAGCAGTCAAAAATTTCAATCACCAGAATTGGGTTTAAGGGCATCATGTTTCTTTTTGAAATATTTCCTAATCATTGGCATCTATCACGTGTTAAACAAAATGCATGGACGTCTTTAAAAAGTGTGGGCCAATAAAAGCCACACTGCAGGATTTTTGTAGCGGTTTTACTTGATGAAAAGTGGCCACCACATGCTTCAGAATGATAAAATGATATTATATGTTTTCTTTCTTGAGCTGGGATGCAACGTTTTATGGTCTGATCCTTACAGTATTTGAATACATAGGGATCTTCTCAAAAAAGTTACGAACCTCCCTAAAAATTTCTTTTTATCCATAGGAGTGAATGTCGGAGGGAGTGTTCCAGTAGCTAGGAAATTAGCAATGTTTGTATACCATGGGGTCTCATTGATGATCACATAATATTGCACATTTCATGGCCTCATTACATTCATTATAACTCAACTTTTGCATTTAATTATTTAGTGTTAGCCTATTTTATGAATAATGTTGAATTCTCGATGTTGCATGTTTTGATAGCTTAAATGTTGGATTTTAGGACCTTGCAACTATGTTGGATATGTGGTAATAGCATGGACACAATACATGAAGAATTGGAGGCTTAAAATTGAAGAAATCAAGGAGGTATTGGTGTTTTGGAACAAAGGCACCAGCTGCCACATCATTGGAAAGAACTGCCTCGGTTGTCCTCCATTTTGACCATGATCTACTCAGATTGTAGATCTGGATGTCTTCTGTATCGTGTCAAAATTTCAGCTCAATCCAACGGTTAGATCAAGAGTTATGTCATTTCTACCGAAGGTGGTCCAGTGCAGAAAAAACAGTACCGGTACCTAGTACCGGTACCATATGGTACCGGTACCTAGTACCGGTACCACGAACATTCTGGCCGAAAAACAGCCTGTAACTCAACTTTGAGGCTTAGGGATCCCACCTACACTTCTCCCACTTGTCCCCCAACATTTCCTGACACAAGAGCACGCCTCCCTTACACATTTGGAAGACTTGGAAGGCTTGGCATTAATGAAGCATGGGAGAGGAATGGGCAGGCATGTGGGCTGCCAGGCTAGGCTTGTCCTAGCCTGTGCAATGCATCATTTCAGCCCTCTCTTGATAGGAGCTGGAGCAGACAGTTAGGGAGGACCCTCATGGACGTTTTTGGCAAGGCATACACTCCATATATACAACATTATTCAGCAAGAGAGGAGTTGGCTACCTAAGCTTAGGAGTAGTTTTGGTTTAGCTCCAAGGAGGAAGAAGATGAATAGTGACGTTTTTGCATTTTCTTCTCCATTCAAGTTGTAGAAAGCTTGTTAATCTCTTGTAAGGATCTTCTAAGTTTAATTTATTGTCTTTACTCTCATTCCTTTCAAGTTATTGCAAGTTTAGTTCCATGTTCTAGCTTTCACCATTTATGTTTTCAAGTTTTCTTCAATTCTTAGTTTAAAATGGGTATTGTTGATTTCTCCTCTTAGTTTAAGATTTCTTGCATTTAGTTAAGTTTTAATCTCTATTTCATCCTTGTCTCTTTACATTATGAATGTCTTGCTTTTAATATGAATAGCTAGTTTTAAGTTGGTTACTCCAAGGGAGATTTCTCTTGGGCATTTCATTTCAACTCTTTTTCATTCCTCCCTTTAGGGTCAAATGATTCGGTTTGACAGGGTTGAGAGTGGATGAGTTGGTGAGCCTTTGATATTCCGTAGGCCTAGTCACGGTTTATGCTTAGCTACTCACCAATCTCGTCCCTAGCTTCCCCCAAATTAATCGTTCATTCATGCTCGATCGGAGGAGGGCTTTGAGTTGATTTGGTATTCCCATTGGAATGAACCCTTTGGATTAGCCAACACTTGTTTTCTTTCATTTTCATTTACAAACACAACCCCAAAACATAAACAAAAGATTTTACATTTTCTTTACTTTTTTGCAAAATCACTTTCACAAAACTCCCTTTCCTTCCATGAGGAGACGACCTTGGAATACTCTTCCAAGTAAAACACCGACCACGAAAGACTCCTTGTAATTGGGGAGCGCTTTTGTGCACATTCCACATTCCATTTCATATATTTTGTTCATCCATTTTCAACCATTCACATCCGTTGTTTCCTATCTCTTATATCATCCCGAGGGAGAGTGACACTCCCTTCACACATAAGCCATACACATTTGAGGGTGGTGTTGAGAGGTAGGGAACAACAACCACTATTTTCAATCAATCACTCATCAATTATGAATAGTTATTCATCAGGAAATTTCTCATTGATTGGTAGTCCATCCTCATGGAATTCATAAGTTAATTTGGACAGATGGTCTGCCACTACATTTTCAACCTCTTTCTTATCTTTAATGACAAGATCAAACTCTTGAAATAAGAGTATCCATCTTAAGAGCTTTAGTTTGGAATCTTTCTTTGTGAGCAAGAATTTTAGGGTTGCATGGTCAGTGAAAACAGTAACAGAAGACCCAACAAGATAAAAACGAAATTTTTTCAAAGAAAAAATTACAGCAAGCAATTCTTTTTCAGTTGTTGAATAATTCATTTGAGCATCATTCAAAGTTTTTCTTGCATAGTAGATTACATGGGATTTCTTATCTTTTCTTTGCCTCAATACAATACCCACAACATAATCACTTGCATCACGCATTAGTTCAAAGGGTAGAGTCCAGTCAGGGGGTTGCATTATTGGAGCAGAAATTAACATGCCCTTTAGCTTCTCGAAAGTTTTCTGGCAAGCCTCATTCCAGTCAAAGATTACATCTTGACTTAGGAGATGGCACATTGATTTGGCTATGGTGCTGAAGTTTTTTATGAATCTCCTGTAAAAACCTGCATGTCCCAGAAATGAGCGGACATCCTTTACAGTCTTGGGTGCTGGCAGATTTTCAATTAGATCAATTTTTGCCTTGTCAACTTTCATGCCCTCAGAAGACACAATGTGACCTAAGATAATGCCTTGTGTTACCATGAAATGAAATTTTTTTCAATTAAGCACCAAATTAGCTTCTTTACACCTTATTAAAACTTTGTCGAAGTTTGCCAGACACAGATCAAATGAGTCACCACAGACAGAGAAATCTTCCATAAATATTTCCAAATTTTTTTCAACTATGTCACTAAATAAGCTTAGCATGCACCTTTCAAATATTGCAGGAGCATTACAAAGTCCAAAAGGTATTCTTTTAAATGCAAAGGTGCCAAAGGGATATGTGAATGCTATTTTCTCCTGATCATCTAAGGCAATCTCAAGTTGATTATGCCCAAAAATTCATGGTCTGCGATTCTTTTTAGAACTTGATCAAGGAATGGGAGGGAAAAATAGTCTTTCCTAGTTACCAAATTCAATTTTCGGTAGTCAATGCACATTCGCCATCCTGTGATGACTCGAGTTGGCACTAGTTCATTGGCATCATTTTTTACCACTGTGATCCCATAATTTTTGGGCACAACTTGGGTTGGAGTTATCCATTTGCTGTCGGAGATGGGAAAGATTAGTCCTGCATCTAAGAGTTTGAGTACCTCTGTTCTCACGACTTCCTTCATGTGAGGATTCGGTCGTCTTTATATTTGACGAGAGAGTTTTGAGTCCTCTTCAAGATATATTGCATGATTGCAAATCAACAGACTTATACCTTTCAAGTCAGAGATGGTCACCCAATGGTGCTTTTATGACTTTTAAGAACTTCAATTAGTTTAGACTCTTGCAAGTTTGTGAGCTTAAATGAGATAACTATTGGGTACGACTTGTTTTCTCCTAAAAATGCATACTTGAGGTCAGATGGGAAAGGTTTTAATTCAGGCTTTGGTGACCTGTCACTTGATGAGATTAGCTTTGTGCCATTTGATGAAAATTCCTTGAATTTGGGTACCCATGTCTCAACAGCATGAGTAGGGCAACTTTGTGAATTTGACTCAGATGAGATAGACTCAATCAGAGGTGAGTTGGTCAGATCTTCACAGAACGTGTCACTCAGATGTTCTTGTATTAAAGATTCAATGGAGTTTAATTCCCCTTCGTCCTCATCCTCTCCTGGGTGTTTAGAAATATTAAAAATATTTAGTTCAAGAGTCAGATTCCCAAAAGTTAATTTCATGACATCATTCCTGCAATTGATTAATGCATTAGAAGTTGCAAGGAAGGGTCAACCAAGAATGACAAGAATTTGATTCTCTGAATGTAATGCTAGTTGAGTATCTAGAATAATGAAGTCAACTGGAAAGATAAAATTATCCACATGGACAAGCACATCTTCAACAATGCTCCTAGGAATTTTGACAGATCTGTCCGCTAACTGGAGTGTGACACAAGTGGGTTTGAGTTCACCCAGACCCAACTGTTGGTAGACGAAGTAAGGTAGCAGATTCACACTAGCTCCAAGATCTAACAGTGCTTGTTCTATCTTGAAATCTCGAATGACACATGAGACAGTTGGACATCCAGGGTCCTTGTATTTTGGAGGAGTTTTGTATTGTAGCAAGGCACTGACTTGTTCTATTAGGAAGGCTCTTTTTTGAACATTCTGGCTTCTCTTGACTGTGCACAAGTCTTTTAAAAACTTGGCATAAGATGGTACTTGTTGGATTGCATCCAGAAGTGGGATGTTGATTTTTACTTGCTTGAAAAGCTCGTAAATTTCAGGCTGATGGTTCTTTTTTTGGGTAACCTTGAGTCTATGCAGAAAAGGAGCGAATATTGGACATGGAGGTTCTCTTTCCCTGGAAGGTTTTGGCTCTTGTTCTATCACAGGCTCAAGATTTTTTTCAATCACAATTTCGGGCTCAATTGATGAGTTGACTGGGTTGACATCAGATTTTAACTTTGGAAATAACATGTCTATGACAATTTTGTTAATCACCTTGCCACTTCTTAGTGTAGTGACAACTTGAGCTTGATCTTGTGGAGGTTTTTGTTGGGCAAGAAACTTTTCCTTTTCTTGTGTACTCATGGATTGGGTCAATCTTTGGATGTAACTTTTGAGATCTTCAAAGGAGTGGATGGTCTGTGCTTTGAACTCAGTGAAAGATTGTGTGGAATGTGCATTGAAGTTCATTTGAGTTTGCATGAACTGGTTCAATATATCTTCAAGGTTCCTTTTGTGTAACACCCCAAACACCCCCTTGGACGGCATTACATTCTAACAACCATTTATATCATGAGAGCACTAAATACCACCATTGTTACGAAAATGTTTCATTCATCATATATATCATGGACAATATCATTCCAAAAGAATAAGCCAAGTCATGGTGTTTACAACCCCAAAAGAATAGGTTCATCTTGGCCTTTACATTTCAACAAAATGAGATAATGCAACGCAGCGGAATATAGCAAAATAAACTAGGTTTTACATCATTTTCAAAAGAATATCCTAGTCTAGTGAACAAGAATGTGGTGATCTAAGCGTCCACCTTAGGATCCACACTCCCATCTAGCAGAGTCTCGCAGTATACCGGCTCTTCTACTCCTAACTCCTCCTCTAACTTAATCTGAAAACATGTATTTGTAGGGGATGAGCACAAAGCTCTATAGCAAAATCTTCCCAAACTCAAACAAGGTTTAGAAAAATATAAAATCGGTCAGTCTCATTTAACAAAATAACATATATAGCTTTTGAAATAAAATAAAGACATTTAGATCGATCTCAAGCTTAAACAATAGCGATAAATACATAGAAACATTACAAAGTAAGTCTCTAAAAAAACCATTCCCAAATGGTTAGGAAAAGCGTCTGTCGTTGCATTGTCCAATACCAATGCACCAGCCTGACTTAATCCAATTCATGTTCTCATCTAGATATATTGATATATATTAGTTCATCCCATACCATGTACAATGATTGTTTCTCAAGAATCTTTCCAACGACTATACCTAGTTCATCAATCATAATCAAAATCATAAGCACTTTGGTAAAGGGCATCTACCATACCAATGGCAGTGACGAGTCCCTTCCCAAGAAATGTATACCAACCCTAGTTCGAACTCTTGTGAACGATAGTAGTGCCATTAATAAATGACCACCAACTACAAGTGTTAGGAAACCATCTCACCCCCACTGCGGTAGACTAACCTCTAACACTCTACGGCATCTTTCGATGGTAATTCAAGTCCTTCACAACAACCATACAACAAGGAAACCAACATATCCTCAATTACAAGCATATTTCTAAAAATTTCCAATTTCATCATGCCATAATTTCAATAATCAACTATGAAAAATACAAGAGATCACAAGGAAATCATTTATTACTCAACACAAAGTTCTATGGTCCCAATGTCAATAATAAAAGAAAACTTTAAGAAGAAAATTCATCCCTCTCCAAAAATCTAGGGTTTTTCAAACAAAAGAGGAATTTCATGGGTAATCAACCCTAATTTTGATAAAACATGGATTCATTGACCAAAATATTAAGAGATGATGATTTTATATCATATATATCACATTTATAGCAAAACTTACATATATACATACATAAACCCTAATCTCAATGAAAGAGAAAGAGAAGAAATTCCCTACCTTGTTCTTGGAAGCTAGGTTTGATCTTGACTAACTCTTTTAAACGTTTTTTTTCTCTTCCTTTCTTTCTCTCTTAGGGTTTCTAAGGTTGGAGGGCTGAAATGGAGTCAAAATAGGCGACCTTGGGTATTTTTAAGGCTAAAATCGGACCAAAATCGCGACTTTTAATAGTCAGATCACTTTCGGCCATACCGGTACGTTGTACCGGTACGTCGAACTCTCTGGACCAGTTTGCTTTGGTACGCAGTACCGGTACGCTTCAATACCGGTACTCAGTACCGGTACGATTTTGCCCAATTTTTCTCTTTTTTATCTATTTTTTATTTCCAATCCATCGTACACCCTTCCATAGCCATCACAAACCTCTCCAACACATATTTCTACCCTAAACCTATTTAATACAAGTTCTAGGACCTGAAATTTCATATTTTTACTTGTTAAAACTAAAATTCAACTATTATTTTCACTAACGTTCTAGATCTCTACTTTTCTAATCTTCCAAATTCAAACACACATCGCCACACATATACACCTTTTTACAACAATTATTTACTATATATATATACACATATATAAAAGAAAATGTGGGGTGTTACATTTTGTGTGATGGTTGGTATGGTTGATATGCAGGAGGGCCTTGAGAAATTGGTTATGAGTTTTGTGGTTAGTTCATGGGAATTGGTTGTGCGTTCCTCCAACTGAAGTTCGGGTGATTTCGCCACCCTGGGTTGTATGTTTCAGAGTATTGGTTGGAGTAAGGGTTGTTGAAATTGGAGATTGCATTTGTTTATTCCAACAAGACTTCTTTGAATGCAGGTATGGTAGGATATTCCCTAGTAAGATGTCTTGTCAATGCACAAATCTCACACACTTGTTCTGTAGGAGGGCCCAATTTGACTTGATGAATTTTTTTCATCTCTAAAGCTTCAAGCTTTCGAGATAAAGTGGACATTTTTGCTCTTAGGTCATCATCTTCTCTCAAGACATACTTTCTCCCTTGGGAAGTGGATGGTCTGGCTTCACTAGTGGTAGGGGGAGGCTGAGTCCCACATCTGAGAACTATCAGATATAGTGTCAAAGAAATAGAATGCCTCCTCTGGATTTTTTCTCATAAATTTTCCTTGGGCCATCATTTCGACAAACTGACGCAATCTAGTGGGCAGGGAGTCATAGAAGAATCCTACTAGAGTCCAATTTTCAAAGCATTGTATGGACAGGCTTGGAGTAGTTCTTTAAATCTTTTTCAACTTTGGTAAAATATTTTCCCTTCTTTCACCGAAAAATTCATGATTTGCCTTTTGAGTGTGTTAGTCCGATGTAAGGGAAAAAAATTTCTAAAAAATTTATTTTGAAAGATCTTCCAGGTTGGCATGAAAAGAGATTTTAAAGAATTTAGCCATTGTTTAGTTTTGTCCTTTAGAGAGAAATGAAAAAGTTTCATCTTGACAAGTTCAGAATTGTCTTGAAATGTTCTACACACTTCTTCAAAATATTTCATATTCAGATATGGATTTTCAGTATCTAATCCATGAAAAACAGGCAACAACTGTGTAGTCCCCAGCTTTACAGTAAAGGAGGGTGCATCTGGAGGGAATACAAAATACGAGGGTACACTATTTCTTGTTGGATTTAAGTAATCCCTCAAACTTTGAATGTTAGGCACCTCATCTTCCCTCATAGGAACTTATCCATTTCTATCAATATTTGTCATAATACTCTGACAAGAGTTTGCTATTGATCTTGGTGAATTTGGTTCAAATTGGTTCACAGATCCAGAAGATTCTGCCGGTAAATTTTTATAGTGAGGAGCGTTCTCACACATAAAATAAATGAAAACAAAACAAATTATTTACAGTAAATAGAAGAATATATACAAAAAGAAAGGTCTTTTTGCCTTTTACTTGTAAAACACTTTTACAAGGTTCCCCGGCAACGGCGATAAAAACTTGACTTGATCCGAAATGTGTACACTCAAATGCAGGTGGTCAAGTTGTAATAATCTGGTTTGAGTCCGGAGTCGAATCCACAGGGAACTAGTAGTTTTGGTGTTTCAATGTGGACAGTAACATAGACCAATTGATTGTAACCTTTGAGATTTTAAAGTTGTGAATGGTGGGTGATTTCTTGAATAGAATATTAAATTCTTTCCAAGAAGTTTTCTAGACAAAATATAAGATGAGTTCAAATGGTAGGAAAGTCACTCTTTAGTTTGAGGGTCGGGACATGTGGTCAATTATTCGATGTATTATATTTATGCTTGATAACTTAATTAACTCCCGTGTCAACAGCAAGTTAATCGTATGATAGAGATGGATTGTGAGAATTAAAATCATGGTTCCTATGACTTATAGAAATTTACAAGACTTGTTTGTACCGAGAGTTATTGCGTCCACAAACAAGCAATTGTTCCTACATGACATCCAACCATGACTTTAATATTCCATTCTTTTAAATAAGCATCATAATGGGGATGATTAAAGGGTAGTCATGAAGATCTAGTCGGGGTTCGTTCCTTGAAACGAGGAGTCTTTCCATACAAGAGTCATCCGTGTCATAGAAAGACTTTTGATTATACAAAGTACCTTAGCTTTTCTAGATGCAATCAATCATCCAATAAGCAAGGGGATACAAACATTAAGCATTAGAACAAAGCATCATATAAATTTCGGATAGTTAATTCATGTCCTTCACCTCTTACTAAAGAGTGAATGAGAAACTACTCATTCTTCATAGCTTTGGTAAAGCTAGAAAAGTGAGTGATGCTCATCCCTCTAAGTAGAGGACTTGTCAAAGTAAGAGTACAATTAACAAGGAGCTAGTCTTCAACGAAGAATGAGTGAATCACATTCCACCCT
The DNA here is from genome assembly GCA_023539305.1 of Ilex asprella. Classification (NCBI taxonomy): domain Eukaryota; kingdom Viridiplantae; phylum Streptophyta; class Magnoliopsida; order Aquifoliales; family Aquifoliaceae; genus Ilex; species Ilex asprella. Next base: position 18,805,015 of record CM042188.1, on the reverse strand, counting down.
TCATGGCTTTGGTAAAGCTCTAGAAAGGTGGAAGAGCTTCACTCCTCTAAGCAAGAAGGGAGCTCAAATAATGAAAGTGCAAGACATAAATAAAAGTATGCATGTAAGAACATAAATGCAAAGACTAGAAGTAAATAGAGACATAAATGTAAAGACTTGAATTAAAACAAGAGCATAAATGTAAAGACTTGAAGTAATTAAAGAAACTACAACTCTTAAGCAAGTGTAAATGTAAACATTAATGTAAAGAAAAATGAGTGGGAATCTAAAATCCCCACTTCTTTTAGCAAAGAGAAAGACAAAGACAAGAATAGATATATGTGATGAATATCAAGTGATGAATCCCTCAAATGATTCCGCCCATTAGACCTCCCCTTCTCTCCACAAAATCAAGTGTATTTATAGGCAAGGAGAAGGTTGGGAGAGGGGTAAAAGAATAGAGTTAGGCGTCAAAGTCAAAGTGAAAAGTCAACCACTTGCAAGCAATTTGTCAATACCGTTCGAACGGTCAATGGCGTTTGAACGGTTTCTCTGTCTTTGCTCTACACCGTTTAAACGTCAGATGAATTCAGTGCCTGCTAATCATGTCAAAAGACACGTGGTTCTATGTAAAAAATCTCCCTCAAGGTCTTTGTGCAAATCTCCTCCAAGTCCTTGCAGAATCTGACTGTGTTCTCCAATAATTCCAAGGGCGTTCGAATGGTGGTTGTCGTTCGAACGTGGCACTCAAGTGCCTCAGCCTTCTGACTGCAAGTCTGCAACACGCCATGTCTTCAGTCAGTCTGATCTTGTCATTGTTCCAGTGGATGTTCGAACATTGAGGGCCGTTCGAAAGTAATTCTCAAGTCTTGGCCTGGTTTTTCATGACTGTTCGAATGGTATGTAACGTTCGAATGTTTTTTCCTTATTCCAAAATTTTACAATTTGTTTCCTAATGTGCTGTGGTTGCCTTCAAAAGTACTTTTTGTCGCCCTTGAACCCCTGCATACTTTAAGACCTGAAACATCATCACCTAAACTCCATCAAAGCACAATTAGTCCAAAACGGAGCATAAGAGTATGCTATATTTGAGTATTAATCACTGCACCACTTTCCTGAGCATTGGCGGCTCCATTCACTGAAAGTTTCCATGTGGGGAGGTCTGGCACTAGCTGTGTGGCCCCCCGTGGGTGCTGATGACGTAAACTCTGCGATGCAATCAACCAGCATATGTTCTTTGATTGCTGTTCTGGGTTTGTACCTGATGTCAAACTCGCTTAGATCAATGGCCACTTAACCAGCCTTCCCGAAGACTCTAGTTTATGCAGTACTTGGTTGATCAGCTAATCTGTAGGGATCTCGATAGTATAAGCTTGGAAATATGGCCTAAGCCTTCTAGCAGTCGTGGTCAAAGCTAAAACAAACTTCTCCATCTTTGGATATCTCTCATCTACCCGCTTAGAGCTTTGTTGCAATAATAAACTAGTTGTTGAGTTCTGTCTCGCTTCCTTACTAAAGATGCACTTGTCAAGAAATCTAAGACAGCTAGGTAGAGAGTAAGAACCTCCCTTTCAACGGGCTTACCAAAATAGACGGGGAGCTCAGGTAATCTTTCAATGCTTTGAACGCTTCTTCACACTTATTATTCCACTAGAATGCCTTCTTTAAGACTTGAAAGAAAGGTTGAAATTTATAGCTTGATCTGGACACAAAATAGCTCAAGGCAGCTATTCTTTCTGTCAAATGTTGTACTTCTCTTGTGTTGGACGGGGGCTGCATATCCAATATAGCCTTTACTTTCTCAGGATTAGCTTCGATTCCCCTACTATTGACAATGAAACCTAGGAATTTTCCCGCAAACACCTCGAAGGCACACTTGGCGGGGTTAATCTTCATTTTGTACTCTTTGAGGACCTAGAATGACTCTGCTAGGTGCTCTATGTGGAGCTATTTCCTCAAAGATTTTACCAACATATCATCAATATATCACCCAATCTATATTTGGAACATTCTATTTAACAGGCTTTGGTAAGTGGCCCCAACATTCTTCAAGTCGAAGGGCATGACTTGATAGCAATACGTTCCTTGCTCAGTCATAAAGGAGATCTTCTCTTGGTCATTAAGATCCATTCTAATTTGATTTTATCCAAAGAAGGTGTCCATAAAGCTGAGTAGCTCTTGTCTAGCTGTGGCGTCCAAGATCATATCAATCCGAGGTAAGGGACAATCTTTGGGGCATGCTCGATTGAGGTCGGTAAAGTCGATGCAAAGTTGGCACTTTCCATTGGTCTTCTTGACGAGGACCACATTGACTAACTAGACTGGATAGTCTACTTCCCTGATGGCTTTAGCATGGAGAAGCTTGCTGACCTCCTAATTGATGGCCTTCAGACGTTCTAGAGCGAAACTCCTCATTTTCTACTTAATGGGTTTACAAACAGGGGTTACACTAAGCTTATGAGTGATAACTGAGGAATCGATTCCTTTCATGTTTTCTTGCTTCCAGGAAAAGGATTCCAAATTTTCTCTTAAGAAACGTATAAGGAGTTCTTCGATTTCCTTGGTAAGTTTAGACCCCACGTAAACGAGGTGCTCCAGCTCTTCATCAAGCTGAACAGGCTCTAGCTCTTCCGACAGCATTGATATGGTTTCTAGCTCATCTCTCATGTCGAGTTCATTTAGTTGGATGTTCTCAACCTCTTTCTTCTTTATAGAAGTCATGTAGCATTCTCGTGCTACTCGCTGGTCCACTCGGATCACTCTGACTCCATTTTATGTCGAAAACTTCATTATGAGGCGATAGGCAGAAGGGATAGCCCTTATGGAGTTGAGTGAGGGCCTCCCGAGTAGCATGTTGTATGCAGAAGGTGCATCAACCACTAAGAACCTTACAGTTGTGGTTGTTTGGCAAGGCATGTCGCCTAGTGTGAGCATGAGTTCGATTGCTCCCAGTGGCAGTACCCTTTCTATTGAAAAACCCAATAAGTGAGCACTTATTGGCTCAAGTTTTTCCTTTTCTATGTCCATCTTGTCGAATGTAGACGCAAAGATGATGTTTATCGAGCTACCGTTATCAATCAAACTCGATGAACAGTTCTGTTAGCTACTACTGCTCTTACCACTAAAGGATTATTGTGGGAATGCTGACAGCCTTCTAAGTCCGCATCCGTGAAAATGATAGCCATGTCTAATCATGGAGTCTTGGACACAGTATGCACTTCATGAGCTTCTCCAGCTCTAATTCTATGCAAATGGACCTTCTTGGCTGAGCCGGATTCTCCTTCCTGCGAATCCTCTAGATATTACACTGATCTCCCCCAGAGGTTGTTGGTGTGGTGCAAGTGTTTGTTGTTAAGGTGGTGGAGGTGAAGGAGCTCGATTTTGATTTTCATGGGCCACAAAACGGCGTAGCTATCCTCGTTGAATCAGAAATTCAATCTCCTTCTTTAGTTGAATGCACTCATCAGTATGGTGGTCATGATCTCTGTGGTAATCACAGTACTTTGTGGGGTCTCTCTTTGCTGGATCTTCCTTTATTTGAGGCAGCAACCTTAAGAACTTCTCATTTTGTACCTCATACAGAATCTGTGATACTGAGGCTGTCAAAGGGGTGAGCTGTTGAGGTGCGTACCTCGGCTGTAGTTCTGGCTTTGGAGGGCCTAAACGATCTTGACGTTTCCTCTTCTTTTTGGGGAGCGATCTCTTTCTCTCCTTGGAGACCTATCTTGCTCTATTTCTTTCCTAGGACTTCGCTATCTCTTCTTCTCTTCCTTTCCTTTCTCCCTTCGTGATGATGAACTCCCTACCTTAGAGAGGAGAACTTCCTTACCGTTTATGTAATTTTTTGCTTTAGCCAGTACCTCGATCATGCTAGCCTGAGGATTCTTTGATATAGAGAACATCAAATCCTTTGATTGCACTCCGAGTCCTGCAATGAATGCAGTGATAGCAAATTTCTCGTCTGGAACATCTACCTTCAGAGATTCTGAGTTGAACCTCTAGACGTAAGACCGTAGGTTCTCATCAAGTCCTTGCTTCACGTTCAATAAATGGTGGCTCAGTTTCCTGTAGATCCGAGCTCCTATGAAGTGGGATAAGAAAGAAATAGAGAGTTCTTTGAAGAAAGAAATCGAAGCTATGGGGAGTCTGTTAAACCACACCAAGGTTGACCCCTTTAGCGTGATGGCAAAGGCTCTGCACTGCACTGGGTCCTGATACCCATGTAACTCCATCTGATTTTTATAGGTGTTGAAGTGGTCCACGAGATCTTGTCCTATCAAAAGCCTCTACCTGGGGCATTCTGAATTTCTAAGAGATGGGAAAGTGTAACACCCCAGCAGTGAATGGGGATTCTGTTTATTGCACCAGAGCGTCAATTGTCACTGGAGTCTTACCCCTAACTGTCTCTTTCATGTGACTAAGCTCTGGTTAGATATCTTTGAAGCGTTATTCCCAATACTATTCCATCATTTCCTGTTGGAAAGGGAGAAAATTATTTTTTTATCCCCTCATTTTGGCTCTGCACCTCTTCATTGTCACTGTTCCTAGGTGGCGGATGGTAAGCCTGGCTGTTCTCTGCTCCTTCATTTGCTTCTCTGAGGGGGTTGAGGTGTTCATGCCCCCTTGTGGGTGGCCTCTGAAGGTCGGTCTTGTCTGTTGAGGATCTTGCAAGAGCTTCAAGAGCTCTTCGCTTTGCTGGAGCAAACGCTAGTTAACCAGATGAAGGGCTTCTACTTCATTGTTGGTAGGGTAATCCACCACAGGAGGATTATCTTCGACGGCGGGCACAAAATCAGGAAGGTTTTTTGGTTGTCTTCCACTAGTAGCTTCTGGCTGGTTCTGCATCCTTGGAGGATTCATCTGACTTCTGCTCATATTGCGGGTGGAGACCATCAATTACTGAAGAATTAACATACTTGTAACAAGAACAGTCGTTCCCACAGACGGCGCCAAACTGGGGGTATTATTCCACGTGAATGAACAGAGTGTATGATGATAAAATAAGAACAGCTCTAAGCTACAAGGCTCGTGCATCGAAGTGTGGATTTGATAATTATTTTAGGGTGTGGTACGTGTAACACGGAGGAAATATAGTGGTTCACCGGCTTGGGAGCACGGCTAGTCCACTCTTTAGTAGTGACTCTTACTCGTGAGATCTATATTCATTTAGGAAGCGTTTATAATTTGCTTGTTTATACCATTAGGGTTCTCTTTTTTTCCCAATGGAGGCTTTGTGCCGTTTTTATAATGAAATTCCTATGTCTAAGGGATCTGCATTTAGATCCTTGCCTTGAATCCGTGAGATCTTCCTTAATTTTTGGAGAGGATCTTGGTCAATTGAGAGTGTTGTGCCTTGAATACAACTTGGCTATTGTTTCGAGGGTGCCTTATGTTATACAGTTGTGCCCTTCTCGTTTTCGTGATTATTAGCTTTAAGGAAAGCTCGAGGTCTGGAGCCCTGAGCCCTGGAGGTCTTGGCTGACCTCCTGATCTAACCTCTTTTGCTGAGCTATTACTTGGAATTTATTCTTGGTATCACTATATATATATATATATATGAGATATAAAGAGAGAGAAAGAGTTTTAATATAATAAAACTCAAAAATTTAAGAGTTTTAGTTTTCCATTTAATTATTTTCCTTATTTGGTTTTGTCAATAGTGATGTGATGAAAAAAAAATAGTGATGTGATGATGGTTAGGGGTAATTCAGTCATTCTACTCTAAAGTGTATTTTTTTGTTAAATATTTTTAAAGTTTCTATTTAAAATAAAATAAATTATAAAAAGTGTACGACTTTCCAAAAAAGCTTATTTTTTTAAGAGATAATGGGATGTGAGTACTTTTTTTAAAATTTATTTGGTTTTAAGTACCACCTCCAAACTTATCTTCATTTAAGTCCTTTTTTTTCATCAAATAGTTGTCAATAAGTACACATTTTAAAACATTTTTAATTTTTTTCTAAAATGTATTTCATAATTATCCTTACCATAAATAATGCATGCCTACTTGAATGTGAGGCTTTCAAGATTAGAGTGTGAAACTTTCAAGATTCCTTTTGATATTTATGTATCATTTGAATTTTAAAATTTCATATAGACACACACACACACACGTAATACAGTGGCACGCTCAACAAAAATATTTGTGTTACTGTTTGACGTTACTATTTTTTTGTTGAGCGTGTCACTGTTTGATGTTACTCTTTTTTTGTTGAGCGTGTTAGTGTATTACGTGTGTTTATGAAATTTCAAAATTCAAATGATACACAAATATAAAAAAAAAATCTTGAAAGGCTCACATTCTAATCTTGAAAGTCTCACATTCAATTAAATATATACCATTTATGATAGGGGTAAAATGGCTTTTATGACATTTTTTTAGCACATGTACTTCTATCCTAATTATTTTAAAAAGTGTACTTTTATCTTATTAAATTTTTTGAGAGGTACCGACTTCTCTAAGCCCTTTTTTTTAACTGGTTGTGGTCTTCTTATGGATTGGGCCATCATCCATGGCCCTAATTCTGGAGTAAATATTGAATACAACGATGATACCATATGACAATTGATGACATGGTATCACCAACCAATTATAAAACCCTAAATGGGAAAGGTGAACCCCACTTGGAATTACATGGCAAGAGAGTGAGAAGTTATTTGCTTACATGATAAGTTAGTTATTAATTTTTGTGGAGTCTATGTGCTTATTTGTTATAGTATTATTAGTTGGTGATACCACATCACCTTGCCACGTGGTATAATGAATATTTTTTCCTAATTCTGCGTGTTTGCCTCGGCCGCTTGGATCAGACTGACATGTACTAGGTCTGTCATTCGACCGTTGGAGAGGGGGGGGGGTGTGTATGCTGTTTTCCCATTTTCGGTGGTGCCCTGATCTCTGATCCCCATCGGAGCTTCTGAATTTTTTCTTGAGTATGAACATTGAACAGTAAGGTTCCATGTGACCTACCCTACCACATCCAAAGCAAATCGTGTGGAGACAGTCATATGCCACTCTAAACAATCTGGAGCCCAGTCGGTATTGGGATACAAGGGATTTGCTCTGATCCTTCTCCACATGAATTCTAGCAAATTTGTCTCTTTGTGGTTGCTCTCTTTATGTCTAACTTGATTGGCTTCCCCAGGGCTTTTGCAATTTGGAACCTAGTCTTCTCATCGTAATATTCTAGGGGTAATTCTGGCAATCATAACCAAATTGCTATGGTGATCTCCGAAGCCTTTGATGGGATAAAGTCCGATTCCCACTTTCTTGTGGTAAGATAATGGTTCATGATGATCCATGGTCCTCCAGTGGAGATTTTGAAGCAATCCTCTCTCAGATGGAAATTGAAAAGATAAAATCCGTTGTCTAAGTCGATTGCGTCAAAGTCTCCCTGTAACCCCATGCGTTCCTTACTTGCATACATAACATTTTGTATCCGATATTTCTGCCAAGAAGTTTCACTAGTAGTCCATCCCTGAATTTGTGAGAGTGTCTTCTTAGATAACTAAATTTGAGGGCAAGCTGCATCAGATGTATCAATGGTTGTGACCTCTGCTTGTCCTTTGTTTTCATCCCCATGGTTTCCAATTATCTCCTCATCTGATAAGTCTTTGCAAACTGATTGATCAAAATGAATGGCATGGCTCTCATCTAGAAGTGCTGCCATACAGTTCCTCTAATTTCTAGTTGATGGTGTTAATGGCTTTCTCAGTAATCTCATGTTCTTGGGTCGCTGGTAATGTAGTGGTTGCTGGGTCCATTACCATTACATCTTCTCCTGATATTAAATGGAACTCTTTGACCTTCTTAGTGCTTCGTTGTAAATGATCATCTTCTTATGATGTCAGGGGTAGTGGCTTGTGAAGGGGAAGAGATCATCTAGTACACTGGCTTTAAATGCACCAACAGATACGCATATTGGTTTATACGCACTGCAATGTGCGTTTTTTTTTCCACATTGCAATGTGAAGCTAGAAGGGTTAAGCACGGCTCTTCAACATCAACAGATTACGGATACTTGGATTTATATGTATGGATGGGTCGATAAATTTATTTTGATTTTGTGACTAATGTATACATGCTAACTCTCACTAGAGTTCTACATGTAAGACTCCTGCAGTTATGATCAATGCTCACACGGTCTCGTCTAGGAGTGTGTCCTATTGGGTCAGATTACATACCCACGCAATTTGAGCTATTATTCATGCATCGTTTTATCTCCCTCCCTCCAGCCATTATGTTGAACTAAAAAGTTTGTCTCGTTGATGGGAGTGTTTTGCTTCAAGGGAAGCAATGTAGCGTATGAAAGAAAGTTTATACTGCTGACTTTTCAGGTTTGAATCCAGTCAAAACTTGAAAAGTGTTTAATTTCTTTCACTCTGATATAACTCAGAGGACTGGACCAAAAAAGACGATCAAAGAAAGTTATGTACATAAAAAGTGCCTATTTTCAATTTAGTCAAACAATGAAGGGGACGTTCTAGAGATTAATTATGAAGTGTCAATTTTGTCCATTAACACAAAACATGATCCCCATCCAACAAAACACGGACTTGAACATGTCAGAACCCATTCACCAAAATTAAATGTATTGGATTATAATTAGACGTGAATACCAGTTCAGCTACTATTGTGACGAAAAAATGATATAAAATTATTTTTTGCATCCTAAATTGTACGAATTTTTTTGCATTTAAGAAATTTTTTGTTATACAATTATTGATACGAACATGATATAAAAAACCTAAATAGTGCGACCCAAATGATACACAACTCAAAAAGACAATACAAAGATTTCACGACACAATACGATACAACTGATAATAAAGTAATCTGCTGTGAATGCATGAACACCTCACCATCTTCATAAAAACAATTTTAGCCGGCACTACGGTGAAAAGGACAAGAAGCAGAGCATGTCCAGAACCTCGTTTCAATGAAATCATACAGCAGCGTGCCACAAAGCAATAAATGTATAAGCAAATATTCTTACAGATTTTTGTTTTTGGTCTACATAACGAACGAAAAGGGGGGAAAACAATATTCAGAAACTAAAATGTTTACATTACAGACATTGACATTATCTGACGAGCAAGACCGGGATCTTGGTGCAACAACTCCTTCAGATTGTTCTCCACCTCTGCCATCTGCTTCTCTAAGTACTCCTTTGAGGTCTGTCCAATGCCAAACAACATCGATTATTTAAGAAACATCAAATTCAGGAAAGTGTGTTGAATTAATCAGGCTTTAGATTCTGGCTAATGTCTGAATCAAAGTCTCAAAGAATGCTGAAAGAGCTTAATAGACACTCCCCGAGGATGCAATCAAAACATCGTTGAACAACCTGAAGACATCAATAGACATGGTACCCTTTTTTTAAGCTCCTCTAAACTAAAATTTTAACACCTTTTCATTAAGCATTTACAAGCTCAACCTAATGGGAGGGTGAAGTTGGAATGGAAGACAGAAACATGAGCAAAAATACCACGAAAACAAGGCACTGAAGGAAAAATCAAATACCATAAAACTATTGTTTCTTATATATATACTAGACCAAGTAAAGCACCGCCTTCCTTGATTTCGTTAGAATTTCTGTTCAAGAAAAGCTATCTGTTGCATTATCCTAAAATTAAGCAGAACAAAGTACATCCTTGTAGCAATCACAAAGATACTTCCTTCTCTGGCTCCACAAGCAGTAAAAGCCAACCATACAAAGATGTTAAAGAAATAGCAACACCTCCTATCTAAAACTGGTCAGTGCTTCTCCTAAGATGGTTTTTGACTACAATCCTTTCAATTTCTTACTAGGCTTTTCAATCATGGCTTTAACTGAAGCAGTTCTTCAATGTATGGCCAGCTTCAGCGATGATCTTAATCATGCTACCATAGAATGATCCAGTTGGAATATCTAAGACAACCACTTGACATCTTGAGGTATATAATATCAATCTCTTACAAAAAAGATTACTTCAAAGTTCAAGGTGGACTCAGAAATCACTTGTATATCCAGCAACATGTATTTTTTTTTTCCATTATCCAGCAACAGGTTGACTGACCCACTTTTTCAGTGGGACCCACTCATTCAAGGGAGGATATACATTTGAGTTGCAATTTTTGGGTTCCATTTGGTTTGTGTAGCATTTTTCTACAATGAATACCACTTAATATGTAATTTATCGAGGATGAATCAACGCCAGAAAAACAATGATTCATTAATGCTTCCAATATGCAAGTTATTTCATGTTCTAATTTCCCTACCACACCCCCAAATCAAATATGCACAAACTCAAAGTGAAATTAATAACTCAAATAAAATTAATAACCTAGATTAAGAAGCAAAAAATAGGAGTGAAAGAAAGCCTGCAAATCAAAACAACAATAGTTTGTTGTCTAATTGTGCCCAACATTCACTCCACCTATCTCCTCGTCCTTCACAACCTACGCACATAACCCATCACACTTCTACGCTACAAAATTTGATACATCTACAACCAATCAAAAGCAATCAAGGCCCAAAGAATAAATATGCATCCAATGTCAACTTAAGTAGCAAAGCAAACTATATTATCAGTGACAAACCCGAATCAAACAAAGTGAAAGAATCAATTAAAATCCAGAGAAAAGAATCTAATGAATTATTATAACAATAGTTGCCAAAATCAAACAAATCCCATCGAAGAGGAACATAATTCCAACACATTATACTCGCAAAAAATAGATACACAGTAAATTCATACCGATCAAAACAATGGTAGAGCATAAAATATTTCTCTCATGCATTCCAACAAACATTTGATGTCCAAATTAACAAATTTCAATTTGTGTGTGCTGTGTTGTTCTCTGTATGTGTACACAATGTGTGGGATGTGTACGTGTGTGTGCTGGGAGTGCGATTTTAATTTTTGTGTACGATGTGTGTGCACGGGGTGTGTGGATTTGTTTGTGTTGTGTGCACGATGTGTGTGGGTGTGCGCGTGTGTGTGTTTGTTTGTGTTGTATGTTTTGCATGCAATGAGTGTGATAAAGGTGTGTGATGGGTAAGTGTGTGTCCTTGTGTGCGATATGTGTTTTGTGTCCTCTGTGTGTGTGTGTGTGTGTGTGTGTGCGCGCAATTTGTGTCGAGTATGTGTGTTTGTGTTGCAGAAAATATAAAGAGAAGAGAAGAATGGGAGAGAGAGAGAGCAACGTTGGAGACAAATAGGTTCACCGAAGTTGCTAGGTCACCAAAGTTTTGTCAAAATTGGTGTTGGAGATTGAGGGAGAGAAAAGGGTGAGAGAGAAGATGGAGGAGAAAAATAATGAGAAAAAGTGGGCAAGAGGGAAGCAGAGGAATGGGTGATGTGATGGAAATAATGGGAAAAAAAATATATGGGGGACAAAATTTGAATTGTTATGTCTCTTATTAGATAGATTGTGTATGTTTTGCATGCAATGTGATAAGGGTGTGTGCGCTTTTTTGGGGGGAGGGGGGTTGAATGAGTCTGTGATCTGTGTGTACTGTGTGACGTGGGTGTGTGTTCCGTGTCCTCTGTGTGTGTGGTTGGGAGGGAGTGTCCTTGTGTGTGATCGGTGTGTACGCATGCAATGTGTTTGCTGTGACATTTTTGTGTGTGCTGTAGAAAAGATAAAGAGAAGAAAAGAGAAGAGTGGGAGAGAGACCAACGTTGGAGACAAATAGATTCGCCGGAGTTGTTGGGTCACTGGAGTTTTGATAGAATTGGTGTTGGAGATGGAGGGAAGAGAGAAGAGGGAGGAGAGAAATGACGGGGGAAAGAGGGCAAGAGGGAGGCAAAGGAATGGGTGATGTGATGGAAATAAGGGGGATAAAATTTGAATTGCTAGGTCCCTTGTTAGATAGATTTTGTGTATGTTTTGCATGCAATGAGTGTGATAAGGGGTGTGTGTTGGGTGTGTGTTTGTGTGTGCTGGGTCTATTTGTGTGTGTGGGGGTGAGTAGGTGTGTGTCCTTGTGTGTGAACGTCGGTGTGTGTTCCATGTCCTGTGTGTATGTGATTTGTGTAGAGTGTGTTTGTGTTGTGTGTGTGTGTATTGCAGAAAAGATGAAAAGAAAAGAGAAGAGAAGAGAAGAGTGGGAAAGAAAGACCAACGTTCAAGACAAATAGGTTTTGTCGGAGTTGCTGGGTCACTGGAATTTTGCCAAACTTAGTGTTGGAGATTGAGGAGAGAGAAAAGGGTGAGGGAGAAGAGGGTGGAGAGAAATGACAGGAGAAAGAAAGCAAGAGGGATGCAGAGAAATAAGCGATGTGATGGAAATAAGGGGAAAAAATATGTGGGGGATAAAATTTGAATTGCAAGGCCTCTTATTAGATATAATATATATATATATATATATATATAAAATATATACACACACACACACACATATACACAGGTATTTCTATAATGGTTTGATACTAAACAGCCCACTCCCTCAAATAGGAATTCCAAAAGATAATCCAATTTATTTTCTTGCTCTCTGAATCATTTATTATTCATAATAACTCTTCTTTTAATAAAATGATTCAGCTTTTGCTTCCACTCTTTCCCAATCAGAGCTTTTGACCAATACCATGTGTTTTTTAAACAAATTTCCCAAATAATGATAGGTTTCAAAGTAATTCTCAAACCCACGTTGTTTTAAAGACGTCAAATGGACTAACGTCTTTACATAAAAACGTCAGACCATTTGACGTTTTTAAAATAAAGACTATGGCCCGCATCCAACATAAAAACATCAAATGGACTGACGTTTTTAAATAAAGACGTCAGTCCATTTGACGTCTTTAAAATA
>CM042188.1:18749101-18773400 GCA_023539305.1 Ilex asprella | reverse complement strand
GGTTGGAGGTGGGGTGGGGGGAGATTATTAGCTATTACATGTGTTAGAATCCCACATCAACTAGGAAAAAAAAAATGAGAGTGTCCTAATATACTAAGGAGATGCACTCACCAATTGTAGACTTAAACTTTTAAGTGGATATGATTTCTAAACATGTATATTGAGTCATATATCACTGGGCTCCTTGTCTCTCAATAGTAATCTTGGGAGAGAAGGGTTTCTTCCAATTCTGTTTAATGGTTGGGGAGGTCACTTATCAGTTAGGATGAAAAAATGTTATGCTTAGTGACCAAAATATGATCAAAATTTTGTTTCGAAACGGCAGAAACATTTCCGTTTCTAATAAGAACGAAGCAAATTAGTGATGGAATCAAAATTGCAATGTTTCAACATATTTCCACCAATGTTCTGTAATATTTGAAGGTATTTTAAGATGTTTTGGTGTATTTTGACAAATTTTTTGAAATGTTATGGCAATAAATTCTCAAATTTTTATTTGTTTCTAATATATTTCCGAAACATTTCCATTTTCAAAGTGACCGAAACAATGCACCAAACGAAATTTTGATTGTTGGGGAGAACAAGGTCAGTCTAGTGAGCTTTTGCCTTATGGGAAGGGGTTGGGTTCCTCTAAGAACTATAATTTCGTGGCTACTAGGGAACGTCATGATCGAGCCTATTAGTTGAACCACTATTGGATTCCTAAGCGCCAAATTTTTGTCCAGCTAATGGGAATTCATCATTAATTATGCATCAAAGAATTGTCAGGTAGTTTCAGATTGAAAAATTGTATGCTATGAAGGGCATGGGATAGGTTTGAATTCAGAGGAGGAGAAAATAGGGAAACATTTGTAGGTGAGGATAAAATCTTTACTTTTAATGAAGAAAACTGCATGTTCTTAAGAAATTTTAAGGAAGGTGGAGAGAAATATTCAAGGATGGGAAGGCTATAAGTTTATGAAAAATGAAAAAGCTTGAGTTCTTAAGACTCAAATTGAAGATTTGGATTAGATGATGGTTTGAGAAACGAGAGATGGGATCTTAGACATAAATTTGAAGAGATGTTAACAAAGGAGATTAGTTGGAGAGAAAAATTTGGAATTAAATAGGAAAAGGAAGGGTATAATAACTCCCAAGTTTATTCATAGGGTTGCAAATGGAATAGAAAAAATAAAATCACTTATAAATTGGAGTTTGATGATGGAGTGATTGTTGAGGATCAAAATCATATTGAGGGTTCATTTTCTAACCTATATTCGACTTAAAAGTGGTCTAGGCCTTCTTTGGAGGGTCTTGATTGGCGTCCTATTGAGGGATTGACAGTAAGGTGGATGGAGAGAGACGTTTTGAGGTGGAAGAAGTTAAGAATGCAATTTTTTAGTGTAGTAAAGAGAAAGCTCCCGGGTCAGATGGCTTCACCATGGCTTTGATGAGAGTATTGGGATGTGACCCGATATCATTTGATGAGAGCCCTTGAGGAATTTTGAAACATTAGAAATTTGAAACACCCGAAACATTTCTAATTCATGGGTCACCAACATGAAACAAGGTCCAAATCCAAAATTCTCATGCTTCGACCAAAACATCATTGTTTCATAGTATTTCGATCAAAACAACCTTGCTTCAGTGGAAACATTCACAGAGATTTGACACACTGACTACAAACAGAGGGGAAAAAAAAAACCTTTTGTCTTAGAGGGAAAGATGAAAAATCAAAGAATAGGGAGAAGAGGAAAACAAAGTGAAGGAGAAAGGAGAAGAAAGAGGAACAGTTGTGGTCACATCAGACGCAGAGACAACCACAGCCAGGAGGTATGTTCTTCTTTTCTCTTTCTTTTTCTTCTCTCCTTCTTCTATTCTTCACTGGGAAGCCATGCCAAGGGTCTCTTCTTCTTTTATTCTGCTCTTTTTGCTACAGATCTGGCCCATCGGTAGAGACATAGATCTGGTCAAACCTGTGCAGCAGTAGTTCCTTTTCATTTTCTTTTTTTTTCACTTTTTGTAACCAGTGGCATATCTTTTCTTTTTCCTTTTCCTTTTCTTTTCATTTTTTTTTCCCTTTTTACAACCTTATCCTTCTTATATTCTTTTTACATTATGCTGCCAGTTTTTTACTCCATGTACAATATTATCCTTCTTCATTCTTCAGAACAATGTTGCATCAAAATGGTTGGCCCATAAGCCAAATTTTCCCCTGTTCTTCAAATTTTAATATTCAATATTGGGCCTGAGCACAGACAAGCCCTTTCCTTCCTCTAACTAAATTGGATGTAGTTTTATGCTATAAATATATTTGTATGATGATCATGAGCATTTTATTTGTATTATAGGACCTTAAAAGAGAATAACTTTTTGGTTTAATAAAAACGAAGTGTTTGAATATATGTCTTCTAATACAAAAAGATGTTCATATAGAGATTTTAATTTATACTTCCATCTGTTTCCAAACTTTTCTGTTTTCATTGTGTTTTCGAAACGTTTTTAACATGTTTCCATTTCCATGCTAACCAAAACGGTACGCCAAAATGCATTTTTGATCCTTCGCAATTACTAATGACACATTTATTTGTTTAATTCCAAAAGGAGACAACTCTTTGAAGTTAAAAGGATTTTAGGCCAATTAGTTTCTAGTCTGTATAATATCATTGCTGCAGTGTAGTCTTTTAAGACTTAAAGAATGCTCAAGTGAGACTATCTCTGAGTTTCAAGGGGCCTTTGTGAAGGGGAGACAGATTTTGGATGTGGTTGTTGTGGCTAACGAGGAGGTGGAAGATTATAGGGCTAGTGGGGTGGAGTGCATTATGCTTAATTTTGAAAAAGTTTATGACCATGTTGATTGGGATTTCTTTGATTTTATTATGAGCAAAAGGCTTTAGAATGAGATGGAGGAGATGGAATAAAAGGTGTTCACAATCAATGAATTATCAATTATTTTGAATGGAAAGCCTAGGAAAAAGTTTAAAGCTACGAGGAAACTAAGGCAATGAGATCCTTTATCATCTTTCTTGTTTACTCTTGAAGTGGATGGGTTGAATAAATTAGTGGCGAAGGTGAAGAGTATAATTTGGTGCAGAGCATTATGGTTGAGAGGGATAGGATATCAATGTCACATTTGCGGTTTGCTAATGATACTATTTTCTTTTCGTTAGGAGATCAAGAGAAAATTTTGAATTTGAAGAAGATTGTGAATTTGTTTGGGTTAATCTCTAGGCCTACGATTCATTTTTGGGCTTAAGGTTAATGTGCAAAAAAGTTTAATTGTCAGATAAATTCAAATCCGGATAAAATATCTAGATTGGCATTGGCTCGGGGTTATTGTGTGGGAGGTTGGTCTCTTAAGTATTTAAAAATTTTGTTAGGTGGTAATCCTTGTTTGCCTTTTTGGGATCTGGTCATTCATAAGACTGGGAAAAGGTTGAATGGATGGAAGGAAAAAAAAGCCTTTATTTCTAAAGGGAAGAATAACTCTTGTACAAGCCTCGACAAACATTTTTATCTACTTTCATGTTTGTCTTTAAGATGTGCCTAGTATGGTGGCAAATAAAATTGAAGGGATGATGAAAGATTTTTATTGGGAAGGAAGGGGTGAGCGTAGAAAGGATAATTTGGTTAATTGGAATATGGTATCTAGGCCAAAAGCAAAAGTTGACTTCTTCGTGGAAAATTTGATGACTAGAAATGTGGCTTTAGTTTGAAAATGACATTGGAGATTCTCTTGGAGCATAATTGAGGCCTTTGGTGATTAAAAGCAAGAATGGTTTGCAGGCTAATGGGTAGACCAACAAAGTTAATAGAGAAAATTAAGGAAATCCTTGGAAATTCATTTATTAGGGATTACCTTGCTTCTGTTGAAAGGCTAAGTTCATTATAGGCAATGGAATGAGAGTTCGATTTTGGGAAGCTATTTGGATTGGTCACATGTCGCATTCAAGGTTTTTTCCTCGTTTATTTTGAGTTTCTTGTTATCATGGGCATAGCATTGCATCTTTGGTAAGATCTCATTCTACACCACTTTCTTGGGATTTTGAGTTCCGTAAAATCCTTAGTGATAATAGAGTCTTTGGAATTGGTATCACTTCTTTCGGCTTAATTCATTCACATTGAATCTTGAAGTGGTAGATAAAATATGTTGGGTCATTGACTTATGGGTTTTTTCTCATGTAAGACCTTCTTTGATCTGTTAATTGATGATCCCTCAATTCCTTTATTTTACCCAACATTAAAGATTTGGAAAGCTAAAGTGTCATGGAAAGTGCAAGTTTGCACAGGAATAATTGCTCATAGTAAGATTAATCCTTTTTTCCAATAAGAAACACCAATTTTATTAATAACCAAAATAAAAAGTGGCACAAGGATCAATCAAAAGTGGAAAAGTAGTCCAACCAAATATTTAGTAACAAAGTAAAAGGCTTGACCATTTGATCCATGTTACAATCCACAGGGTGTCGTCCAACTCACCATAAGATTAATATTTATGATATGCTCCAAAGGTTTTCTCCTTGCTTTTGCTTATGATGGTGTGCAAGTGCAGAGGAAAGTGTGGATCATCTATTTCAACATTGTCCCATTGCATTACCGTCATGGAATAAATTATTTGAGTTGATTGGGCTTTGTTGGGTGGCCTCACAATTTACTTCACCGTGTTTTGCATGGATTTCAAAAGATTGGGCAAAAGTGGGAAAGGTGCAACTTTATGGCGTTGTGTTTATTTGTCATTATTTAGGTTGTTTGGATGGAAAGAAACTCGAGGATATTTGAAGATGAAATGGAAGTGATTAAAGCCTATGGGACCATGTTTGGGTTTCTTTTTGGGCTTCCGTGGCAAATGACTTTGAGAATATCCATCTTTTTTCTATTACATCAAATTGGACAGTATCTTGTCATAGTTAGTGGGTGTTTTGGATGATGCTTGAATGTGTATTGCTTTGCTTTTTGCCAACAAGTCTGTTTGTCATTCCGATTGGACAACTTGTCCAACTTGCTCGCATGATGTAGCTTTGTTTCTTATCAAGAAAATAAAAATATGAGTTTGAGTAAGGATTGGAGCATCTTTTTAATTTGCTTTTACTTGAATTTAAAATTTGGGTCAATATTTGAGTAAGAGTTGGAAATGTTGTTATTATCTTATTGAATAAAATTTTTGGATTTAATAAATTTTTATATTCTGCTGAAAATATGTGGTAAATCTACAAGAACTCAGCCCCAAACCACAAATAGAAAAGGAAACTATGGTTCTTTGACTACAAAGAATATTCATGAACACTAAGAATTCCTAAGATCCAGGTAACATGATACAAAACCACATCAATAGCTTATTAACAAACAATTCATAAAAATTATAAGATAAAATTGAAGCATTGTTATAACAGATTTACAAATAATTCATAAGTGAACTCCCCTCACATACAGCCCACAAAACCACTAAAACTGTAATTAGAAAGAATGATAAAGGCAAACAGTTGATAACGTAGAAAATTGCCTTCCGAGGAATCACATCAAATGATTATATCAACCAGCTCAATGATCCCTCACTCTGATTTCTAAGTATCCTAAGGACTAATGAACCAAATTGGTGTAAAGCTTGTAATAATTTGACAACTATTGTCAGCTGCAACAAAATTCTCTACAGCTTACGCTCACATAACTAAAGGACTTACATGTGTGTGTGCATGGATATGACAAAGGTGGGAACGCGTCTGCTGTTTTTCAAATTTGTGATGATGAATGGCAACAAGGTCAAGGCAAGTACAAAGAAAAAATGAAATGAACCTGCAAAGAGGCAATTGCAGTTTCACTATCCTTCAGCTTTTGTTGCTGTTCATCCATTAAAACTGATTTGGGTTCTAAAACAAACCTGGCCACAATTTATTAAGAGGAAAACACCAATTAATAAAAAAATAGAGATAAAAAAGGAACACACAAATTTCCAGCAACTCATAAATCAAGAACGACAGATTTTTATCTAATTGCGTAGACAAATAGGTTATCCAGCACTCACGTTCTCCCTGCAAAACAATAAAAGACAGGTCAACACTCTCACTATACAATAACCCATGATTTAGCATGCTAGCAACAGTCATCAAAATTAATCATGCATGGACCTGGACATAGGACACCATCAAAATCCATACGCATGTGCTGAAGCAACAAATTTTAAATGAGTAGGACACAACTCAAATGAGGACACATCAACAAACAAATACTATGGTTCACCCACAATACATATAATTTCATAATATAATACGACCAAGCCCTTAGAATAACTACTCTTGACTCTAAGGCTGCAGATTAAACATTTATCTAACAAATTATAATAATCTATAATCATCCATGTTATATTCACAACACATAGGTATATAATATAGGTGATCCATTCATCCTCATTCTCAAAACACAATGTAATTACCTCTACGAGTTATACTCCTTTTTAAAGTTAAAAATTGCTTATCACTACTTTCAAACTGTGCTGCTTACGCTTTGGATGCTCTGGGATTACGTATTGGCGAGTCATCAGAATCAGCCAAGTGTCCAACATTATATATTTTATTATTCCAACAATTTACACGGCCAAGAGATGTGGAACATGGGACACTTATCAGTGTCCAAGAAGCATTTGACACATGCATGACACCTACAGGCAGCCTTCCGTGCTTCCATGAAGTTTCCGTGCTTCTTAAGACAAAATTCAGGAAGCAAAAGGGAGGTAGTAACCACATGACTATAAATATGCATATGCATTCCAGTATAAGGATCAGTTAACAAACCTATCGATTTGTATGTATTTGTATCATCAGACAATTGTCGCAGTTCCTCCAAGGTTAAATAAGCACGTTTCTTTTCTCCTTCTTTGTTTCGCATCTGATTCTGAACCTGAAAGCCAGGAAGTTACCCATCTCAACAGATATCTTTAAGTTTAACCCAACAAATGTTAATAATCAAAGTAGTAAAAAAACCATACAGACCCTCTGAGTTTTGACCAAATTACATGAACACCCCCACACATTTGAAAGATGACATGGACATCCCATTTGACTTAATAATTTGTTGGTATTAATGATTTCAACAAGTAAAATATTTTACCCTCCATTTGACAGGTCAAACTTAAATACATATAGAAAAGACCCAAACATGCACCTAGACTCGCAGTCAATAACTAGAAAACAGCTAGATTACTAGGATTTGGAGAAGAAGAGAGATAAGGGGAAGAGAGAATTAGGAAAAGAGAGTAATGTATTAGGTTACACCACTATACTCAACACATATATAGTTACAAAATGCAAAGTACTAAAATACCCTTAATCTAAGTAATTTAGGACTAACACCTAACACAACACTCCCCCTCAAAGTTGATGCATTGATATCTCTCCCGCCCAACTTATAAAAAATAGAGTGAAAAACCTTGCTACTAGCTTAAAAGAAAACTAGCCATGACAAAGAGTACACAGACCACTCTAACCAAGATTTTGGCTTCAAACAACTAATGAAAAATCAAACAAAAAAGAATGGCATATCCGAATCCAGAGAGAGAAACAAAGAGACTAACATGATCTTCAGTAGCACAAACAATATTGAAACAGCAATGAACAACTGACTAGAATAAAATGGAATACATATATATATACAAATATATGTATACATATATATATGAAAAATCAATTAACCAAACACAAGTGAATGATTTGTTTTCATTTTGCTTTGTTTTATTTTTCATTAATTTGCTTTAAATTCAACTCACAATATTGAAAAATTAATAAACCACAGAATAGAATGAAACAATATAAGACAGAGACCAGTATAATATTGAGGAAAACATATATACACTTACCAGCTTCAATTTTCCAGTAGTCTCAATTATGCGACCTTGAATCTCTAGAAAAGCCTATTTACATTCCAAAAAGGGAGTTCAAAAATACACATATCCACACACATGCATTTGTTTGCGTGTGTGTATAGACTGAAACTTGAAAAAAAATGCACAAATGAAGAATGGGTCTTTTACATACAGTTCTGTTTGCATCATCGGCCATTGTTCACTTCAACTTCAAAACTACTGGTTCGAACAATTTGAAACCCTAATATAGTGATGATGACTGAGAGGTTGACCTGAAGTTTAGAGCTCTAAAGCTGTAATTTGAGCAGTGGGCCAGAGGCCGTCGTGATTTGGATGCTTGTTGTGGACAGAAAGGACTTTGAATTTTGGGCAAATGGCACTTTGCCCTTGAAATATTTAAAAATTTTCAATTTGCACTATGAAAGATTAATTGTTCCAAATTGTACCCTCAATCTTAATATTTGGTGACAATGTGGCCCCAAGATTGACGGACATCGAACTTGTTGTTAACCCAAACTATCACGTGAGATGCACGTGATAATCTGAAAGGCAATCATGTAAAAACACACAGACTCAATTCTCCCTTTTATTCTGGCGTCATGGCTCCATCGATCGATGGAATTGATTTTGTCCTAACTTCCATGGCATGCCAACGCTAAAGAAGGAAGGAGTAGAAGAACAGACGAGAAAGAATAGAGGGTTTATGTTACTACGATAAGAGAGCATCAGTGAAGACTTTATGAATAGACTTAAATCCTGGGAGGCGAATTCTTTGTTGCCATAACCATGGGATTATATTGTTGTCCTTATTTTCTTGATTTCTTAAAAATTCCATTCTCGTGGCCAACTTTTCGTCAATGTGAATATCTATATTTTTGCAAAGTTTTGTTTTTTTCTAAATCATTATATGGTGTTGTGTTTTAATGTATGCAGAATGGTGGATTGTGTGGTTATTTTGTATAGGTGGGCCCTCCAATGTGTAGTAGAGCTTGACAAATAATACCCGGTTTGCTGCTTCAAGTAACCAGGTTGGAGATAGAGCTGGAGCATGAGAGAAACAGGAACAAGTCAAATGTACTGAAAAGATGTTTCATTGCTTGTTTGCTGCTTATTTTTTTTTATTATTTCATACAAGGCTGGAGTTGAATAGGATAGTTTAGATGGAAATATGAGTGGAATGAAGGGTCTTAATTTGAAGTTAATGTGACTATTTGGGCACTTTGTAACTGAATGTAATGCCTTCATTTTGTAGTAACTTATGTAAAGCATTGTAATGCAGAAGACAAGAATTATGTAGTTAACTTGACATACATTCATGTTCAGAAAATGTTGCTCATGTATGTAATATGCCAGCTCTAACTTGACATACATTTTATGTTTAGAAAATGCAAGCATAACCTTGCTTTGCACAAGTGCACTAACCATATACAAAAAACCAGAAATCAACCTTGCACAAGTGCATTAACCATATACAAAAAACAAGTTCAATACAGGTGCACTATCCATGTCCAAAAATAAGAACAAAAGTGTGAAGCACAAAAATCAATCATTGTTTCCCAGTTGCCCCTAATCTTTTCTTTGTTGTAGCCTTCTTCTTTGGCTAAAACAATGAAACTTTTGTTGAACTATTGCTGCTAATTGGTTTTGGTATTGCTTTTGTTCAGCTCTAAATGTTAAACATGTTTGGGAGGTCTGCTTAGGTGGAATTGGTGGGTTGAATCCAATTGCTAGGAACACTAGCGTGTCTTTTTTGCTGGCTTGTCATTTCTGCTAGCATGTCCTCTTTTGCTAGGAGCATCTTGTCCTCTTTTATTAGTCTCAGTAGTAGTCCTTGCAGCATCTTGTGCATCATTATTCCTTCTGACCTGGACCATAGACCACATTGCACAATATAAGTTAAACCACCTTTGTAGAAAAAATTAAAAAAAAATACCTCATGAATTGGACAACATTAATGCTTATAGGTAACTTGACCATTGGACGTCTACAAATGACAAAACCTTTTGATGTAATTGGACCTCTTTGAGATGGGCCACTGTCCTCTGTAGCAGCTGGTGGTATTGGTGCCTGAGAGGGACCACTGTCCTCTGTAACAACTAGTGGTATTGGTGCATAAGATGGGCCACTATAACCTTCAACCAAAGCAGCAGTAGAGGCCTTTGGAAGATGAACAAAAATGGGCAGCATTTGCACTACGTGATGTTATAAGGGCAAAATCAATTCAATCGATCAATGGAGCCATGGTGCCATAATAAAAGGGGGAATTGGGCCTATGTGTTTTTACATGGTTACCTTTCAGGTTATCGCGTGCATCTCACAAGATAGCTTGAGTTAATAGCAAGTTCGACACCTGCCAATCTTGTGGTCACATTGTCACCAAATATTAACATTGAGTGTGTAATTTGGAACAATTAATCTTTCGGAGGGTAAAGTGTCATTTTCCCTTGAATTTTTTTGATCTGCATTTGTGATTGACATATTTATTTGATACTAATTGGTGCACCTAGAACAACATTCTTTTTCAAGCCCTTTAACCAATCGATACGACCCCTAACAGATGCTTTTGCGTTGCATGTGAGTCATTTGAGGATAAAATATTGCAGTGTTAATTGCACCAGAGGTCCCCAAAGTATAAAATTTATCTTATTTTGGTTCTCAATATTTCAATTGTATCATTTTCGTCTCTAAAATATTGAATATGTTTCTATATGGTCTCTAAAACAACAGTGTCTAGATTATTAACGATTTTTTTATTATAAACTTGCACGTGATACTTAAATATGGACAAAAAAAAAATTTGAATAACTCTTGATCAAATTTTTACTCAAATTTTAGTTAAATAGTTACCTAAATTACACACTTTTGATCCTGAGCTATTAAAATTTTGGCCAAAAGATAACCACATTACATTTTTGTTTTGTCAAGAGCTACCAAAATTTTATTTAAGAGTTATCAAAATTATTTTTTGTCCATATTTCGATATTACGTAACAAGTTTATAATAAAAAATCGTTAGTAATTGGACGTTGTCAGCTTGAAGGATCATATAAAAATATATTCAATACTTCAAGAACGAAAATGATGCAATTGAAATATTGGAGATCTAAATGAGACAAACCACATACTTTGGGAACCTCTAGTACAATTAACCCAATATTATATATTGAACATGTGAATTGGGGTGTTAGTTAAGTTAAGCTTTGTGAACTTGAACCCAAGCCTTGCGAGCTAGGATCGATTCTACTTCTACATGCTAAGATTGATCCTAAAATTGTTATATAAATCCCAAACATCACAAAGAGTTGTAACTTGAATCATAAAGGTTTTATCAAAAACCTTAAAAAGTAATAATTTTTTAAATTGATCCTAATATTTCAGAATCGATCCTAACTTTTCTATTATAACTAAATATTTCAAAAATTATAAATTTTTATATCATACTTTATTTAATATCAAACTCAAATCCTATAGGCTAATCAAATTTCAATACATTTTATTTCAAATGGATAGATATCTTTGAGAAAGAATAGAGGTTGGGAGTTACACAGACTCGGCTTGAGTTCAAATTAAAAATGAACCTAGTCTAAAATTCTTGGATTGTTGTTATAATAGAAATGATTAGTAGCACTACATTACTCTCTTCGATGATATACTGAATTTTTTTACGAGTCGTAAATCTTGTCTTAATTTATTTGTAACCATTAATCTTAAAAGTAAAATAAATAATAAAACATAAAAAAAACTACACATTTATTTTATTACTATGGTTTACAAAAATATAAAGTTCTAAATGATCAGTGAAAACTAAAAAGTGGGAGAAAAACTAGATCTAAAAATTCGTAAAGGAGAGACAATTAGAGGAAATTTGGAGTTGCTCCTTCGAGAGAGAGAGAGAGAGAGAAAGAGAGAGAGAAAGAGGGGCTAGACTGTGGGTGTGTGTGTGAGAATAGCCCCCAAGTCCAACGTCAGATGCTTAATAAGAGACATAAAACATCTATAAAAATAAAAAAACCAAAATAGCCCTAACCTAGTTCAGCGTCTCTTTTCTGAAAAGAGAGAAAGTAGAGTTATGTAAAGAATTAGGGGAAGAAACAGTTTCAGAGCTTCATAATCACGGAGAAAAAAATTGCTGAGATGGAAAAGTGATGGTGCCTAGAAAAATTCTCAAGTTTGAGCTCGGTCATCAAGGTCAGGAAGGGAGCTCAGTCGAGGAAGCTCAAGCTCAGAGGTTCAGACCTCGAGCTCCCTTGACTTGCGCCTAAACAAACATGAGTGAAAAACAGATGGCAACCACCAGACGCCCCCTCACGATGGCAGTAGACACCAGTCTTGGCGCAAAAACCTCAACCGCGTAAACCATCGCCTGAAATCAAGCAAAACGTTACGAAGGAGAGGTGCAGATTTCGCCCCAGACCTCATGAAATTAGGAACTATTCTATAAATACTGCACAAAGTCTTCACTTCGAGGTAGAAAACTAGAAAATACCAAGAAGACTGTGAAATCCTTTCATAATCTTCAATATAACTCATAGGAGCAAAAGACTCCATTAAAGAGTGGATTAGCCGAGCTATTGAGCTGGCGAACCATTATAACTCATCTGTGCAATTCATCCATTTCCCTTAAAGTTGCCACATTACCCCCAAGAGCTTTGTAGCTCCGATCATGTTACAAATATACTAATTTTCTTCTGTAATTGATGGTCTCTACGCTTAATATGACCAGAAGCTAGTTAAATCCTCAACGGTTACAGCACTAGTAGGAAGCCACCAGTGGAAGACAACAAGAAATCTTCAAGACTTCCTGCCCACCATTGAGACTAATCCTTCCATGGTAGATCCCCCTACGAATAGCGAACTGAAGGCTTTTCTCCTAGTCAACCAGTGTCTACTACAATAGAAAGAGGAACTCTTGAAACTCCTACAACACTCTCAGAAGACAAGACCAGCCATGATGATCCCCCACAAGGGGAAC
Organism: Ilex asprella; assembly: GCA_023539305.1. Lineage (NCBI taxonomy): Eukaryota > Viridiplantae > Streptophyta > Magnoliopsida > Aquifoliales > Aquifoliaceae > Ilex > Ilex asprella. Next base: position 18,760,598 of record CM042188.1, on the reverse strand, counting down.
ATCAACATCTTGATCCCCTAAGGGAGATTAACGAAGCGGGTGAACATATCCAACCCATGGCCCATGTTCCTCATCCTCCCCCTAGGAATGAAAATAACAAAGAGGTACCAAGCCAAAATAGGAGAACTGAAAAAAAAAATGAATTTCTCCCTTTCCTACATGAAAGAAGAGAACAATATTGAGAACAATGTTTCAAGGATATCCAACAAGAACTAATCCATATGAAGGAGGCAGTAAGAGGTAAGACCCCAGTAACTATGGACGCCCTGGTACAACAGACTGAGTCCCATTTCACTACTGATGTACTACACTTCCCCATCCCTATGAAGTTCAAAATATCCTAGATGGAGGCCTTTGATGGCACAAAAGGATCCCGTGGATCACCTTAACGCTTACAAGAACCAAATAGAGTTGCATAGATGCCAAGACTCTGTACGATGTTGAGTTTTTGCCATCACGTTAAATGGCTCGGCCTTAGCCTGGTTCAATAGGCTAGCCTCGACGTTCGTCTCCTTCTTCAAAGAGCTCTCTATATCCTTTTTTGTCACACTTCATAGGAGATCGGACCTACCAAAAGTTGAGCTACCATCTGTTGAATATGAAACAAGGACCCAACGAGAACCTATAGTCCTATGTCCAAAGGTTCAACTCAGAATCACTGAAGGTGGATGTTCTAGATGAAAAGTTCGTCATCATTACTTTTATGGCAGGATTAGGAGTACAGTTAAAGGACTTAATGTTTTCCATATCTAAAAACCCTAGGCCAGTATGATGAAAGTGCTTGACAAGGAACTCATCCATGTAAAAGAAAAAAGAGAAAAAAGAGAAGAAGAAGGACCTAAGTCCCAGAAAGGAAAAAAGCCGAGACAGGTCTCCAAGAAGAGACAAATATTGTTATCCCAAAAGAAGGGGAGATGTTAGGGGTTGCCTAGGTTCTCTGTAGCTAGAATTGTAACGGAGGTGCACACCTCGATAGCTCACTCCACAATATCCCAGATTCTCTTTGAAGTTCAAAATAAAAAATTCCTAAGGTGACCACCTCGGATGAAAGCAGACCCAACAAAAAGAGATACAACAAAGTATTGTGAGTACTACAGAAACCATGACCACCTCACTGATGATTTCATCACCCTAAAAAAGGAAATTGAGTTCCTGATCTAACAAGGGTAGCTAGGCCGCTTAGTGGCCCTCGTTAATTAGAATAGGGCTTGCCCTCCTTCAGCACCTCTGGCACCTCAACAACAAACTCTTGCCCAACACCAATAACTAATGGGGGAGATTAGGATGATTTCTGGAGGATTTGTTGGTGGTGGGGAAACCAGCTCAACTAGAAAAGCCCATATATTCAAGGTCAAGACAGAGGAAGTATTGGAGGTGTAGACTATGACCAAGGCACCCCAGATCAACATGGACATCAATTTCTCGGATGTAGACTTGGAGGAGTATCAGCCCACCTATGATGATCCCTTGGTGGTAAAAGCTATCATTGCTAACATGACCGTTCATCAGGTCTTAATCGACAACGGGAGCTTTGCCGACATTATCTTGGCATCTGTAGTCGACAAAATGGACATAGACAGAGACAAGCTCCAGCCAATAAGAGCTCATCTTTTGGGATTCTCTAGGGAGAGAGTACTGCCCCTGGGCGATTCAACTCATCCTCACCATAGAGAACTGATTGTTTGAAAAACCGTTGTTGCTCCTATGCTCCTAACATGAACCCTCAATTATGTATATGACTTATATGTGTGAGTGAATGTCACTCTCACTTGGATTCATACAAGAAAAAGGGCAACGAAATGTGTGACACCCCAAAATCCGGGGGTCCGTTGATAATCTATCAACCTGCGGAATATCTATGGACATCGTATAACTCGACATCACGCCGTTGTATCCAATTACTAGGGTCCATAATTTAATAAAAATTTGGGCAGAGTTTCCTTTGTACGGGAAACTCTACCTCAAAACCCAACCTGTACAATAAATTTCACATGACCCATCCGAGGCCCAATATAAAACATTGACCACACCGGGTCCATTTATAAATAAACATTGGCCTCACCGGGTCCAATTACGCATACTTATATCAATAAAAGTATGCGTAATGAAAATTGGGAATGAAAATGCAATAAAAACAAGTGTTGGCTAATCCAATGAGGTCATTCCAATGGGAATCCCAACTCAACTTGAAACCTCCCTCTGAGGGTTTATAGATGAACGATTGATTCGTGGGAAGCTAGGGACGAGTGGTGAGAATCCAAGCATAAACCATGACTAGGCCTACAGAATATCAAAGACTCACCACCACATTCACTCTCGACCTAGTCAAACCAAACCATCGTACACCGAGAGAGGAAAGAAAATGAGTTGAAATGAAAATCTCAAGAGGAGGTCTTCCTTAAATTAGCCAACTTAAATCTAGCTACTCATAATAAAGGACAAGACATTAATGTAAATGAAACACATTGTAGAGAAATGAAGATTTGAACTAAGTTAATGCAAGAAACATAAACTATGAAGAGGGAAATACAATACCCATTTTAATCTTGAAATGAACAAAACATGAACAACAATGGTAAAATCTAAAACATGTAACTAAACTTGCAATATAGTTGGAAGGAATGGGATTAAAGACAATAAATCAAGCTTAGAAGAGTCTTACATTAAAATACAAGTGAAAGGATGGAAGAAAATACAAAAACATAAATTCTTCATACTATGACACTATTCTTCATCTTCTTCATTGGAACTACTCCTAAGCTTAGGTAGCCACCCCCTGAAAATGCTTGAGAATGCTGAATATAATGTTGGAGAACCTTCAATTTTCGTGCATGGTGGTCCCCCAAGGTGTGTGTAGGCTTCCCATCAATGGGAGGTAAGATGATGGCCCTTGATAGGCTATGGAAGAGCTAGCTTGCAACCTACATGGTAGCCCACTTTTCCTCATCCTCCATCAATGCCAAGCCTCAAAAGTCTTCAAATTGTGTAAGGGAAACATGTAAATGTGCAAGAAAATGTTGAGGGGCAAGTGGGAGAAGTGTAGGTGGGACCCCCAAGCAAGTGGATTTGAGTTGCAGGAGATTCGGGGCTTGTTCAAGGGAGCATACCGGTACAGCGTACCGGTACACTAAACCTTTTGGAGTCAGGCGTACCGGTATGCACTTCTGGTACTATTTTTTACTCTAGACCAGTCTTTGTAGAATCGGCATAACTTTTGATACAGTCGTTGGATTATATTGAAATTTTGACACAATACAAAAAATATTCATATCTACAACTTTCATGTTTTACACTTTTTCATATTAGAAGTGAATCATGGTTAAAATGGAGGAAAACTGAGGTTCTGCTTTCAAATGATGTGGCAGCTGGTGCCTTTGTTCCCTAGCACCAATACCTCATTGATTTCTTCACTATTAAGCCTCCAAATCTTCAGGTATTGTGTCCATGCCTTCACCACACATCCATCATAGTTTCAAGGTCCTAAAATCAATTATTTAAGCTATAAACACATGCAACATCAAAATTTCAATATTATTCATAAAATCGGCTAACTATAAGTACTTAGATGCAAAAATTGAGTTAAAATGCATGTAATGAGGCCTTCAAATATGCAATAGTTTGTGCTCATCAAGAACCCGCCTTGCCAATCCACCACCCCGATAAGGTTTCTGGTAGTTGATGCCCCATCGGCATACAATGTTCAACTGGAAAAACCTTCCCTTAATGCTAAGGGAGTCATCCCCTCTACATATCACCTGGTTATGAAATTTTTTACTAAAAACGACATTGAAGTGGTTCGAGGAGACCAGTGAATGGCAAGGGAGTGCTACATGACATCAATGAAAAATGAAGGATGTTGAAAACATCCGGTTAGATGAGATTGACATGAAAGATGATTTGGATTCAAGACCTACGCCCTCGGAAGAGCTAGAGCCCATCTAGCTCGACGAAGAGCCAAAGCACACGATGTATGTGGGGTCAAAGCTGCCTAGAGAGCTTAGGGACATCCTTGTTCAGTTTCTTAGAAGGCATGTAGAGGTATTTGCTTGGAAGCAAGAAGATATGCCATGAATTAACCCCTCAATCATCACGCACAAGCTCAGCGTGAACCCAACTTGTAAACAAATCATGCAGAAATGAAGGAGTTTTTCCCCAGAACGCCAAAAGGCAATTAATGAGGAAGTCAACAAAATCTTCTATGCCAAAGCTATTATGGAGATAAATTACCCAACCTAGTTAGCTAGCGTGGTCCTCGTTAAAAATATCAATGGCAAATGGCGCCTTTGCATTGACTTCACTGATTTGAATCGAGCTTGTCCAAATGATAGTTTCCCACTACCTCGGATAAACTTGATTATAGATGTCACGGCTGGACACGAGCTCCTTAGCTTCATGGACGCCTTCTCAAGGTATAATAAAATGAAAATGGACCCTAATGATCAGGAGAAGACGTCATTCGTAATTGAGTAGGAAACATACTGTTACCAAGTCATGCCATTTGGTTTAAAGAACTTTGGAGCTACATATTAATGTCTAGTGAACCGAATGTTCCAAAAACATATTGGGTCATCAATGGAGGTATACATTGATGACATACTTGTGAAGTCATTAAGAGTCGAGCTCCATATCGAGCACCTTGAGGAATCCTTCCAAATCCTCAAGAAATACCAGATGAAGCTTAACCCCAGCCAAATATGCTTTTGGGGTCTCAGCTGGGAAATTCCTTGGCTTCATAGTCAACAACATAGGAATCAAAGCAAACCCGAAAATGGTCATGTAGCCTCCCTCTAATACCAGAGAAGTCTAATGCTTGACAGGAAGAATAGCAGCTTTGAGTCTCTTGGTGTCTAGGTCAAGCGACAAATGTCAACATTTCTTCCAGATTCTAAAGAAAACTTTCCAATGGGATACACAGTGCAATGAGGCATTCAAGGCCCTCAAGGACTATCTCAACACACCCCCAATTCTGATAAGCCCAAGGAATGGAGATGTGCTCACCATTTATCTTGTTGTTTCAGACTTCTCAACCGGTGCAGTGCTTGTGTGTTCTCCCCCCTCAATGTGTTCCTCTTCTTTGTCATCTCTATCCCCCACTCTTTATCAAAATTCTAGAACTTCCCTTAAGCCTTTTAAAATATTTTCAGTTGGGGGAATATCTTCAAATTTCAAATATTCTACCTACACCCAAAAGTTTTTAGATTTGCAGTGAGTGCAACTGCCACCACTATAAATTTGCTACTGGGTGGATTGTGTAATTAGTATTTTATAGATTATGATATTTTCTTGGGGTCCTATTTTTAGGAAAAATTGTCAAATTTTTTTAAAAGAACAAAGAAAAATTATTTTGATTAAATATTGATGATTTTTTTTTTGTTTAACATAACATAGTGCCTTAATGCATGAGTATTTATTATAGTGGCATAAACTTGCAAATCCCTGTAAGTTGACTTTTGTGTAAATATTTATGGGCACTTCTGTGAGTTTGAATTGCGTATGTAATCTCAAGTATATGAAATTTACGGGTTTTCAGTTTTAATTTTGTAAGACTTTGATTATTAAAGTTGAGTTTTCTCTGTCTCTTTATTGAAATTTGTCTTTACAAGAATCTTCATATGGATGATACTTTGTTAAGCATGTAAGCAAAGAGCAGGTGTGTTAAGGATGCAGTTTAAGCTTTCAACTTAGTGTGTGTCCATGTTCAGTGCTTATTTTTTTCGTGTCCACAATCAATGTTCGTCTGTACAATGCCTTCAGGCATAAGTTATTGCTAATAATTAAATATGTTTAAGTTTTATTTAAAAAATCCATATTTATTTTCAAGAAAAAATAATTGAGGGTGGGCATGCGCCCAAGCTAGTCCAATGGTGGCGTTGACCTTGGGTGCAATCCTTATCCTTTAAGATTTCAATAGATAGGAAAGAAAGGAAAAAGAAAAGCAAAAAAAAACTATGTACTCACTTGTTCACTTTTCTTCCTTTCCCTCCATCTCTTTACCCGTACCTACCACTTGGTTTGGTTTATGAGTGTTTTTTCTCAAATTTTAAGACATAAACCAATTGATTGCCTATGTAACTAGTCAAGTGGGTTAGCGTTTTGAAAAAACTAGTCGTAGGCACTTTACTTATAAATATAATCATCAGAAGTTCATATGTTTAAAGGTATTTGGTACCATAACTCTTATATACTTTTTTTTTTGGGTAAGTACCATACCTCTTATACACTTGCTAGAACATATTAGTTGTAGATTAGAGGTGAAAATATCATTTTTCCCTTTCATCGAACGAGCTTAGTTTTAGCCTTTGAAGACTATATCTTTTGGCCAAAAGAACTCATTCTATAATGAAATTAATTATTTAAATGTCTATCTTGTAGACACTTTGTATGCGACCCCTCTAATTTTGGACTTGATTTAGAGGGCATAACTATAGAGCAGCTTGTAAAATCTTACGTTAGGCTTAAATGTAAAGTGTAGATGGTTAACTCACTTTTCTTTCGTTGAGTTAAAACTCATTTACATACTTCAACTTACTTTTTTGTTGATTTACAAAGGCAAATCTCTCACACCTTAAACTGTTATATTCTATAACAAACACTCGTATCGATACAAATTAGGCCACTCACACGATATGTTAGGCTTGATATAGAGCACAAATTGCTCACACCTTAAAATAAATGAGTTTCAACGAAAAAGTGAGTTGAATTATGCAAATTGATTAAATGCCGTTTCATGTAAGACCCAAAAAAATTAAAAATTTTATTCAAAAGGGCAAAATGGTAATTATTCGTTATAGTACGAGTTTAGAACTCAAATTTTTTTAGAGCTCGAATGATGAAATGAACCTCACCGTTGGATTCGTCTCGCAAAATTTAGCTACCAGTCAATTTTCATAAAATTCTAAGATAGTCAAATTTTTCATGTTTTATAAGGCGATCGGGTGTCACACGACCAAAATAAATGCGATTAGATTTTATTTGCAAAACCCAATAAATTATTTAAAGTAAGTTTAATAAAAATGAATTAAACTTAACACAGATGAGATTTAATTGATTTGAGATAAAATTGGACCAAACAAAATGAGATTTATGACATATTGAGGGCCAAGTGTTTGAGCAGTATAAAAAGGGGAAGAAAACCAGATTTCTTCCCCATTTCTTTAGCCAATTTTTGGAAGAGAGAGAGAGAGAAACTCAAGTTCTCCCAACCTTATTCCTTCGATCTACAACTTTCCAACCATCAGATTGCTTCAGGCTAAGAATTAAAGTCGTTCTACGCAATGAGACCTACAAAGCCATACCAAAGATCGTGGGTTTCACCAAAATCTCAAATACAGGATTTTCGGGATAAAGCTTTGGAAGCTTGATTTTGGGTCTTTGGGACTTCTTCTATGCAGATATACACTACAAGAGGTAGAGTTCCTATCCTAACTAGGTTTATTTCTAACCTAGGGTTGAAATATGAAATGGGTAGGGTGTTAGAAATGAATTCTCACTTATAACACATATATAGGCTTGTTAGAATATGAAAAATGGGTATAAGAATATGTTAACACCAATTATAGTATGATTTGTGTTTGATGAAATTGCTTGACATGAGTTTCATGAAGAATGTGTTGTTTAGGCATACTATGTGTATACATTTGTGCCTTGTAGGTATTTGATAAAATGCCTATGGATGTTTAAGTGAGCTAATTGAATGAAAATTGTTATAACATGCTTAGTGATGTTATGGAATGTTATTATATGTTTTATGATAGAAATTGGGTATGATTGTGCATAATGGATATGTTCATTGTATGTCATATGATATGATGAGTAAGTGATAGAAATTAGAATTGTACAATTTGATTTCATAATTATTTGAAAATGTAATTGCATATTACATTTACATATGCGTAGGGTAAAATCGCATTCGCGGGCATGCGACAAGAGTTTGGGTTTGTGTGCATGCTTTTGATCAAACATCATCCTTGGTGGGTTGATACATGGGCTCAGGAAAGTTGAACCTAAGTTCTATTGAATCGCACGAGTTTCATTGAAAATATGTGTCGTGGTTAGCAAGAAGAGTTAGATTCTCCTTCTAGTGCAAGATGTGGTAAATTTTGGATACACATTCCCATTGGTATTGAGTCCATATAGTGTATTAGTATATACAGAACCATTGGTTGAAGTCCATAGATGTCGTGTCAGTTGGGTGACTGTTTGTCGAAGTCCATAAATATCCACTCCAAGAAAAACACAAGATTTTATAAAATGTCCATAGGATGCCTAACATCAATGACGGTGTCTTGGAATGTCTAGATGCATGCGCATGACATAGCATGTGTTATGGGAGCCGAAGAAGGGCTCAGGTTTGCATTGCATGCATTCGTTTTCACCTCATGACATGACATGAAATAATAGCATTCATTTATGACATGTATGTATTTGAATAGATGGTTGATGTGATAAATTGCATGTGACATTTTATTTGCATCTGGGTTGGAAGTAGCCTCCTTAAGCGATATCCTATTGAGTGTGACTTACCCTTTATGGGGATATATTTCAGGTATTAGACAAGCTTTAGGGGATGATCCTCACTTAGGCCCATGTTGATGATGGAGTCGGATAATTGTAACGCCCCAAATACCACCCTAGACGACATTACATTCTAAAACCACTTACATTATTTGAGCACTAGCATAATCCATCAATAAATAAGACTTCATAAAGTCATTCATAGAATTTACATCATTATCCCTAAAGAATAGATCCATCTTGACCTTTACATTCAAAAAATTAACTAATGTAGCGTAGCGGCAATAACAAAAGAAAACTAGACTTCACATAGTCTCAAAATAAATTCTCAAGTCTAGTACAAAAGAAGCTATATCTCTACATGTCCATCTCAGGATCTAAATTTTCCTCGGGTGGGGCCTCCCAATACCCCTGCTCGTCAACTCCAAGATTCTCCTCTAGCACCAGATTTGAAAAATCTTTAACTATAGGGGGTGAGCACGAAGCTCCGTAGCAAAATCCTCCCAAACTCAAACAAGGTTTAAAAAAATGTAAAACCGGTCGGTCTCATTCATAAATAACCTATATAACTTTTGAAATAAAACCGGAACATTTAAACAGATCTAAAGTTTAAACAACAGTGATAATTAAATGAAAATAATAAAAATCATTTCTCAACAAGAAACCATTTCCAAATGATTAGGAAAGGCGCCTGCCGTTACATTGTCCCATACCAATGCACCGGCTCCGACGAAATTCAATCCATGTTATCATATATATATATATATATATTGGTTCATCCTCGTACTATGTACGTTGATTGTTTCTCAGGAATCTATCTAACGATTATACCTAGTCCACCACCACCACAATCACAAATCACAATCACTTCGGGAAAAGGTGTCTACCATCCCAATGGCAGTGACGAATCCCTCCCTAGGAAAGGTATACTAACCCTAGTTCGAACTCCAGTGAACAATAGTGGTTGCATTACCAAATGATAATTCACTACAACTGTTTGGAAACCATCTCACCCCCACTGGGATAGACTAACCTCTAACATTCTACGACATCTCTCGAGGACAATTCAAGTCCGTCACAACAACTATACAATAAGTAAACCAACATATTCTCAATTGCAAGCATAGTTTAAAAATTTCCAAATTCATCATGTGACAATTCCAATAACCAATTATGAAAAATATAAGAGATCACAACCACATCATTTTATTACTCCACACAAAGTTCTATGGTTCCAACATTAATGATAAAGGAAGAATTTAAGAAGAAAATCCACCACTCACCAAAATCTAGGGTTTTGAAATACAAAAAGAGATTTCATGGGTATTCAACCCTAACTTTATTAAAAACATGTAATCTTTGCCCAAAAGACTAAGAGATGATGATTTCATATCATATATATAATATTTAGAGCAAAACATACGTATATACATAAACTCTAGCTTCAATGTAAGAGAAAGAGAAGAAATCCCCTACCTTGATTTCTTAAAGAATTAGGGCTTTGATCTTGAATCAACCCTTAAATCTCTTATTTTTTCCTTTGATCTCGTGTTTCTCTCTTCCTCTCTAAGGTTTTCTAGGGTTAGAAATGGTGAAATGGAGGCTAAAGAGGCAACATTAAATATTTATAGTGGAAGGGGAACCGACTTGTTAGCGACTTAAAATTTTAGATTTTTATAGCGACTACCAGTAGCTTGGGTACGCTGGATAGTCGACTATCGGTAGTTTAGATACACTTTGGACAATTCGACTACCTGTTGACTACCGATAGCTCGGGTACATTGGGCACTCGACTACCTGTTGACTATCAGTAGTTCGAGTACACTGGGCCATTTTCTACAGGTACTTACTACCGGTAGTTACTGCCCAGATTTGCCTATATTTTATGTTTTTCATTTTCAAACAATTCCAAACTCTTCCAAAAGCAACCCATACATGTCTAACAAGGTTTTTCACATAAATCTAGATACCTACAAGTTCTATTGAAAATGTTTTTAATTATTTACAAGTTAAAACTAAATTTTAGCTAAATCTTTACTATTTCCAACTTTAACATTTACAAAATATTAACCCATACCAATGTTTTGCCTTACTCGCATTTCTTTCTACTTTTCAAATCTATAGGATTTACGCATACCTTAACACCTATACTTTCATTTGGAAATCAATTAGTAAACAATTATATCACTATATGAATACAAACATGTGGGAGTTTACAATCATGGCTCTTAAATTACATTTTGTAATCACTTATATAATTTTGTTTTGGCCTTGTATAAATCATGTACAAACCTTGTATTTTAGCAATGCATATAATAGGACATTATTCTTTTGTAAAACAAATGAATAAAATAGGTGTTGTATGAGTTGTGTGGCTAAAAGTTGAGTTTTTGAGAAATTTGGGAAAATCTGGGCACCAGGTACGGAAACCTCACAGGTACCTGACATCCGGATAGCTCATGTATCGGTATCTAGGCTCACAGGTACCGGTACCCCGATGGGCAGTGGGCTCAGGTATCGGTACCTATGCTCAAAGATACCGCTACCGCATAGACAATAGGCCTTGGTACCGGTACCAATGCTTATTGTCACACCCCAACTCCAAGGGTATGACCGGCTGTGAACCATAGATCCATAACTCATTAAACACGTAAGCCTAACCAATAAACTAATAATATAGGAGTGAAAAACAACATTAGCACTAAATTGGTCTCATGTCAATATGTCAAAGTCAACATACCTAAACCTGTTTGCTCCAATTATCCAAGCAAGTAATGATGACTATACGATATATGCTATGGAAGTCACAACACTATTAGTCCCCAATTAATTTCTTGAGTCTGCTATTGACACTTCAATCCTGTAAAAAATTTTATTTTGAAAGCATGAGCTAAAAAGCCCAGTGAATGGAAAGACATGCATATTCAAAGTGACTGAAAAATATTTTTGGCATACCACATGTAAATCAAAGATTTAGAAAAAT
>CM042188.1:18736010-18749091 GCA_023539305.1 Ilex asprella | reverse complement strand
TTTTTTTCTCACAATTTCCTTTCTCCTTTGATGAGGTGCTCTTTTTTCCTTCTTTCTCTCTTTACTCTCTATTCTTTCTTGAAAGTGGAAGATTACTTGTGCCCTTCTATCTTAATCCTATCCCAAATTCCCTATTTATAGGCATCCTAGGATTATTCTAGAATATTGACATGTGACATTGTTAGGGGACATTCCCTAGAATATTCTATCATCTCTCCACTCCTAGATCCTTCTAGGTTTTAAGCTAATTTTGTACATGACAATTTCACAAGTATCTAGACTCATCTATAATATTCTAAAATCTTCTCCAACCTTTTAAGTCCTTCTGTAACTTTTCGGGACATTCTAAATCTCTCTAGAACCTTCTAGTCTTTCCTAGAACCTTCTAAAACATTCTACACTTCTCTAGATTGTTCTAGAACTTTCCAACTTCTTCTAAAAATTTCTTTAACATCTAGATTTTTCTAGACTATTCTAGGTTATTCTTGAACTTTCTAGAATCTTCTAGAACTTTCTACAAACTTCTCTAACATTCTAGATTCTTCTACACTATTACAGATTTTTCTATAAACTTCTTCAATGTTCTAGATTTTTCTAGATCATTCTAAATTTCTCTTTAAAAATTTTCTTATTCCTTCCAAGATAATATTCTCTAACTAGTTTCTTGCAAAAATGGAACGGGGTATTACACTTATAGGTATCAATACCTGGCAAATAGAAGGCTCAGGTATCGGTACCACTTATTCGAGGTACTGATACTTCTTCCCAAAAACTAAAATTTCTGATGTAACATTGCCGAGCCTTCAAATCTTGAATTCCTTTCTTTGGATGATATAAATGGTTAAATATTTAGTCCTAAACCTTGGGCTTTGGACCTTGGAATGGTCATATGAATAATATGTGAACAGGTTATGGGTTGGGTAGTGTTCCAGTGCAATGGAGACTTTGTCCGAATTTTGTTTTGTTACGATCCTGGTGAAATGGTGTAACGACGTGGTATCAGGTTATACAGTACTCATATGTATTTTCAAAGGTTGATGTGTGATCAACGAGTTGAGAAAGAAACCTTGTATTTTGGGGCATTACAGCTTGGTATCAAAGCTTAGGTTCCCGATTACTTTTGACTAGAGTGTAGATTGGGTTAAGCCATTGTGTTCATTATGTATTACATGATATGTGTATTAAATGCTATATATTTTATGATATGTGGTTATATGCATGATTAGAGTTAGAAAACATAATCTTAGGTCAAAAAAAGGAAAGAGTGCGACAGTTTACGGTGTGGGAGTCTATTGGTGGGAGGCATACCTCTTACCAATGAGACAAGAGGAAAATTTTTTACTTTTTAACATTGATCCCTAACTTTGGGATAACTAAGTTAGTGGTCTATTGCTATCTGGCATATGTGTAGATGAAAAATAAAGGAATAGGACATCGTAACAGTCGAGGGCTGGATGAAAATACCAACCACCATCACCACCACCGGCCTTTGATTAACAAGCCTTCATGGAGGCTATGGGCGCAATGGCTGCTCCTTTTGTATAAGTTAGTGTCAACATGGGCCAAGGAGGCTCGAACAACCTCCAGAGGTTCAAGGCACCCAAGCCACCGACTTTTATGGGAGGGGTGAATCCGATGGTGGCCGACTATTGGTTCCAACAAGTAGACAAGATCTTAGGCTATAGAGATCACATCCGATGCCACTCAGATAAGTCTAACGACATTCCAACTTGAGGGAGAGGCCCACATATAATGGAATTGTGCAAAGGTCTCAAAAAATATTGAGCTAATGACTTGGGAAGAGTTCTGTGAACTTTTTATAGGCAAATACTTGCTATCAGCCATTCGACAAGTGACAACCCAAGAATTCTTGGATCTAAAGCTAGGGACCATGACGGTGATGAAATGCATGGCTAAGTTCACCGAGTTGAAGTTGTGGCCACAAACTTGGCCAAAGTGAGGAGATTTGAGGATGACTTGAAGTTGTCTATCAGGAGAAAGATTATAGGCCACCACCTACAAGACCCAGACTTGATGGTCGAGATGGCTATGACTATTGAGAGAGAGGTAGATGATGTTAAAAGCATATGGGAGGTGGGTGCTAAGTACAACAAGAAAGACGACTAGTCCTCTTCCACTAGTTCGGGGAAGAAGCAAATGACATCTACCCCACAAAGGTATCAATGGCAAGGCCGAGGCTAATAAAGCCAAGGTTAAAGTCAATCCTTCAAAGGTGGGAAAAATTTCAGGGCCATCGATTAAGATGGACAAAAGACTTGCTACATATGCCATCGAATGGGCCATTTGAAATGATATTGTCCTTAGAGGCAACGATCCCAAAGCTACAGGACATTTTAATCTTAGTTATCGATGGGGCATGCATAAATATTTCACTCCACCCCTATCCCACCATAGGTCAGGGAAGTTAATTCCAATTCCAGAGTGCTATACATGCCCCTAATACTTCACGAGTAAGGACCACAATCAAGCTAGATAGGCCAGGGTATAAGCTGAGGTCGAGGATAAGGCTTGTAGGAAGAGACTTCAAGGACCAAGGGGCGAATCTATGTCGTCACTTCTCAGACTGAGCCGATGGACCAGTTAATGATTTAGGGTGCATTTATACTCTCTTTTTTATGGGCAAGGGTGTTAGTTGATTCGGGTGCATCTCATTCATTTATTGATACATCTTGTGTAAAAGAATTAGGCTTAGAAGTTGAGACCTTGGAAGAGCAATTGCATGTGAGTTATCCCCTAGGAGCTAGGGTTTGCATTAATAAGATATATCGAGGATGTGAGTTAGAGATCGCGAGAATTTAACACATTATGGACCTTAGGATTATGGACATGTGGAAGTTTGATGTCATCCTTGTGATGGATTGGTTGACGACACATCGAGTCGTCATCGATTGTGGTCGGAAGAGGGTCACTATTTACATGCCAAAGGGTGTTTGTTTTAAGTTTCAAGGAGAAAAGCACAACGTTTTAACCCAAGCTGTATATGATTCTCGTTGGCATGTACAATTGATTGGTTGGCTCGTGAGCCATACACTTGAGAACGAGGCAAGACTGCAGTTAAGCCTATCTTGGGTAGTTTGTGAGTATGCAGATGTTTTTTCAGATAAGTTATCTAAATTACCTTCACATCGGGATGTAAACTTGACTATTGAGTTACAACCCGGTGCATCCCTTATCTCTATGATGTTGTGTAGGATAGCACCTATAGAGTTGCAAGAACTCATGGTCCAATTACAAGAATTATAAGACAAAGAGTTTTATTAGATCGAGTACCTCACCTTGGGGTGCGTTGGTATTATTTGCCAAGAAGGATATAACCCTTAGGCTATTTATGTACTATCATCAGTTGAATCAGGGCACAATCAAGATCTAGTACCCACTGTTGAGGATCGACGATCTTTTTAACCAACTGAGAGGAACATGAGTCTATTGTAAAATAGATCTGTGCACGACATACCATTAGTTGAGGATTAGGGAGGCCGATATCGCTAAGATGGATTTCAGGACACAATATGGGCATTTTGAGTTTACAGTTATTCCCTTCGACTTGATAAATGCCTTGACAGCGTTCAAGGATCTCATGTACAGGGTGTTCCAACCGTACTTAGATCAGTTTGTCATAGTCTTTGTTGATGACATTCTAATCTACTCCAAGTCTGAGGAGGAACATGAAGGTCACTTGAGGATTGTTCTCCAGACCTTGAGAGACCATCAGTTGTATACCAAGTTCAGCCAGTGTGAATTTTGGTTGACGGGGGTGAGATTTTTGGGATACGTAGTGTCTTTTTCATATGTGTTATTAGACCCGGAGAAAGTTGAGGCAGTTATGAGTTGAGAAAGGCCTAGATCAATCTTCAAGATATATAGTTTCTTGGGATTAACAGGGTATTATCAGAGGTTTATTAAGGACTTCTCATAGCTAGTTGCACCTATGACCAGGTTGACTAGGAAAGATGTCAAATTCCAGTGGGATGACTAATGTGAGAGGACATTCTAGGAGTTGAAGAGGAGGCTTATTTCAGCTCCTATCGTTATAGTTTAATAGAGGGGCAGAAGTGCACAATTTATCGTGATACCTAAAAGGATGGATTTAGATGTGTTCTTATGCAAATCGAGAGGGTAGTAGGTTATAGTTCACGACAATTAAAGGGTTAAGAACAGAACTACACCACATACCACATGGAGTTGGTGGCTATTGTCTTTGCCTTAGAGGCATGACACCACTATCTGTATGGAGAGAAGTTTGAGGTGTTTTCAAAAAACAAGAGTCTAAAGTGCATCTTTACATAGTGGGACCTCAACATAAGACAACATATGTGGATGGAGTACTTGGAAGATTATTACTTCAATTTGCATTACCACCATAGTAAGGTAAATGTTGTGGCTAATGCATTCAGCTGAAAGTAACGGGGAGTCTTGGATAATATAGCTTCACGATAGTGTCAGGTGTTCGAGACTGTGGGATAGTTCGGGCTACACTGTAGAGATTATGCTCAGGTCACTTTGGGTAGTTTAGTGGCTATGTCTTGCTTACTGAGCAGGGTAATTGAGTCCCAAGGATAGGACACATAGATGTTGTCCATCAAGAACTAGGTATAACCTAGTATAGGTGACAAAGGCTGGACCATTTACGCTGATGGTAGTCTTCGATTCAAGAGAAGGGTTGTGGTTCTCCATTCTATAGATTTGAGAGAGAAGATCCTCATAGAGTTTCATTACTCCTATTATGCTGTGCATCCTAGTGGCACAAAGATGTATCATGATCTTCGCTACCTATATTACTGGAGTAGGATGAAGAGAAATGTTGAAGATTTTGTTAGTAGGTGTCTCACATATCAGCAGGTCAAGGCTTAGTGCTAGATACTAACAAGGTTGCTCCAGCCTTTGAAGGTGGCTGAGTGGAAGTGGAAACACGTCACTATCGATTTTGTGACCCACTTACCACGAACTTCGCGTGGGCATGGCATGGTATGAGTGATAGTGGATCGACTTACAAAGTCGGCACATTTTTTGGCTATGTGGATGACTTTCACACTGAAGAATTCTGCAAGCTGTATATACGAGAGATAATCCGATTACATGGGGTACCCATATTTATAGTATCAGATGGGGATCTCAGGTTCACGACCCACTTTTGGGAGAGCTTTCAACGAGCTATGGGGACACAGTTAATGATGAGCATAACTTTTCATCCCTAGACAGATGGTCAGTCGGAGAGGAGCATATAGATTTTAGAGGACATGGGTACCCATATTTTAAAGGACATAGGTACCCATATTTATAATATCAGATGGGGATCTCAGGTTTACGACCCACTTTTGGGAGAGCTTTCAACGAGCTATGGGGACACAGTTAATGATGAGCATAACTTTTCATCCCTAGACAGACGGTCAGTTGGAGAGGACCATATAGATTTTAGAGGACATGCTTCAGGCATGCGTCCTTGACCTCAAGGGTAGTTGAGAAGAGCGCTTACCCTTAGTAGAATTTTCCTACAATAATAGTTACCAAGAGAGCATAAAGATGATACCCTATGACGCACTTTATGGAAGGTTGTACCGTTCTTTGATATGTTCGAATGAGGTTGGGGAGGGACCATCCACAGGTTCAAACTTGATTAAAGAAACTTCAAAGAAGGTGAACCTAATATAGAAGCATCTTCTTATGGATTAGATCCGACGGAAGAGCTAAATCGTCAAGCAATAGAGACCTCTAGATTTCCAGGTTGGGGATCACGTTTCCTTGAAAGTTATGCCCAAGCGCAGAGTTGTTAGGCTCGAAAAGCAGGAAAAATTGTTGCCGAGGTATATCGAACCCTTCGATGTACTTGAGAGGGTTAGTATAGTTTATTACTGGTTGACATTACCACAAAATCTATCAGGTGTTCATGCGGTTTTCCATATCTCTATGCTCTAGAAGTACATTCCAGATTCTATGAATGGGGTGGATTATGATGAGCTGGTTGTTGAAAGAGATGAGACCTTCGAGGAGCGACTGATGTGCATCATGAACAGTTGAGATCAGGTTTTGCGACAATTTATGCTACCTATCCATTCTTGTTGGGGGATTAAGCTACATTCTTGTAGTCATAGAGTATTATATGGTTTGTTGCATATGTATTTTGTTATATGTACATGCGTGTGTAATTTCGGGGACGAATGTAAAACAAGTAAAAATTAAAAATTTTATTAAAAAGGGAAAAACTATAATTAGCTGTTATGGTACGAATTGAGAACTCAATTTTTTCTAGAACTTGGATGACGAAACAGACCTCACCGTTGGATTCGTCTTGTGAAATCTAGCTACCTGATCAATTTTCATAGAATTATGAGAGAGTTAAAATTTTGACGTTTTACGAAGCGATTGGGTGTTGCGCTACCAAAATAAATGCGATTAGATTTTATTCGTAGAAATGTACTAAACTTAATATGAGATGAGATTTAATTTATTTTGGGATATAGTTGGAGCAAACAAAATAAGACGTGTGGGCAATAAGGGCCAACTGTTTGAGGGGTATAGAAGGGGCAGAAAATCAGATTTCTTCCATATTTCTTCAGCCAGTTTCTGGAAAAGAGAAAGAGAAAGAGAAAGAGAGAGAGAGAGAGAAAAGAGAGAGAAACTCAAGTTCTCCCAACCTTCTTCCTCCGATCTATAATGATCCAACCATCGGATTGCATTAGGTTAAGAATTAAATTTGTCCTACGCGACGAGACCAACAAAACCATATCAAAGATCGTGGGTTTCGCGAAAATCTCAAACACGGGAGTTTCGGGATAAAGCTTTGGAAGCTTGATTTTGGGTCTTTGGGACTTCTTCTATGAGGATATAACTACAAGAGATAGGGTTCCTTTCCTAATTAGGTTTATTTTCAACATAGGATTGAAATATGAAATGAATAGAGTGTTAGAGATGAATTCTCATGTATAACATATAACTAGGGTTGTTGGAATATGAAAAATGGGTATACGAATATGTTAAAATCAATTGTATGATTTGAGTTTGATGAAATTGCTTGATATGAGTTTCATGAAGAATGTGTTGTTTAGGCACGCTATGTGTTTACATTTGTGCCTTATAAGTATTTGATAAAATGCCTATGGATGTTCAAGTAAGCTAATTGAATGGAAATTGCTATAACATGCTTAGTGATGTTATGAAGTGTTATTATATGTTTTATGGTATAAATGACATATGTGGAAACTGTGTATGATTGTGGATAATAGATATGTTCATTATATGTCGTATGATATGATGAACATGTGATACAAATTACAATTGTACAATTTTATTGCATAATTATGTGAAGTGTAATTGCAAATTACATTTGCATATGCATGGGGTAATATCACATTCGTGGACATTCGACATGAGTGTGGGTGGGTGTACATGTTTTTGATCAAACACCATACTTGGTAGGTTGATACGTGGGCTCAAGAAAGTTGGACCTAGGTTCTACTGAGTCACATGGGTTACATTGAAAATATATGTCGTGGTTAGCAAGAAAGGCTAGATTCTCCCTCGGGTGCAAGACCTGATAAATTTTGGATACGCACTCTCGTTGGTAGTGAGCCCATAAAGTGTGTTGGTGTACGCGAGATCATTGGTTGAAGTCCATAGATGACGTGTCAGTTGGGTGACCATTGGTGGAAGTCCATAAATACCCACTCCAAGAAAAATACAAAATTTTATAAAATGGTCATTGGATGTTTAATATAAATGGCAGACGCTTGGAATGTCCAGATGTATGCGCATGACATAACATTTGTTATGAGAGCCAATAGAGGGCTCGGGTTTGTATTGCATGCATGTGTTTCACCTCTTGACATGGTATGAAATAATAGCATTCATTTATGACATATATGTATTTGAATAGATGCTTGGTGTGATAAATTGCAAGTGACATTTCATATGCATCTGGGTTAGGGAGTAGTCTCCTTAGGAGATACCCTTTTGGGCATGGTTCACACTTTATAGGGATATGTTTTCGGTATTTGACAAGCTTCAGGGGACGACCCTCACTTGGGTCCGTGTTGATGACAAAGCCGGATTGTGACTCTTAAATTACATTTTGTAATCACTTAGGTAGTTTTGTAATCACTTAGGTAGTGTTGTTTTAGCCTTGTGTAAATCATGTACAAACCTTTTATTTTGGCAATAATGATACATTATTCTTTTATAAAACAAATGAATGTAATGGGTGTTGTATGATTTGTGTGGCTAGAAGTTGAGTTTTTGAGAAATTTGGGGAAATCTGAGCTTAACTAGTGGTACCTTGGCTCACAAGTATCGTTAATCTAATAGACAACGGGCTCAGGTACCGGTACCTATAGTCATAGGTATGGGTACCACGTAGACAGTGGGCCCAGATACCAATACGAATGCTTATAGGTACCAGTACATGACAAACAGAAGACTCAGGTGCCGGTACTACTTATTCAAGGTACCGGTACTTGTGACGCCCTCAGATATGGAGGTTTTTTCTCAACCCGTTGATTAACCATCAACCCATGAAAGTATACCCATGAGTACCGTATAACCCGATACCACGTCGTTACACCTCATTCACCAGATCATAACCTAAGCAAACTTTGCGCAAAGTCTCCTTTATATGGGAACCCTACACAATTTGCAACCTAAGCATATATTAACTACATGACCATTCCAAGGTCCAAACCCCAACAATTAGGTCTTATTCTTCTCCATTTACATCATCCAAAGAGAAATGCTTAAGAAGTGAAGGCCCTTGATTTTTCCATTTTAAAATTTCAAATTCTGGGAAGAGGTATCGATACCTCTGGTACGTGGTACCGGTACCTGGGCCCTCTATTTACCAGATACCGGTACCTATATTTTGGTATTGGTACCTGGGCCAACTATTTATTAAGTACTGGTACGTATGTATCTTGGTGATTAGCACAAAACATTTCATAGTTCTTTGTGCTAATCCTATGACAATTAACTGTTTTACAGTGTAAATGATGGGAGTTACATATGTTGAGTTATTAATGATAACATTTGTTGTTTGCAGTTTAAAGGTGTTAAATAAGACTCCATAAGGCACTTCAACAAGGATTGAGGAAAAAGGGGATGAAAGAATGAATAGAGGAGAGCTCAAGAGTTGAAAGAAACAGCAGAAACAACAGAAACCGTACCCGTACTGCGTACCGGTATGAAAAGACTACTGGAGTTCGAAGTACCGATACGGTCTGCCGAATTTTTCCCAAATCTCTGCATCTCAGGCTCTGTCGCTTTGAGGGTCCCTGACATGCCCACAACACTACTCATCTCATTCACACCTTTGATTGAAAGTTTGGAGTCTTGGTAATGAATGAAGAGAGAGAAGAGCAGAGGAGCTGGGTGTACAGACAAGCTCTGCACACCCCTGTCCAACCCACTCCACTTGCAGCCTATGGATGGAGAGGATATCCCCAAGCTACCCCAGACATGGAAGGGCACGTTTTTGGGGGAGAGACTCTCTATAGTTGAGGGGGCTACACATCAGACAAGAAAGAGAGAAGGAAGATGGGTATAAGACAATGAATAGTGTTTTAGTGTGAGAAATTGAGATTTTGATGTTTTTCTTCAATGCATTGTCTTAGAGCCTCCTGTAAGAACTTGTAAAACTTCATTTAATGCAATTAATGTAATTCCACTTCAAGTCATTGCTAGTTTAATACTATTTTTAAGTTTATACCATTAATGCATCAAGATCTTTTATTTTCCTAGCTTAAAATGGGTATTAAAGTCCTTCACTTTTATTTTATGATTTCTTGCACTAAGTAGCTTTAGAACTTCATATCTTTGCAATGCTCCATCATTCCATTGTCATTTTCATTTCAAGCATGAGTAGCTAAATATCTTAGTTGGCAAAACTAAGGGAGTCCTCCACTTAAGAATATTATTTCAACTCATTCTCTTCCTTCCCTAACGAGTCCAATGGTTCGGTTTGACGGGGTTGAGAGTGGATAATTTGGTGAGCATTTGATATCCCGTAGGCCTAGTCACGGTTTATGCTTAGATACTCACCATTCTTGTCCCTAGCTTCCCCCGAGTCAATCGTTCATTTATGCTCTACAGGAGGAGGGATTGGAGTTGAAAGAGTATTCCATTGGAGTGACCCCTTGGAATTGCCAACATTTGGTCTCTAATATTCATTTTCATCAAAACACTCTTCATCAAAAAATTTCCAACCATCTTTTTCTCAAAAATCACTTTCACTTTGATTTATTTTCTTCTCCGTGGAAACGACCTTGGAATACCACCAAGTAAAACACGACCTCCGAAAAGTTTCTTGCGATTGGGGAGTATTTTTGTGCATACATACATCATATTTACATCATCCCACTTTCCTTTCCATTGCCCTTTCTTTTGACACTATCTCAAGGGAGAGTGACTCTCCCCTTCTTGCACATGTTTCATACATACCTTGAGGGATAGTATTTAGGGATTAAGGAAAAGTAAAGTTTTCCATCAATCATTTTTGGCGCCGTTGCCGGGGAAGGCAAGTGTTAAACCAAGAAGGTGATTTCTGAACGACGGAGGTAAGTCCCGTGATCTTTATCATGGGCTGAGGTACGTGGTTCGTGTACATATCATTGTTTGTGTATAATTTTATTTTTTTAGATCTTTTGTTGTATGTGGGGGTGGGATGCGCAAAATCGATTGGTTAGTCAATTCATGGACCCTAATATGAATATTAACCAAGACCCACCCAAGGATGCGGGTGACAATTTCGATAATGTAGGTGCCAATCCTAATGTTCAAGAGGATGGGGGATTGCAACAACCTAGAAGGCCTAACCCAGAAGTGCACTTTCCCCCCTAGGAATGAAGGGAACAACATCCTAGTTGACCCTCCGACGAGGTCAATGCGAGATTTCCTTCAACCAACTCGATGCACTACATCCTCATGCATTCTTCTCCCGGTCCAAGCTCATCTCTTCATAGTCAAACCAGGGATGTTGAACTTACTTCCCGAATTTCATGGAATCAAGGGTGAGAACCCTTATTCACATATAAGGGATTTTGAAGAAATAGTTGTAACTTTTACCCCTAATTATATTATGGAAGAGATAGCAAGGATGAAATTGTTCCCATTTTTCCTGAGTGATAAGGCAAAAACTTGGCTTCAGTCATTGAGACCCCGGATTGTAACATCTTGGGAAGAAGCGATCTCTGTATTTTGGAATAAATTTTTCCCGGTGCATAAAACCACCACCCTTGAGAAGCAAATTCAAAATTTTTTGGAGAATCCCAACGAACAGTTTTATCAATGCTGGGAAAGGTACAAAGAGTTACTACAATCCATCCCACATCATGGTTTTAAACCATGGTAATTGATGAGTTGCTTCTGTAAAGGAATCACACCGGGTCATCGACAGTTTATCGATAAGATGTGCAACGGAGAATTCTTGAACAAAGAACTCGATGAGGCATTGGACTATCTTGACACCTTGTCCCAAAATTCACAGTCATGGCACATCACTGATCCTACCGATGTGCCAAGATCTTTGCCTCAGGGGAGTGGCCAATAGAAAGGGGGAGGGATTTATGATCTAAAAGACTGGGAAGACCTACTTTCACAAATTTCTAAATTGTCTAGGAAAGTAGAGAATCTTGAGGTGAATAGGAGACGAGAGGTGTCCCATGTGTCACGAACCGAAGAGGTTTGTTCTATTTGTGAGAATGTTGAGCACTCCACATTGGAGTGTCCGAGTATTTCGGCGCTTAGGGAAGCATACTATGAACAAGTCCATGTCTTCAATCAACCTAGGCAATCATTTTCTCCATATTCCAACACTTACAATCCGGGGTGGAGTAACCACTCTAATTTCAGTTGGAGAAATGAGAACCTCATTCCTCATGGGTCCA
The DNA here is from genome assembly GCA_023539305.1 of Ilex asprella. Taxonomy (NCBI): domain Eukaryota; kingdom Viridiplantae; phylum Streptophyta; class Magnoliopsida; order Aquifoliales; family Aquifoliaceae; genus Ilex; species Ilex asprella. The sequence continues at coordinate 18,737,203 of CM042188.1, read as the reverse complement.
ATGCATATTCATCTCCCGTGCCACCTAAACAAGGTCAATATCAAAGTCATGGGCAATTTTCTAGCTCCCAATACCCATGGGTAAATCCGCAAGGGTATCAGTCGACCCCACCATGATTGTCCAATAAACCTTACCTCAAATAACCCCTAATTACTCTCCCTCAAATGATGTAATGTATGACTGGGGGAGAAAATATTTCTTCCCCTAGGGATAGTGTCAAAAGAAAGGGAAATGAGGCAAGGGAAATGGAATGAATGAAATGTGTGTGTGTGAACAAAAGTGCTCCCCAATCGCAAGGAGTCTTTTGTGTGTCGGTGTTTTACTTGGAAAAGTATTCCAAGGTCGTCTCCTCAGGGAAGGAAGTGAACCATCATGAAAGTGATTTTTATTAAAGAAAATGGCAAAATCATTTTTTGTTTTGGAATTTGATGGTGGTTTAAGTTGTGATAATAAAATAAAAACAAGTGTTGGCTAATCCAAAGGATTCATTCCAATGGGAATACCAAATCAACTCAAAACCTTCCTCCGATTGAGCATGAATGAACGATTGATTCCGGGGAAGCTAGGGATGAGATTGGTGAGTATCTAAGCATAAACCGTGACTAGGCCTACGGAATGTCAAAGGCTCACCAACTCATCCACTCTCAACCCTGTCAAACCGAACCATTTGACTCTAAAGGGAGGAAAGACAACGAGTTGAAATGACATACCCAAGAGGAGGTCTCCCTTGGATTAGCCAACTAAAAGCTTAGCTACTCATAGTTAAAGTAAAGACAATAATTAAATGGGAAGACATTATAAAGAAATAAATGTTAGAACTAAGAATAAATGAAATGCATCAAAATAAAATAAGACTTAAATTTAAAGAAAGCAATAATTAATTGGTGGGTATTCCACAACCAAACAATACTACTTGGTGGGTATTCCACAACCAACAGATAATAGCACAGTAAAAGAAAGCAATAATTAATTGGTGGGTATTCCACAACTAAGCAATACTACTTGGTGGGTATTCCACAACCAAGAGATGATAATATCATAAAAAAAAGTAACAATACAAAGAAAGCAATAAACGAAATGCATTAATATAAACGATATTCGACAAAGAATGAGTGAATCACGTTCCACCCTTCACGGCTTCGGTAAAGCTCTAGAAAAGTGGAAGAGTTTCACTCCTCTAAGGGAAGAAAGAA
>CM042188.1:18704926-18724601 GCA_023539305.1 Ilex asprella | reverse complement strand
GGCTTCGGTAAAGCTCTAGAAAAGTGGAAGAGTTTCACTCCTCTAAGGGAAGAAAGAAAGCAATAACAACTTGGAGGGATTTCCACAACCAAGAACTCTAGCAAAAACTTTTATCTAACAAAAACTTATTTCTCTCAAAAGACTTATGTCAAGCAAAAAAACTTATGTCTTACAAGCCACAAAGGGGTGGTATTTATAGGCCAAACCTTTACAAACCCCAAGGGATAACATTCACAATCTTTCAAATGTTGTCATTCACAAGTTGTCATTCACAAGCTTCCAAAAGTTGTCATTCCACAAGCTTCCAAAAGTTGTCATTCCACAAGCTTCCAAAAGTTGTCATTCACAAGCTTCCAAAAGATTACATTTGGATTACTTTAATCTCTTTTTGTTTAGGGCTTTAATAATTGTCATCTTAGAATTCACAATTTGCTCCCCGGTAGTTTGTAGCTTTGACGCATAAAATCCTGAAAATAACAACAATTAATGCATTATCCCTAATTCACACACTAACCATAATAGGTTAATTTTGATTAGTTTAACTTTGTTTAACTAACACAATTGACCTATTAACTTAATTAAATCATGCATTAATCAAGATTAATCACACCACCGTAGAATTTTTCACAAAATCCTCCTCCACAAAGCTTTTCCAATCTAGGACCATCAAATCCTTTCACCTACCAACCTCCCCATAAGAGGAACTTGGAGGATGTGCTCTACAACTTCATCCAAAGCCAAACCACCTTCAATAAAGACATTTCGACCCAACTCACCAAGATCACCAATGCCATTAGGTTATTTCAACAAGAGAAAGAAAAATTCCCCGCTCAACCCCAAGAGATTCCCAAAGGCCAACATGTGGTTAAATTGGCCGCACCCACCCAAGAGAGTTGCGAACAACTCAAGGCGGTCACCACTCTTCGAAGTGGCAAACAATTTGAAAAGATCGTGGTGCCAAAGGTTGCACCCAAAGCCCCATTGCCAATACAAGGAGAAAACGAGGGTGAGGCCAAAGAAAGTGTGGCCGAAAAAGGTGAGATGAGTGAAAATAGAGATGAAGTGGTGGTTGAAAAAGAAAATGTGATGGATGAGCACATGTTTATTCCTTCTATGCCTGCCCCTTTTCCCCATCGTTTGAAGCCACCGGTTAAGGTGACTAATTCTATTGACATTTTGGAAATGTTCAAGCAGGTGGAGATCAACATCTCTCTCCTCAACGCTATCAAACAAATACTGTCGTGTGCCAAAATCTTGAAGGATCTATGCACAGTGAAGAGGAGATTGATTGTTCGAAAGAAGGCATGTTTAACCGAGCAAGTGAGCTCTATATTGAGGACCAACACTCCTCTTAAATTCAAGGATCTCGGCTGTCCAATAATTGCCATTACCATAGGAAATTGCCAGGTGGAGTAAGCATTGCTTGACTTAGGAGCAAGTTTCAATCTCCTCCCCTACTCGGTGTGTGAAACCCGGAAAATTTTGAACTTTTTAGAATAAGGGTAAAATCGTAATTTGTCACTATGATGAGGTTTACAATACTCATGTTCTAGACCTCGGATAAGGAAACGGAGTGCGCCATTGGATTCGCAACGCGAAATCTAGTAACCACCAGAAAATTTGTCGAATTGCGAGATTGTCGGATTTTTGGCACGTAGATCGAGATGATTGCGTGGCGATTGACCTTTTAAAGGTCCCCAAAAATAAATTTTTGAAATTTTCTTTAAAATTAAGTTAAAGTGCCAATAAAATTAATTTAGATTTAATCCGAGGCTTAATGAATCATTTTTGGACGAAAAACGAACCCGGAAGTCGGTAATATACGGTGCAACGAGGACCGCACATTTAAAAATATAAATAGGGGTCAAAATATCTGAAAATCAGATATCTCAACCCACTTGAGCCTTGTTCAGCCGCCCAAATAGAGAGAGAGAGAGAAGAGAAAGAAGACAAGAGTTCTTCAAGCTTTCTCCTTTGATTTCTCCTCTTCCCGTCGCTCGGATTCCGTCGAGCAAGAAGGGAGAGTTGATCTACGCAACGAGGGCTACGCGTGGGTACCAAAAACAAGAAATTTCACCGAAGGTTCAAAGGTGAAGTTTTGGAAAAAAAAATCAAGTCTTGTGGGTATTTTTCTTGAACACAAATTGAAAGGAAGAAGGGGAGGTTCTGCTATCAATTCTGGACAGTAGGTGAGTTTCTTCTTCATTCTCATGAGCTCTGGTTATTTATTAATTCTGAAATTTTTAGGTTATGATATAGACTTAATAAGGAATCGTTTGGTTTTGGTTTCAAGTAAAATGGAGATAAATACGATTTTTGGTGATTTTTCAAAGTTAGCTCCAGCCTGTAGAAACTGTTCTGGAAATTTCGAACAGTCTGTGAGTTCGTAATTGGTTTTATGAGTTAGAATTCGTTTATGAATCTGAAATTTTGAGGGTTTAAAATAGATTCATAAAGGGTTATTTTGGCTTTGGTTTCATGCCAAAAGGATGAAAACTCGATTTTTGGCGAATTTCTAAAGATGACTATGACCTGCTGGAATCCAGAAATTCTGTAACTTACACTTGGTTTAGGAGTTACTTGGGACAGGTAATTAGTGTTCAAAAATAGTGATTTTTGGTGAAAGATAACTCCTATGAGTCTATGTTCATCTTGCACATGTTTTGTTGGAATTGGATTTCTATAACTAGAGTTATAGTTGTTTTAACTCATGAGGGTTACCTGCAGAATGTTCAAAGATGCTAAGCACCTATGCTTAGTTGGAAAAGAACTCTTCATGTGGCATTAAAACTAAATAAGAGAGGGAGTGTTCTTGAGGATTTCTACACTTATATTACACTCTATTAAGGTAGGGTTTCTCCTACTTGGTTTATTTCTTGCTTTAGGTGTATTATGGAATGAGTATGGAATTTGGCCTAGACCAAATTCTAGTTTAAGTTTGGTATATGAAAATTACCTATATAATTTTCTTGAGACTTGATATTATGTGAGAATGTTTACTAGAAATCAGTTGATGTGATTTCTTGGGCCTTGTAGTGACTTAAAATGTGTTATGTGATTACATGACTTGAGTGCCTTCAAGGTGTTTGATAATATGCCTTGGTTGAGAAATTGATATTATTTCAATGAAATTGTGATAACATGTTTATGTGTATAGAGATGATCTAAGTATGCTCTATGTTGTCAATTTATGACTTCAAATATGTTGACATGATTAAAGTGTTTTGGTTGTTGTATGCATTTAATATGATGACTATGGAATTATATATGTTGAACATATAGACATATTGCTCATTTGGCATCATTGCATTTGGAGCATGAACATAGCATCACATTCATTGGCATTGAGCATGAGTATGGATGTGTGGAATTTGGGTAAATCAACACCTAGCTTGGTGTTTGATTGTGTGTAGACTCGGGAAAAAGGGAATCAACGATCCTTTTTTGGAGTTGCACGTTGCATTGCATAAGGAAAACTTGTGTTGGGTAAAGCAAGAAGGGGCATGGCGACTTCCGTGGGTGAAAAACCCTAAACCACCTGGTTCACACACTTTCCCTGCGGTGTAATTCTGGAAAAGTGTCAGGCCCATAGAGCCTGCGGTGTAACTCCGGAAAATCCGTTGCCCAAAAAGAAAATACAAGGTTTTTGTGATAAAAACGCCCATTCAATGGGTAGACTCCTAATAATGATCGAATTTTCTAAAAACGTATGGTTTGTTATTCAAAACGATCATTAGAAGGATTTTTTTGTCAATAGACGGGTTGCATTACACTTTGACATTTCATTGTGTGGCGTGAGTCAGTGAGGACTCGGTTTGAAAGATGCATGAGTGAATGTCACCTCATTCCATGACATGACATGGTAGCATTCCAACATCAAATGCATATTCTTGTATGGAATGGATGTTAAATGTTGCTCATTGCATGTACACATCATATATGCATCTAAGGTGGGGAGTAGCCCTTGAAGGATAAACTTTACTGGGCGTTGTGCTCACCCTATACGGGAACCACTTTCAGGTACGGGACATGTTCCGACGGATGGCTCTCATTCGGGGGCCCTTGGTTGAAGAAAGGCCAACATGTGGTCTTAGCTTCGTTTTTTTGTAAAATTAGACTTGTAATTAAATTTTGGCATGTAACGTGTAAAGGAATTGTAACAGAGTCTATATGGACTGTTTTGATATAACTGTGCATGTTTTATATGAGTATAGATAAATGGACCCGGTGCGGTCATTGTATTATATTGGGCCTCGGATGGGCCTTGTAAGGTTTATTGTATAGGTTGTGTTTTTGGGTAGAGCTCCCCGTACGAAGGAGACTCTGTCCAAATTTTCATTAAAGTATAGACCCAGATAATTGGATACAAATACGTGATGTCGAGTTATACGATGTTCACATGTATTCCGCTGGTTGATGGGTGATCAACGGACACTCGAATTTTGGGGTGTCACACGGTGTATCAACAACTTCAACTTGAGAAGTTGAAGCCCACCTCAATTACACTCCAATTAGAAGATCGTAGCATCTGCACACCAAGGGGAGTAGTGGAAGATGTTTTAGTACAAATTGATAATTTTTACTTCCCCGTTGATTTTATTGTCTTGATACACATCCCGTTGCTAAGTTCCCAAATCCCTGTTATTCTTGGACGTCCCTTCCTTGCTACATCTAATACTGTGATTAATTACAAGAATGGTTTGATAAAATTAGCATTTAGGGACATGACTATGGAGCTTAATGTGCTCAATTTGGCAAAATAACCGGGAGATGACGAGGAGGTAAATGAGGTAAATCGAATTGACACCTTGGTCGAGGAGCAAATGGAGTTAGAGAGAATGTTGAAATTAAAGGAGGAACAAATTGTTGACATTGAGGAATTGGAAAAGCAAAAGGAGAGTGAAGACTTGAAGGGGATAGGAAGTTGGATTCCCACATTTGAGGAGTTACCCAAGCAAGAAAGGAAAATTTTCCTGTCAGATGAGCAAAAGCCAAAACTAGAGTTGAAGCCATTACCCTCCCACTTGAAGTATGCCTTTCTTGGGGAAGGAGAAAATTTTTCGGTGGTCATTAGCTCTACCTTGAAGGCGGAACAAGAAGAGAAGCTCTTAGAGGTATTGATGAAGCACAAATGAGCAATTGAGTAGACTATTGTGGACATGAAGGGGATAAGCCCTATCATTTGCACCAATCGCATTTACCTTAAGGAGGATGCCAAACCCTCCCGACAGCCTCAAAGGAGATTAAATCTCAACATGAAGGAGGTGGTGAAGGAGGAGGTTTTAAAATTACTTGATGTGGGCATCATCTTTGCGATCGCCGATAGTAGGTGGATAAGTTCCACACAAGTAGTACTAAAGAAATCCGGAGTCACGGTAGTGAAAAATGAGGAAAATAAACTCATACCTACGAGAATTATAACCGGATGGAGAGTTTGCATTGACTATCGGAAGCTCAATGCTTGCACAAGGAAAGATCACTTTCCAATGCCATTTCTAGATCAAGTTTTGGAAAGCGTAGCAGGGCACCTATTCTATTGTTTCTTAGATGGGTACTCTGGCTACAATCAGATTGAGATCGCATTGGAGGACCTAGAGAAGACAACTTTCACATGCCCATATGGTACCTTTTCTTATCACCGTATGCCGTTTGGATTATGCAATGCCCAGGTGACTTTTCAACCGTGCATGATGGGGATTTTTAGCGATATGGTAGAAAAGATTGTGGAGGTGTTCATGGATGATTTTTTCGTGTTTGGAGACTCATTTGACGGATGCTTGGAAAATTTGGAGAGAGTATTGGAGAGATGTGAAGAAAAGAATCTTGTATTGAATTGAAAAAAGTGTCAGTTTATGGTGACGAAAGGAATCGAATTAGGCCACATAGTATCGGCAAGGGGTATTGAAGCTGACAAATCCAAGGTGGAGACCATATCCAACCTTCCCACGCCGACATCCATCAAGGGAATCCGGTCATTTTTGGGCCATGTAGGTTTTTATCGTCGATTTATTAAGAATTTCAGTGCATTGACCCGACCCCTGACCCAATTACTGCCTAAAGAGGTCCCCTTTGAGTGGTCGAATGATTGTGAGGCATCCTTTCGAAAACTAAAAAGCATGTTTGTCATACCTCCTATTATGCGACCACCTAATTGGGATCTTCCTTTCGAGCTCATGTGCGATACAAGTCATTACGCGGTTGGCGTAGTGTTGGGTGAGAGGGAGGAAATTCGACCATATGTCATTCATTACGCTAGCAAGACACTTAATGAGGCTCAATTGAATTACACCACCATGGAAAAGAATTGGTAGTCGTAGTGTTTGCTTTAGATAAGTTTCGTTCATATATCATTGGTTTGCCTATTGTTGTTTTCACTGACCATTCTTCCTTAAAGTATTTGTTATTTAAGCAGGATGAAAAACCAAGGCTCATAGGTGGATCCTCCTCTTGCAAGAATTTGATTTGACAATTAAAGACAAGAAAGGAGTAGAGAATGTTGTGGAGGATAACTTATCCCGGCTGGGGCTGCAGGAGACTAATGAGCATATTCCCATTCCTGACTCTTTTCCTGATGAACATTTACTTTCAATCAATTCAATTTGTCCTTGGTATGCTGGCATCTTTAATTACATTGCAACAGGACAAATATTGCCACAATGGAGCCCGAAAGATAAAAGACGATTAATGTTAGACGTGAAGTATTTTTGCTTCGACAATTCGCACTTGTTCAAATATTATCCATACCAAGTCATGAGGAGATGCATGCTCGAAAATGAATAGCGGAACGTCCTTGCATTCTGCCACCCCCAAGCTTGTGGCGGACATTTCTCGGCAAAGAAAAAGTCAGTTAAAATTCTTCAGTTAGGTTGCTATTGACCCTTTCTGATTAAAGACTGTGTTTTATTTTGTAAGGCATGCGACAGATGCCAACGATTGGACAGTGTGACCCGTAGAAATATGATGCCTCTTTCCCCCGTCCTTGTCATAGAAATATTTAACTGTTGGGGCATCGATTTCATGGGTCGATTCTCCATGTCTTTTGGTTATCTGTACATTCTTCTGGCAGTGGACTACGTATCCAAGTGGATAGAGGCTATCCCAACCAAGACTAATGACCATCGGGTCATAGTTAAGTTCCTTAAAGAGAACATTTTCTCGAGATTTGGGATGCCTCGTGCAATGATTAGTGATGGTGGATGCCACTTCTGTAATAGACCATTTGTAGCATTAATGTTTAAATATGGCGTTACACACAAAGTGTCCACTGCATACCACCCATAAATCAATGGCCAAGCTGAATTAGCCAATAGGAAGATTAAGAATATCTTGGAAAAAATGGTCAACCCAAATAGGAGAGATTGGTCAGTTAGATTGACCGATGCCTTATGGGCGTACCGTACCGCATATAAGACTGTTTTAGGCATGTCTCCCTACCGGCTAGTTTATGGAAAAGCTTGCCATTTGCTGGTTGAAATGGAGCACAAGGCCTACTGGGCCATAAAAACCTTGAATTTTAACTGGAGAATGACTGATGAGCAGAGAAAGTTGGAACTAAACGAATTAGATGAGATCCGAAGAGATGCATAAGAGAGTTCTAACATTTCAAAGGAATGGGCTAAAGTTTTTCATGATAATTCCATCACAAGGAAATCATTTTAGCCCGGACAAAAAGTGCTCTTGTAGAATTCTCGTCTCTCCATTTTTCAAGGAAAACTAAGATCCCGTTGGGATGGCCCCTACCTTGTCAAGGTGGCCTACCCCAATGGAGCGGTAGATATCACAAACCCCAAAGACGGCCAAATATTCAAGGTCAATGGCCAAAGACTCAAGCCATTCTTTGAGGGTTTTGAAGAACAGATGGTGGAGGAAGATTTAATTGACCCGATGTATTTGGAGGTTATGGAGGATTAGCTAGTTTTTATCTTTTCTAGTGTACAGTTCCTTTTATTTACTTATGTAATTCTTTTTTTATGTCACTCACTTTATTTGGTTGTATAGATTGGTTTCTCTTAGATCCAGATCTTCGTGCTTTTATCAAAAGCTCAATTGCAAGGTGTTCTCTTACCTTACTCATCTTTTTACTGTCTTTCATTGCATACTATACCTTTTTGTTGCATTGAGGGCATTGGGGGGGGGGGGCGAAGTGAGGTGCACCATTTGTATGATACACCAAGGTTGTTGAAAAATTTTGATTATTACTTGCATTAGTGAAAAATATGCAAAACTTTTAGAAAATTTTTTATGAAAAATATCTAAAAGTTGATCTGTATTTCTTCATGAAGAATTTGTGTGTTTGTTGACATGTTGATCTTTGTTGTGAACTTTGTGCACATGAGCATTCAATGAAAGTTGATCCTAGGTATGAGTATCACATATGTATTAATTTTTGAACTCAGCTGTATGTGACTCTTGAATGTGTAATTTCGGCAATTTATGGATTGGATTCATGTTTTAAGCTTGACATAAGTAGCGGAGATGAGTTTGGACCCATGAGAGCTTTAGGGCCAAATCCTTTTTGGAGGGAAATTACAATTACTCAAAGAAATATTTTTTAATGTCAAATTTGTTCAATAGTCTCATTATACTTGTTTCGGTTCGGTTCGGTGCGGTGCGGTGCATTTGGTTAGTGGATTGATTCGTCGTGATTATATAATGCCACCCCATGCGGACCTGGAAGTGATCTTAGACCATCTTTGAATATGTTGAGCCTTGCGAATTTTATCCCTAGTGCCGTGATTGAGCATTAATTGAATTCGTTTCTATGCCATACATTTGACCAAGCCAAAGAAAATAAGAAATGTCTACCTTACCTTGGTTGTTCCTGAAGCGGATATAAGAGATTGCAAAAGAAGGAACTGTGGTGTGAAACTGTAAACAAAAGGGAGGAACGAGGTTAAAAATCAATGAGTTGATCAGACAAGAATGAAAAATACAAGAAAAGGAGAAAAATGGGTGAAAGAGAAAAAGAAAAGGGAAATGTCAAGGAAAAGAAAGAAAAGAGACAAAAGGAGTGGTGATGATACGAGAATCAAAATCCCATGAAAAGGAAAGTGCTTTTCTAAAATAAAGGTCTCTTACTAGGAACAACTCTCTTTGTTACCCTATTCCTTCATTTATTTTACCTAGGTATCACCCCAAGACCCCACTATAACCTTTAAAGTCTTAAGTGATCTAGAGAAGCATTTGAGGTGCATAAATTCAAAGAAAATGATGAGTTATGTTTTACTATCCAATGCACGAGCATTCTATTCATGAGACTATGCCAATGCCGCTTCACTTTCATATATGTACTTCATTTTTGGGATTACATGTGAGCACTTTGTTTTGAACACAAGATTCTATATCACATGTACACATGGAGTGCATCCCAGGATAACTTGAGTGCGTTTATTGATTTAGAGTGTCGCTTGTTGAGTTTTGCATTGAAACTGAGATTGTCTAGCCATTCGAATGTGAATTCTGTTGCGTAAATGCTCAAATTACTTGTTTATTTCACACATACACAAGTTAAAAATTAATTTGTAGGTGCATAATTTAACCTAGTATCTAAGACTACGATTTTGCTCATGTATTTTTAGTTCAGTCATTCGAGAAATGTGTTAAATGACTCATGCTTCCGGAATGGAGGAATATGACTTAAGTTTTTGATATTTGACATGACTTAGGAATGCCCCGATAATGAAATTTATGATGTGTATTTTGGGTGTTCATTTTGATAAGTTGAAAATAGAATCCATTCCACGTAGGTTGAATGTATCAAAGGTTTAAATCACTATGCAATTTCAACAATAATTTGGGCATGATGGTTCGAATTGTGGTTTTTAAGAGGAGTACATTTTTGGGATGGAGTAGTGGTCATTAGGAGTGTGGTAAAGTGTCTAGGGAGGTCTTGAGTTGAAATAGTGTGGTGAGGAGAGCTCAACATAATTATTGTGGCAAACAGAACCGAAACCGCACCGGTACGGTACAGTACCGGTACGCAAAGGTTACTGGAGTTTGAGGTACTGATACTGTCTACTGAACTGAGAAAAAAAATTAGAGCTTTTTAATTTAAATCCATCGATGAAATTTCATTTCCCACCTAAAATTACAACCCTAACTCTCCCTCTCTCTCACTTGAAAGCATCCAAGGCCCCAATTCCTTTCCTCCCTCCTTAAACCCTATACTCTCTCCCTTTTTTAAGTTGAATTCTTGTGCCATCCTCGCCTGAAACCCTTGGTGCCGAATCCTCCAAAATCTCTCAGATCTCCTTAAATACCTTCACATGGCTCGTCGATTGGGAGTTGTGCATGAACCAATAGACACAATCGAGGGTCGGTTACGATTCATCTTTGCTTTTCTCTCAACATGAGCACTATTGCATTCCATGGCCCATACCAAGAGAGCGGGGTCCAAGTATCCTCCACTCAAAGAACCCACCAGCCGCAAGAGGAGCAATGAAGGGTCAAGCATAGATCATGAGGAGCAAAGAAAAAAGGCGAGGACGACGGCATGACTCTAGTGGATTGGGGATAAGGGCGTAACATGTGAGCGACATCTTGATTTCATTTCGCTTACCCCACTACACGAGGTTGTGAAAATCGTCGAAAGACATGGGATACAATTCTGGTTTAAACCTGTTGAGGGGTATAATCCATCCATGTGCAGAGAGTTCTACCAGACACTCAGGGTGGTGGTAGTGGGAAATGGAGAGATGCTGAGGGCAAACATGCGGGGCAAGATGTTCAAGGTTACCCCAGATGTCATTGCCACCCTCTTAGGTTACTATTAGAGACCATCACCCTTCCCGCCAATCTATCCTCACAATGTTGATAAAGCAAAGACCAAGGCTGAGTTTGTTGCTCTGATGTATGAAAATCCTACAAAATTCAGGGGAACTGTGCATAGTGCGGGAATAAAGCACATGTATGGGCTTTCGAACAAACTTCTCAATCATAATCTTCTTCCGGGGGCTACAGAAAAGAAACCAAATATGGAGAAGTTAGCCCTTCTCGATGTTGTTATGTCAAGCAAAATGATTGACTTTGCTCAGTTCATCTGGGAAGTAATGAAGGATTTTTTTGCAACTGTGAAGCCAATGACCAACTTGCCATACAGGAGTCTGGTAACCTGGATGTGCAAGCACTTTAAATTGAAGGCTTAAGCGTTTGACAAGCTCACCCCCTGAGACAGGAGCTATTAGCAAGACCAGTAGTAAAAAGAAGAAAACAATGAGTCGAGCAGAGCGAGCTCAGTTGGAGGCTGATTTTGATGACCTACCACCCACTGCTCCCACTAGGCCATTCACATCTGTTCCAGCACGTTCGAAGGACCAGTGTCTTGATGCATTGGAGGGATCAATGCAGGGGATGACCATAATGAAGAGCTATTCATGCACACCTTCCCTGGAAGACCCATCCCTAGTGGACCCCCTACTTCAGTCGATGCCACTTCTACTTCTGGTCCTTCTACTTTGAGAATAGTTAATGATGAGGATGAAGAATAGGGTGTTCTTGGGTTGTGTTTTGTGTTTTCTTTTCGTTTCTTTTTGGGTTGGGTAGGATGTCATTGGGAAAGGATTGTAGGCTATTTTGTTGTGTGATGATGTCCTACTCTATGTACTCCAACTTCATGGCTCATTAATGGAAAACCATAGTTTGATCAGTCTTGTTCATGTTTATTTTGTAAATTGCATTATGATTTTTACTTTTAAATTGTTTGGATGAATGGATGTCTAAATGGATTGAGCGTGCATTATGTTGTTGTGTCTCATGCTAGAAATAACTTTTTGCTAAAGGACTAGCAACACTTAAGTTGGGGGGTGTGATTAGGACAAAAAATTTCATAGTTCTTTGTACTAATCCTATGAAAATTAACTGTTTTTATAGTGTAAATGATGGGAGTTACATATGTTGAGTTATTAATGATAACATTTGGTGTTTGCAGTTTAAAGGTGTTAAATAAGACTCTATAAGGCACTTCAACGAGGATTGAGGAAAAATGGGATGAAAGAATGAATAGAGGAGAGCTCAAGAGTTGAAAGAAACAGTAGAAACCGTACCATTACTGCGTACCGGTATGCAAAGGCTACTGGAGTTCGAAGTACCGGTAAGGTCTACCGAATTTTCTCCAAATCTCTGCATCTCAGGATCTGTCGCTTTGAGGGTCCCACCAACCGGTCTCCCTTGTTCCCCTGACATGCCCATAACACTATTCATCTCATTCACACCTTTGATTGGAAGTTTGGAGCCTCGGTAATGAATGAAGAGAGGAGAGAAGAGAAGAGGAACTGGGTGTGCAGACAAGTTCTGCACACCCCTGTCCAACCCACTCTACTTGCAGCCTATGGATGGAGAGGACATCCACAAGCCACCCCAGACTTGGAAGGGAACATTTTTGAGGGAGAGACTTTCTATAGTTGAGGGGGCTACACATCAGACAAGAAAGAGGGAAGGAAGCTGGGTAAAAGACAATAAATAGTGTTTTAGTGTGAGAAATTGAGATTTTGATGTTTTTCTTCAATGCATTGTCTAGGAACCTCCTGTAAGAACTTGTAAAACTTCATTTATGCAATTAATGTTATTCCACTTCAAGTCATTGCTAGTTTAATACTCTCTTTAAGTTTCTACCATCAATGCATTAAGATCTTTTATTTTCCTAGCTTAAAATGGGTATTAAAGTCCTTCACTTTTATTTTATGATTTCTTGCACTGAGTAGCTTTAGAACTTCATATATTTTCAATGCTCCATCATTCCATTGTCATTTTCATTTCAAGCATGAGTAGCTAAATAACTTAGCTGGCAAAACCAAGGGAGACCTCCACTTGAGAATATTATTTCAACTCATTATCTTCCTTCCCTTACGAGTCCAATGGTTCGGTTTGACGGGGTTGAGAGTGGATAAGTTGGTGAGCCTTTGATATCCCGTAGGCTTAGTCACAGTTTATGCTTAGATACTCACCATTCTTGTCCCTAGCTTCTCCCGAGTCAATCGTTCATTCATGCTCTATCGGAGGAGGGATTGAAGTTGAAAGAGTATTCCATTGGAGTGACCCCTTGGAATTGCCAACATTTGGTCTCTCATATTCATTTTCATCAAAACACTCTTCACCAAACAATTTCCAACCACAAAGATTTTACATTTTCTTTTCCCCAAAAATCACTTTCACTATGGTTTACTTTCTTTTCTGTGGAAACGACCTTGGAATACCACAAAGTAAAACACGACCTAAGAAAAGTCTCTTTGCGATTGGGGAGTATTTTTGTGCATACATATATCATATTTACATCATCCCACTTTCCTTTTCATTGCCCTTTATTTTGACACTTTCTTAAGGGATAGTGACTCTCCCCTTCTTGCACTTGTTTCTTACATACCTTGAGGGAAAGTATTTAGGGGTTAAGGAAAAGTAAGGTTTTCCCTCAGTCACTTGGTACCAACACCTAATGCCTAGGTACTAGTACTTGAGCCCACAGGAATCTAGGTACTGGTGCGTATAGGTATAGGTGCCCTTACATGGGCTATCCGACAGCGTGTTACCGGTACTTAATCACTTAGGTATCAGTACTTGAGTTGAGATTTTCCCCAAATTTTTCCATTTTCAACTCTAAGCCATCCAAACTCATTCCATGTTCAACCAAACTCATACAACATTCATTTACATCAAAATATTGTCCAATAGAGTTTATTACATGCCTCTTTTTACAAAAATTTACAAGTTACATAGTTAATTACAAAATGCAACTAAAAGTCAATATTCGACTTCGCCAGCAACACAGGCCCAAGTGAGGGTTGTCCACTGATGCTTGTCTAACACCTGAAATGTATTCCTTATAAAGGGTGAGCCATGCTTAATAGAGTATTTCCTAAGGAGGCTACTCCCCAACTCAGATGCATATGAAATTTTTAGATGCAATACATCAATCAATCATCCATTCAAGAATATATAATTCATAGATGAATGCCACAATGTCATGTCATATCATGAGAAGAAACTCACCCATGTAATACAACTCGAGTCCTCCACTAGCTTCTATAGCACATGTCATGTCATTCATATGTATTCGGGTATTTCAAGCTCCTACCATTGATGTTACACATCCAAAGACCATTTTATAAAATCTTGTGTCTTTTTGGGTGGGTACTTTATGGAGATCACACAAAGGGTCTACTGGCCCACACGACATTCGTGGACATTGCACCCCAAGCTCTGAGTATGCCTACACATTTTTCTAAAATTTCACCATAATGCAAGTGAGTGAACCAAGTAACCGGACCTTGCACGAGAGGGATAATCTTCCCTTTCTTCCTACACTCGACACACGTTTTCAATACAACCTGTGCGACTTAGTCGAACGTAAGTCCTACTTTTTCGAGCCCACCCCGCAACCCACCGAGAACAATATTTGATCAAAAGCATGCACACGCACCCACACTCATGTCAATTACCCATGAATGCGATGTTACCCATGTATATGCAAATGTATCGTACAATTTTCATTACCATATCATGTTCATCATATCATTCGCATGTTATGAACATATCCAATGTCTATCAACAATCCCCAATTTCTCAAATGTCAATTATGTCATAATGCATATAATCATAATCCACAACACCACCAAACCTGTTATAGCATATTCTATACACATAACACACTTAATCACCCATAGACATTTATCAAATACCTACAAGGCACATAGATTATATAAACACATAGCATGCCCACAACAACACATTTCTCATGAAATTCCAAATCAAGTAATTTCATCAAAACCAAATCATGCAAGAATTGTTTCTAACATAGTCTTATGCCCATTTATCACATTTCAACTACACAAGATATGTGTTCTACATGAGAATATATCTCTAACACCCTACCTATTTTATATTTCAACCCTATGGTGGAAATAAACTTAAATAGGAAAGAAACTCTATATCTTAAAGCGTAAATTCGAGTAGAAGAAGTCCCGAAAGCTCCAAATCAAGCCTCAAAGCTTTGATCCCATAAATTCCATCTTTGAGATTTTGGCAAAACTCGTAATTTTTGGTATGTACGCGTAGCTCTTGTCACAAAGAACAACCTCTGTTCTTGGCCCAAAGAGATCCGAATGTTCGATCTTTGTAGATCAAAGGAAGAAAGTGGAGAGCCCTTTATTTTTCTCTCTCTCTATCAGAATTTTCAGGCCAAAATGGGGGAGAAATTCAAAAATTCCCTCCCTTTAAATACCCCCTTGTTCTTGGCTCACAATGTGCCACACGTCCTGTTTTTTTTTGATTCGATTTTGTCCCAAATCAATAAAATCTCGTTTCATGTTAAATATATTTTTATTTGAACTAACTTTAAATTATTTATGAGTTTCCACAAATAAAATTTAATCGCGTTTATTTTAGTTGCGCGATTCCCGATCGCTTTGTAAAATGCAAAAATCCCGACTGTCTTAGAATTTTAAAAAAATTGATTGTATAGCTAGATTTTGCGATACGAATCCAACGGTGAGGTTCATTTTATCATTCGAGTGCTAGAAAAATTCAAGTTTTCAACCCGTACCGTACCGATTAATTACCATTTTGCCATTTTGTTACAAAATTTTAATTTTTTTTGGGTTTTACAGTACCTTTTCCCAAAAACTAAAATTTTAAATGTAACCTTGCCAAGCCTTTACACCTTGAATTCCTTTCATTGGATGATGTAAATGGTTTAATATTAAGTCCTAAACCTTGGGGTTTGAACCTTGGAATGGTCATATGAATAATACGTGAACATGTTATGTGTTGGGTAGTGCTCGGATTTTATTTTGTTACGATCCCAATGAAGGGGTGTAACGATATGGTATCAATTTATATGACACTCAGGGGTATTTCTTCAGGTTGATGAGTGATCAACAAGTTAAGAAATGAAACCGAAATTTTGGAAGCTATGGCACTCACACTTTTAAGTGTGAGTGGTTCTAGTTATCCTACGTTTAAAAAAAAAAAATAAGAGTACTGGTCTATGTGTGTTTTGGTGTGACTCTGATTGTGAGCTCAGTTTCTTCCCTCTTTGGGTTGGGTGAGGCCTTAGGGCCTGGGTGGGTAAGGGTTGGGGCTGTCCCGCATCAGATAGCCTTAGGTTGTGTGTTATGTTTAAATGGATGCTATGACTCTCACACTTTTAAGTGTGAGTGGTTGTAGTTATCCTATGTTAAAAAAAAAGAATTGAATTACAAAAGACTTAGTAGTCCTATTCATCTCTCCAAGACTCTTTTAAATTAATATTAAAGCATGTGTGCTCTTATGCTTTGACGTTAGGGGCATTTGTGGAGCCAAATAAATTATTGTAGGATGGACACATTACTAAGTTTTTATTTTCAATTGACCGTAGAAGTCTATAATTTCATATTTACTACAATTATATTTAATACCTAAAATATCATTAAATGTAAAAAAGTTAAAAACTGATATACATAGTGTGTACAAATAACAAATAAAATAAAAAATTAGTTATAACTTCTTACTGATAATGAGGCTAATGATTGTCATTTCTAATTGGCTTTGATGAGTTTTTATCATTTAAAAGCATTATAAATTAATTTCCTCAACAAATAAATTTTCCTCTATACAAAATTATGAAAACAATCTTTATGACCCTATAATTTATTATATAATGGAACTTGTTTCCATACACTAACAAAATAACCCTACAATTTTTTTAAAAAGTATTAAATAAATCTAATATGTTCAAAATTGATTCAGATATGTTTGAAACATCTCTAAAAGTTACAATTAATGTTAGTTGCACCTAATTTGAGATTTAATTGGTGGGAAACCAATAACTCGTGACCATTGGATACATAGTAAAATTATTAAACATTGAGACTCACTATTAAACTTAATATCATAATGCATTACATTCTTAAATTATGTCTCAATAATATTGCCCTCAAAAGTTAATAATTATGTAGGTAGAAATTTATTCGTATCAATATCACAAGAACATCTATAACTATAACTACTAATAAAATGAAGCTAATGAGAAATTTTTTGATTTCCTATTCTTTCCCTACTTAATCATATAACGCCAATTATATCCTATTTATCATTTTAACTCTTATACCCTTTCTTTTCTAAGAATAAATATTTGTAATTACATGTGCAATGAATACATAGTATTACTTGTAAGAAGACCTTTTATATTCATAACATTGGAGAAAATTAAAAAACAATATAAGAATAATATGCTCTCCTTCTAAACCCTCACTTTTCAAACAGTAGATAAATCTTCTCTCTAATAATAGAAGCTACTAGTATTTTTGTTCTTCTCTATAACTGCCATAACTCCCTCTATTTCTGAATTTTGCTTTTATTTTTTTCCTTAGCAAGTTATCATGAATCTTATGAAAGTATACTTGTAAACAATATTACAGATGACGAGTTCAAAATGAAATAATTTTTGATTGTTTATGTATTTTTTTTGTATCAGTGTTTTAGCTTTATTTGATATTATCTTACTTTCAACTACTACTTTGATGATCTAATCTAAGTGTAATCTAGGACTTTAAAAGAATGTGATGTGTCTTATTTACTGTTTAGATTCAATTATTTATTTATTTATTTACTACACGATTTTAATTAGAAATTTGATTTGCTATGGTTTTGGTGGATGAGATAAAGTTTTGCAAATATACGCAAATTCTACTTGTTAATTATATTTTTATTCACTTCTATTGAGTTTTAATTCATTTTTTGGTCTTCAATTGTCAAATATTTACTGTAAGATATATTTTTTTTCAATCCAAAGGTAATTTGAGGTGAGAAACTCTATATTCCTAATGGGGATTTTAGTATCACAACCATGGTAAAGAAAAGTATTTGAAATATAAATATTATAAATAACCAATAATTAATCAAATCAACGACTTGATGTCTTCTTTTGCGTCTTTTATTTTCTAACTTCACACTTATTTTATTCATACATAAAACTACAATTGTAGAGATAACGTGGGTAAAAAGTAAAACAAAATTATAATTCATATGGGCACTAACTAGTAATAAATAAAATGGTGGACATAATTAAATATGCTTAAGTTTTATTTATAAAAAAATCCATATTTATTATCAAGAAAAAAAGAATTGAGGGTGGGCATGTACCCAAGCTAGTCCAATGGTGTCTCTTCCCTTGGGTGTGATCCTTATCTTGAAGATTTCAATAAAAAAGAAAGAAATGAAAGAGAAAAGAAAAAAACATTCCACGTCAAATCCTTTGCACCTAGGTAGAAAACATGTATTTTGAGGAGTGTGAATTCTTTGGGCCTAGAACATACACAAAATTCTTGTAGCATATCCTTAGTGAAAATGCATTAGAATACTCCTTAAACTTGGAATGATAATCAGATATGGTGTATCCATAGGTCTGAGTGATCAACCTAGCACTTTAGCATCTAAGTTTGAGAAGAATGTGTCTGAGGAGATTTATCTCATACACAGAGTATTTCACTCATAAAGGTAACGGTACTAATTAATTCCACGGTTTATGATCATTCATCCAATAATCCATATAGTGAACCTAAGGTTAGATTTACAGTACTTGTTGTTTGGATTGGTTCATCTAGCCTTGCGGTTGCCTACAAGGAGTTAGACACTAATGATGACTTGGTTTTTGTGACCTTCTAGATGATGAGCTAGCTGAGTTTGGTTGTCCACCCATAGCTATACGTTCAAAGTTGAATCTAGAAGAATGTTGTGGATTTGGTAGCAATTAAACTGAACCGGACAACTGGAGTTTGAGAAAGTGGAACTTAAGACTAACAATGCTGGACCTTGGTGACCTTGGTCAGTTTAATGAGAATTTTTTCTTGGCTCATAAGCCAAGTCAAAACACCTAAACTTAGGGACTCGCTTAGGATATATTTACGAGCAATGTTATAGGAATCAAATTTGGAGATCTAATAAGGGAAAAAATATTGAGTATAACCATTACACCATATTAGCAGTATCACGTAGTGAAACGGTTTACTGATTGGTAAACAAATCAATAAAAGAGATCCGTTAAAATTCATAACCATTCAACCATGTCATACATAACCACCACCATGATAGGAAGTGGACCGTATTTTATACTTTTTGTTCTTTTTAGATAGAAATCACTTTCAATTCAATAGTTCTATTGAATTAGATATCCAAATTAAGTTCAAATAATATTTTCTTATTTTTAATGAGCCCGAAATCAACTTGGCCAGGCCCAATGAAAATAAACCAAGAAGGTCCAAATGATCAATGTCTAGAAAGGAGTTCAACTCATTAGGTCCAAAAGGAGACCAAGACGCCAACGCCTAAGAACACCAAAGGGGCGCCTCCCAGAGGAGGGCACTAAGGGGTCACCTAAGCCCAGACGCCGCTCAAGGGCTAGCCCTCCTGTTCGTCCTTCGCCCTCTTGACTTTGTCACTCAAACTCAAGGCCAACCTAGCTCAGGATCTTCCTCCGACTGAATAAGAGCACGAGAGAGAGTATCGGGATATGCACGGAGATCTAATCTTACCTTAATTGTACTTACCAAAACGATAGAAACCCTCTCCCTCACGTCACCGCCTTACTAAACCTATATAATGTAAGCCTTCTCCACATAAAGGGCATCATCTTCTTGAGACCTTTACACACACTACACCAAGAGCTTTACCTCTTTACACCAAGTTTCTCTCCCCTGGCTACTGTAAT
>CM042188.1:18691559-18704916 GCA_023539305.1 Ilex asprella | reverse complement strand
GAGCTTTACCTCTTTACACCAAGTTTCTCTCCCCTGGCTACTGTAATTCTCCCGGTTACTTTATTCATTAATAAAGAACTTCGGCCTTCGCTGCCATTCGCAAGAGTGGAGTAGGTCATCCAAACTGAACCACTATAAATCTGTGTGTTTGCTATTACTTATTGTTTTGCCATTAATTGCTTATTTATTTCTCATTAATTGCACACGTTCATATACTCGATTGTTGGCTTTGCGTAATACTAATTTGTGCATCATCAGTTTGGTGTCGTCTATGGGAATTGGCTAGTTTTCCACTCTCTTTCAATCCATGACAATCACTACCAGATCAATGAGTCAACAACTGGGAGACAACATCCCGGCCCACCGGAAAGAGGCTCTACCTCCCCTTGCACCCTTAGAACCATCTGCTACTGTGATTGGACAACAACAACAACTTCTATAGATTATGCAACTGCTGGTAAAATAAAATCAGCAGATCATTCAGTTGATGCTTGCCCAAGGAGGCGGCGCCCCTCACCCTGTAGGAGGAGCCCCACTCCCTGCAACAGAAGAGGGGTAGCACCTCATCCCTTTTGGGTGCCAGGTAGTCCCACACCATGGGGCCCCTCGTCAGAATGCCTCAAGACTACATCAGGGCACCCCTCACCTAGTAGCTTCTCCTCACCGTGTAGGGAGCTTACGTTTTCTCCCTTTACACGTACCTATGTAGGAGAATGAAGACAGCGAGAGCCAATATAGTGACCATAAAAGCCAGTACTACCACCCGACTGAGGATGTCCCCAATTAGTGGGACGAGAAGATTAGAGAGGTGCAAAACTAACTTGATGATGCCCTCAATGCCATCCAGGCACAGGCGCCAGAGACGGCGGACCATCTGGTAAGACGTACCAATACTCCTTTTGTTACTGATATAGTCAACTATCCCTTGCCCTCGAAGTTCAAGATGTCTGCCATTGAGATCTTCGACAGTACCAAAGACCTCCTCGACTACCTGAATACATACAAATCTCTCATACAACTTCACAACATGTCTGAGGAGATTATTTGTAGAGTATTCCCTACCACCTTGAAGAGGTCTGCACGCCAGTGGTTTACAAAGATCAAGCCCTCCTCCATCTACTCCTTCTTAAAACTCTGTAGATCTTTCGTCTCCCACTTTATTAGGGGACGCCGACATCAGATACCCATGACCCACCTGCTCATCATCAAGCAGGACAAGGATGAAAGCCTTTGAGATTACCTTGTTCATTTTAACTAGGAGGACCTCCAGATTGAGGAGCTAAATGATAAGGTAGTCCTGACCGCCTTCATCGCTGGCCTTTGCACCTCCAATTTCATGCTATCTATACTTAAGAAGATGCCCTCTAGCATGCCCGAGCTACTGCCTAGGGCACATAAATATATAAACGCCGAGGACGTCACCAAAGCCCGTAGAGGTGAGTCCTCTAGAGGAGGTAAGAAAAGGAAAGACTCCCCAGAATACATAAAGGAAGTAGAGAACAAGAGAAAAAAGACCGAGAGGGTGCTTGTAAAGAACTGTCTCGGTCCACTACCCCCGAGAGACCAATAACCTTTCACATCACTTAATGCCTCAGTGGAGCTTATCCTATTCCAGATACAAGATAACCCCGCCATCCGTTGGCCCAGAAAGATGAAGTTTGAACTCAAGCGTCGAAATTCAAGTAAGTACTATCGTATCCACTGTGACCATGGTCATGACACAGACGACTATTTCCAGCTGAAGAGGCAGATTGAAGAGCTTATCCAGCGTGGCTATTTAAGACAATATGTTGCTGGTCGAGGACCGACTCTATCGCACGAGGATCGAGAGCACCTGCAACCCCTTGGTGAGATTCAGACCATCGTAAGAGGTTTAGAAGGAGGAGGTGACTCCAACTCCGCCAAAAAGGCGCACGCCCAAAAAGCCAGATCGGCAGAGTCACATGACTTTCTCCCAAAGAAGACACCCCGACATAAAGAGAAGGTCATCACCTTCTTCGACAGGGACCTTAACGGAATCCAGGTCCCCTATGATGATCCTCTAGTCCAGATCATGATGGTGGCCAACTACCAGGTTAAGAGGATCTTGGTCGACAGCGGAAGCTCAGTCGACATTCTGTTCGCCACAACCTTCACTTGGCCAGAGAGAGACTATAGTTTATCAAGACTCCCTTGGTTGGCTTTTCAGGAGAGTGAGTCCATCCCTTAGGATCTATTACCCTGCCTGTTATAGCAGGAACTGTACTAAGGAGCTCTATTGAAATGGTAAATTTTTTTGTACTTGATTGCCCTTCTGCTTACAATATAATACTTGGACGCTCTGTCTTCAATTCCCTAAGAACAGTACTGTTAACCTACCACCCTTTCCTCTTTTTTCCTACCTCCAATGGGATTGGAGAGATCAGAGGAGACCAAGTCTCAGCCAAAGAGTGCTATGTGGCCTCTATGAGGGCCAAGAGACCACACAAGACTCTCTAAGTCGAAGTGCTCGACCCTAGAGATGACAGTACCTTAGAGAGGGGTGAGCTAAAGAAAAACTCCGCCCTATAGTAGTAGATGACAACCTTCCAAAGAGGAGGGTCTACATAGGCTCTTCACTCTCCCAAGAGCAAGCATCTGCCCTGACAGACTTTCTCAGGCAGAACACAGATGTTTTTGCCTTGTCGCAAGACGACCAGGAGGGCAACAACCTCAAGATAGTTTCCCATCGACTCAATGTTGACCCCAGGTATAAGCCAATCTGCCAGAAGTTGAGGAGTATGAGTACTGAGAGGAGGCAGGCCATGGACAAGCTATTGACGAATGGGTCAGTGAGGGAGGTAGCCTACCCAAATTCGTTATCCAATGTAATGATGGTGACAAATGCCAATAAAAAGTGGCGCCTCAGTGTGGACTTTACTAAGCTTAACAAAGCTTTTTCCAAAGATAGTTACCCTCTCCCATGTATCGACCTCCTCATTGATGCCACCGTTAGACATGAACTCCTGAGTTTTTTGGATACCTACTCTAGCTACAACCAAATTAGCATGTTCCCTCTAGATCAGGAGAAGACCTCATTAATCACTTCGAGGGGCACCTACTGTTACAGAGTGATGCCTTTCAGGCTCAAGAATGCCAGAGCTACATATCAACCCCTTATCAACAAGATGTTTGAGGCCTAGATAAGAAAGACTATGGAGGTCTACATAGACGACATGTTGGTAAAGAGTATGATTGCAGCAGACCATGTAACACACCTCCAGGAAACCTTTGATGTGCTGAGAGCTTAAAGGATGAAGCTGAATCCTGAGAAGTGCACCTTTGGCGTCAACTTAGGAAAATTTCTAGGCTTTATGGTCAATAAAAGGGGTATGGAAACCAACCTAGACAAAATTAGAGCCATCATAGAGATGAGGTCCCCTGCCTCAATAAAGGAGGCCCAGTTCCTTAATAAGAGGGTAGCAACCCTCAACATATTTGTCTCTAAATCAGCTGATAAATGCCTACCTTTCTTTAAAATGCTCTACAGGTTATTCCAATAGGGTTTGGATGTAGAAGAGGCCTTCTAGAAACTTAAAGCCTACCTCGCCACACCACCCCTACTCTCACATGCAGTACCAGGAGAGACATTGTACCTCTACCTCTCCTCTTCACCCTCTGTCGTAAAGCTCTATCCTCATTAGGGAGGATGGAGGCATCCAAAAACTATTCTATTATGTAAGCAGGGCATATCGAGGGGTAGAGGTAAGGTACTCAGAGCTTGAAAAGTTGGACCTTGCACTCGTCACTGTTGCTAGGCGCCTACGCCACTACTTTTAGAGCCACACCATTGTGGTTGTCATAGATCAACCATTGAAAAGAATTTTGGGGAAGTCTGATGTATCCGGCCGCCTACTCAAGTGGGCTATCGAGTTGAGTAAGTTTGATGTGTAGTACCAACCGAGGGCTGCCATCAAAGCACAAACACTTGCAGATTTCATACTAGAGTCTACCCCACTATAAGAGTCATAACATGAAGTACCAAGCACCCCTGCGCCCACTTGCTCAGTACATGCTGACTTCATCCACCAGGAGACTAGGCCAGACGTAACCCAAGGAGGACTCGACAACCCTGAGAAGGAACAAGAGGTAGAGCCACAGACTGAGCAGTAATGGGCGTTCCTCACTTGGCCCAGGGCACTGCCCACTATGCCTGGGGTGCTGCCCACCTTGTCGAGGGCGCTACCCTTTCTGCTTCCATCGAAGCCCACTCTCCAAGACTCTTCTAGTAGCCCATTGCCTCTTACCTCTCTGATTCTGGCCTAGCTCACAAGGTCAGCTCCCTCTCCATCACCTACTATTCCAAGTTGGAAACTCTACGTGGATGGGTCTTCCACCAATGAGGGTAGTTGCGCAGGACTAGTTCTAATCAACCCTCACGACACTCTATTGAAATAAGCCGTCTCTCTCCACTTTGCCACATCGAACAATCAAGTTGAATATGAGGCCCTCATATCAGGCTTGAGACTAGCTTTGGAGATGAAGGCCCTCTGTCTAACAACCTACAACAACTCCCAGCTTATTGTCAACTAGGTAAAGGGGGACTTTGAAGCAAAAAAGGAGAGAATGCAAGACTACCTCACAGTGGTCCAGGTATTGCTAAGAAAGTTCACCAGTTTCCAAATCAACCATGTGCCCAGAGAAGAGAACGCCATGACAGATGCCCTCGCCAAATTCTCCTATGCCAACAAACTCATGGGCCCAACTCTAACAGGTCACCAATTCGAGCCTTGCACCTCCAAGACAGAGGAGGATGATGTCAACTATGCATCCTTCGAGTCCAACTGGATGAACCTCATCCGAGCTTACCTTGATGAGGGCACTTTTCCTGATAGCCCAGTGGAAGCTAGGAAGTTCAGAATGAGAGCGTCCAGGTATGTCATCTTACAAACACCCTCTACAAGAAAAGTTATTCTCTCCCACTACTTTACTGCCTCACCCCCAAGAAACTGACTATGCCATGAGGGAGATCCAAGAAGGTGTATGTGAGAATCACTCAGGAGGGCATGCACTGGCTCACAATGTAGTCATATAGGGATATTACTGGCCTACCATGATCAGGGATGCCCCGAGAGTTTGTCAGAAGATATGACAAGTGTCAGCGATTCGCAACCGGGCCTAGACAGTCACCCGAAGATCTCACCACCATTTAGAGCCCATGGAACTTCTCCATGTGGGGGATCGATATCCTAGGTCCCTTTCTTGTGAGTCGGGGTCACTGTAAGTTCGTAGTCATAGCCAGTGACTAATTTACCAAGTGGGCAGAAGCCGAGGCCCTAACTAGAATAACATATCAGATGATAAAAGACTTCATATTGACGAATTTAGTCAGACGCTTTGGAATCCTTTACGCCATCGAGAGTGACAATGCCAAATAGTTTGACAACAAACTCCTCAACAGTTTCTATTCAGACCTCCAGTTCAAGTAGCCTCACTCCAGCCTCACCCATCCACAGGCAAACGGGCAAACAGAGGTCATTGTCAGGTCCATACTCCAAAATTTGAAATTTAGACTAGAGAACGCAAAAGGAAGATGGGTAGACGAACTACCAAGAGTACTATAGGCCTATCGGATGACACCAAGGAATCCTACACGCAAGATGCCTTTTTCCCTGGCCTATGGGACAGAGACAGTGATACCCATTGAGATCGGGGTACAATCCCTTAGAGTCCAACAACATGACCCTATCCGTAATGAAGAAGGCCTCCACATCAACCTCAACTTAGTACTAGTACTTCATCAAACTCACCATATTTGGTACTAGTACTTCATCGGTGTTGTCAATCGTTTGAATCCTATGAGTCAATCGACACAGACACATAACCCTAATTCACTTAGTCCTAATTCTGTCACTCATCACTAATTCTTATTTGCAAAGGGTCCTTCTTCAGTACTGATGAGCACATAATATTGCACATTTCATGGCTTCATTACATTCATTATAACTCAACTTTTACATTTAATTACTTAGTGTTAGCCTATTTTATGAATAATGTTGAATTCTCGATGTTGCATGTTTTGATAGCTTAAATGTTGGATTTTAGGACCTTGCAACTATGTTGAATGTGTGGTAATGGCATGGACACAATACATGAAGAATTGGAGGCTTAAAAGTGAAGAAATCAAGGAGGTATTGGTGTTTTGGAACAAAGGCACCAGCTGCCACATCACTGGGAAGCACTACCTCAGTTGTCCTCCATTTTGACCATGATCTACTCAGAATCTGAAAAAGTTCAAAACATGAAAGTTGTATATCTGGATGTCTTATGTATCGTATCAAAATTTCAGCTCAATCCAATGGTTAGACCAAGAGTTATGCCATTTTTATCGAAGGTGGTCCAGTACAAAAACAGCTCCGGTACCACAAACCTTCTGGCCGAAAAAACAGCCTGTAACTCAACTTTACGGCTTGGGGGTCCCACCTACACTTCTCCCACTTTCTCCCCAACATTTCCTTACACATCTACATGCCTCCAACACTCAAGTGGAAGAGTTTGAAGGCCAATGCATTAATGGAGGATGGGGGTGAAGTGGGCTGCATAGGGGGTTGCAGGCTAGCTTGTCAAGAGCCATCACTCAACCCCTATGGATGGGAGGCCTGTTCTCACACCTTGGGGACCATCATGCACGAAAAAAAAGGCTCACACTCCACATACACTCCATATTATTCAGCATTGTAAAATAGGAGAGGAGTGGCTACCTAAGCTTAGAATAGTTAGGAAGAAGATGAATAGTAGCAATGTTTATGTTTTTGCATTTTTCTTTCCATTTCAATTGTTGTAAGCTTTAAAATTCTTGTAATCTTTAATTATTGCACTTTAATCTTAGCTATTTCAAGTTTATTGCAAGTTTAATTACATGTTCTTCATTTCACCATTGTTGTTTTAAGCTTTCTTCATTTCCTAGCTTTTCAATTGGGTATTGCATATTTTTCTTCTTAGTTTAACTTTTCTTGCTTTAAGTTATGTTCTATGCTTAATGTCTTCATTATGTCTCTTTACATTATGTTTTTCTTTCTGGCAAACATGAGTAGTTAGGATTTAAGTTGGTTAATCCAAGGAAGACCTCCTCTTGGGGATTCCATTTCAACTCTTCTTCATTTCTCCCTTCTGAGTCAAATGGTTCGGTTTGACGGGATTGAGAGTGGATGAGTTGGTGAGCCTTTGATATCCCGTAGGCCTAGTCACGGGTTTTGCTTAGATACTCACCAATCTCGTCCCTAGCTTCCCCCGAATCAATTATTCATTAATGCTCAATCAGAGGAAGGTTTTGAGCTGATTTGGTATTCCCATTGGAATGAATCCTTTGGATTAGCCAACACTTATTTTCTTGCATTTTTATTTTCAAACACAACCTCAAAATATAAACAAAAGATTTTACATTTTCTTTACCTTTTTGGAAAAATCACTTTCACAAAACTCCCTTTTCTTCCCTGAGGAGATGACCTTGGAATACTCTTCCAAGTAAAACACCGACCACGAAAGACTCTTTACGATTGGGGAGCGCTTTTGTGCACATTCCACATTTTATTTCACACATATTTTGTTCATCCATTTCTCACCATTTACATTCCGTTGTTTCCTATCTCTTGTATCATCCCGAGGGAGAGTGACACTCCCTTCACACATTAGTCATACACATTTGAGGGTGGTGTTGAGAGGTAGGGAACAACAACCGATATTTCCAATCAATCAAGTACCGAAATATACTTTTCAGTATTGTACTACTAAAGTAATTGACACCATTGATTTAATATTTGATATTTTCTAGTCGTTGATCACTTCACAGTGTAAGATACTAGCTACCTATTGAAGTAGTAATCAAAGAAGAAGTTGGGTTTGACTACCAGAATCAAAAAACCTCATACAAAAAAGGTGCAACGCCCCAAAACATACCCTGGACGACATTACATTCTAAAACCATTCATATCATAAGAGCACTAAAAAAAATTCCTTAAGAAACAAAACTTCATTTGTCGTCCATAAATAATTACAACATTATCCAAAAAAATAAGCCCAAGTCATGGCTATTACATCTCAAAAATTAATTAAAGAAGTGCAGCAGAATAAAAAAAAGAAGCTAGACTACACAATGTTCCAAAAGAATGTCCTAGTCTAGTATAAAAGGAAATGAGGTCGCTCTATACGTCCACCTCGGGATCCACACCCCCGTCAAGTGGAGTCTCCCAAGTAGCAGGCTCCTCAACCCTTACGTCCTCCTCTAGCGGGAAATCTGAAAAATATTAGCGGTAAGGGGTGAGCACGAAACTCTGTAAAAAAATTCTCCCAAACCCATACAAGGTTTAGAAAAGCATTTAAAATGGTCGGTCTCTTTTTTAACGTAACATAGATACGTAATGTGAAATAAAGCAGTGACATTTAAAAAGGATCTCAAGTTTATTTAAAAACATTACTTAAATGAATAAACGAGCACCTCATACAAATAATAATCATTAATGGTCATAAACAATTTTCAACAATTCTTTCGGTAGGTGGCATACTTTGGGGTAACCTCCACCTCCTTTTAGGTCACCTTTGATTCTCAAGCATTCTTACTGGGAACCTCTTGAGAATGAGTGAGCATCCTTACAAGGAACCTATTACTAATCACTACATTATTTACCAAGCATCCTTACCGGGAACCTCTTGGAAAATGGGTGAGCCTCCTTACATGGAACCTCTCACTAATCCCTAAATTGTTTCCTAACCATCCTTATCGGGAACCTCTTGGGAAGGGGTGAGACTCCTTACAAGGAACCTCTCACTATAATGGACTTATTTCTCGAGCATCCTTATTGGGAACCTCTTGAGAAGGGGTGAGCATCCTTACATGGAACCTCTCACTCATGTGCATCCCAAACAACTCAGCCAAGCATACAATTCCAACATTTATCTCAATTTACAAACATCTATACAAAATTTCCAAAATATATCATGCAACAATTCCACAACCAAGAAAAGTACATGAGATCACAATAGCATCATTTTATGGTTCAATATGAAACACAAAGGTTTTGAAATCAAGAATTAAGAAAAATTTAGAGAAAAGTTCATCTCTCTTGAAATCTAGGGTTTTTAGCCAAGAACAAGGATTTAATGGTTAACCCACCATTAATATTGTTTAAAGCATGTTAATATTCATAAGGATATCAAGAATCAATGATCTATAGCATACATTTAAGATTTGAAGTGTAAAGAATACATATAAGTAACCCTAGCCTCAATGTAAGAGGATGAAAGAAAACCCCTACCTTTTGTTCTTAAAGAGTTAGGTTTGATGGACTCCAAGGTATAAATCCCTTCAAATCACATTTTTCTCTCTTCCTTTCTTCCTCTTTTTTTCTCCTTTCTTTCTCTCTTAGGGTTTCTAAGGTTGGAGGGGCCGAAATAGAGCCAAAGGAGGCGACATAAAGTTTTTATAGGGCAAAAATAGGACCAAGATCACGACATTAAACATTTAGAATTCTTTCCACCGTACCGGTACGATACAGTACCGGTACGGTTTTGCCCAGTTTTGTCTCTTTCCTTCGTTTTTCATTTCTAATCCATCCTAAACCCTTCCAAAGTCAACCCAAACTTACACAACATATATTTGTACCCCAAATATAGTTGATAGAAGTTCTTTTACAAGTTATGTCATCTATTCACTAGCTAAACCGACGTTAACTATTATTTTTATAATATTAATAGTTATAACTCATGGGTTTCACTTTTTCACCATTATACATATTTAAATGCTAATCAATCTATCATTACATCACTTTTAAACATGTGAGGGTTTACAATCTACCCCCTTTAAAGAAAGTTTCATCCTCGAAACTTACCTCAAGTAGCGAATAAGTGCGGGTACTTCTCGCGCATTTACAGCTCCGGTTCCCAAGTAGCTTCCTCCCCTCCATGGTGTTGCCACAAAACTTTCACCAGTTGGATGACCTTGTTGCGGAGCACTTTATTCTTGGTATCAAGAATTTTCACCGGCTGTTCTTCATAGGTTGCTCCGTCTTGAATCTCAATATCTTCCAAGTCTACCACCGGCGTTGCATCCTATTGACACTTTCTCAACATCGATACATGGAATACGTCGTGTACGCCTGATAATTGAGTTGGTAACTGAAGTTGATACACCGCTTTGCCCACCACTTTGATCACTTCAAATGATAATCTAACTTTCCCTTCTTGCTGAAACGAAACACTCCCTTCTTGGGTGAAACTTTGAGGAACACATAATCTCCTTCTTGGAACTCCAATGGTCTTCGTCTTCTATCAGCATAGATTTTCTGTCGGCTTTGTGCCGTGCGTAGTCTATCCCGGATGAGTTGAATCTTCTCCGTGGTCTCCCGAACAATTTTCGGCCCAAATAAACTGCTCTTGCCCGTTTCTAACCAACAAGTCGGTGATCGACATGGCCTTCCATACAATGCTTCATACGGTGCCATTCCAATACTTGCTTGAAAGCTATTGTTATATGTAAATTTCACCAATGGCAAATGATCGCTCCAACTTTCCTTGAAATCCAACGTGCAAGCCCATAACATATCTTCTAGAATTTGTATTACTCTCTCGGATTGACCACCAGTTTGAGGGATGAAATGCGGTACTAAAGTGTAACTCTGTCCCCATAGCCCTTTGAAGACTTTGCCAAAACTGCGCCATGAAACGAGAATCACGATCCGATACGATAGATAGTGGAACTCCATGTAACCTAACGTTCTCGCGAATATACAACTTGCTCAAGGTCTCTATAAGTTGTCTGTGGTCTTCATACCCAAAAAAGTGAGCGGACTTGGTGAGTCTATCTACGGTGACCCATACAACATTATGTCCTCGCGAAGTCCGTGTTAAACCCGATACGAAATCCATGGTGATGTGATCCCACTTCCACTCAGGAATAGGCAAGGACTGCAATAATCCTCCGGGCTTTTGATGCTCAATCTTCACTTGTTGACACACCTGATGAGTGAGTTTTATACCTACGAATTGTGTACTTTCGGCTTGATGAAATTGCAAGTTTTCAATTATTTTATGTTCATTTTTATTTGTTTTGTGTGTTTTGATGTTATTTGGTAGGAATCATCATTTGGAAGCAAACAAGATCATTTGGAAGGAAACAAGGTCGATTTGGAAGGATTACCTCCCTAGTTTTCCAAAGTTTTGACACAGTGCCTCTGTTTTTCTCATTTTTGAACATGATTCACTTCGAATCTGAAACGGTTCAAAACATGAAAGTTGTAGATCTGGATGTCTTTGGTATTGTGTCAAAATTTCAGCTCCAACGGACAGTGGGATGAAGAGTTATGATAATTCTACGAAAACTGGTCTGGAGCAGAAATAAAGAGAGCAGCGCTGTTCCAGCGCCACTGCGCCCACACACTGTCCATGTAGCGCTGTTTCAGCGCCGTTTCAGCGCAGCTGCGCGTGTGCTAGTCTGGGACGCGAAGTAATAACTTGTTTTGACCCGAAATTGGACTCCAATACCTCATACATGCTAGGGTTTGTGTGGGATAAGAAAAGTCAGACTTTTGGGGGCTGAAAACATAGAGAAAACACCAAGAAATTGGAAGAAAATTGAAAACAAGAATCAAGGAATCGACACCAAGAAGATTGGACTTGAAGGCTAGAGAAGGATTGAAGATTGCACCTAAGTTTTCATTCCTTTTCTCTTACTTTTAATTATTGTTTTTCTGAGATGTTGTTTAATTTGAGAAGGATGTTTTTCAATTACATTACGAACTAAATTTCTATTAAGATTGCAATGGAACCTAATGTTTAGTTAAATTGCTCTACTCTCGTTTCTAGTTCTTGTTGATCATACATGAGTTGTTTGTCATATTTTGTGCTTAATGTATGATTGTGTGGCCAACAATTAATTTGATTCTCTAGATGAAATTGGGAGATGAATTCTAGGGATAGATCTGAATATGAAGACATACGTCTAGTTTATTCACCTTAGGGTTGAATAGCTAGGTTTGTGTATAGGATAGGAATATACCTATACGCCGTGTGTAACTTTTATGAGAGTTTGAACTTAATGAATCTTTTCCAACTTATTTTGCATAGGAATATAGAAATTTAATTGGGAGAGCTATGCTTGTCTAACTATCTGAAGAGGTTTGATAAATAGTTTTGAAGTTTCAGTTAACACCTTATTTTGATCAATTTACTAGAAGGAGAGTAGAAAGATTTATACGAAGCATTAGGAGAAGTTGTAATCTTAATTTCTTTTATTCGAGAAATTCAACCTTTGATTATTAAGTTTAGCTTTAGTTTTAAATTAGTGAATTCATAGTTCAACTTCAATTGTTTAAATAAAATTGGATTGATACAAAGTTAGTACTTGAAATTTATTAGCAATAATTCTCCGTGGGAACGATACTCTACTTATCACTTTATTATTTGTTGATCGTGTATACTTGCACGTAAATTGTCAATACCAAATTCGGACAACAAGTTTTTGGCGCCGTTGCCGGGGAATTATTCTATTAATTATTTCAATATTAATTTCAATCAATTTGATCTTAGTTTAAACTTATTTAATTGTCTATTTTATTTTTTTTTAATTTTTTGCTTTAATTATTCTCGCAAGCACTCTTGAATTTTGTATGCTAACACGATCTAAAGGACAGGAGCTACTACCTTACGAAGAGGAAATCGAGAAAAGGTGCCGAAAACTTGCGAAAACAGTGTGAAGAAGAAAACAACCAAGAAGCTATGGCTGAAGAGGAACAGAAATCGTTAAGGGATTATGCTATGCCGCTTGTGACGGAATTGCAATCAAGCATTCGAAGGCCCGCAATTCAAGCAAACAATTTCGAGATCAAGCCGGGCACCATTCAAATGATTCAGAATTCAGTGCAATTTGGGGGTTTGCCTACCGATGACCCAAACGATCATTTGATGAGTTTTCTAGAGATATGCGACACATTCAGATACAATGGGGTTTCTGAAGATGCAATTAGACTCCGACTCTTCCCTTTCTCACTTCATGGTAAGGCGAAAAGTTGGTTGCATTCATTGTCGTCGGATTCTATTACTACATGGTCAGATTTAGCTCAAAAATTCTTAGCTAAATACTTCCCACCAGCTAAAACTGCAAGGATGAGAAACGAAATCACTTCATTCTCACAGTATAACTCTGAGACTCTCTATGAAGCTTGGGATTTATTCAAGGACTTGCTTCGAAAATGCCCTTACCATGGTATTCCTAATTGGTTGTAAGTTCAAACATTCTACAATGGGTTGTTTAGTGCTACCCGAACCAGTATAGATGCAGCTGCAGGTGGGGCATTAATGGAAAAAAATTTTGATGAAGCATACGAGTTATTAGAGACAATGGCTGCAA
>CM042188.1:18646708-18691459 GCA_023539305.1 Ilex asprella | reverse complement strand
AGATCAAGTCGGGTACCATTCAAATGATTCAGAATTCAGTGCAATTCAGGGGTTTGCCTACCGATGACCCAAACGATCATTTTATGAGTTTTCTGGAGATATGCAACACATTCAGATACAATGGGATTTCTGAAGATGCAATTAGACTCCGACTCTTCCCTTTCTCACTTCATGGTAAGGCGAAAAGTTGGTTGCATTCATTGTCGTCGGATTCTATTACTACATGGTCAGATTTAGCTCAAAAATTCTTAGCTAAATACTTCCCACCAGCTAAAACTGCAAGGATGAGAAACGACATCACTTCATTCACACAGTATGACTCTGAACTTCTCTATGAACCTTGGGAGCGATTCAAAGACTTCCTCCGAAAATGCCCTCACCATGGTATTCCTAATTGGTTGCAAGTTCAAACATTCTTCAATGGGTTGTTTAGTGCTAGCCGAACCAGTATAGATGCAGCTGCAGGTGGGGCATTAATGGGGAAAAATTTTGATGAAGCATACGAGTTATTAGAGACAATGGCTGCAAATAATTATCAGTGGCCTTCTGCAAGGATCAATCAGCCAAAGGTAGCAGGGATTTATGAAGTTGATGCGGTGACTGTATTGGCTGCACATGTTGCTACGCTGTCAAAGAAGATTGATGCTCTAGGAGTGCAACCTATTCAGAGTGTGGCAGTTGTCTGTGAATTGTGTGCAGGGAACCATCTAAGTGATCAATGTGCAATTAATCCAAAGTCAGTACAATACATTGGTAACCACAACAGACAGCAATATAGTAACAATTCCAACAACTATAATCCTGGTTGGAGGAATCATCCGGGTTTTTCTTGGAATAATAATCAAGCCCAAACCTCTGCTCCAAGACAAACATACCCACCAGGATTTCAAAATCAAGCGTCACCATAGCAGGAAAAGAAGTCAAATTTGGAGGAGTTGCTTTCCAAGTACATAGCACAGAGTGAGACAAGGATGAACAACATGGATGTATCAATCCAAAACCTGAAACACCAAATAGGTCAGCTTGCTAATGCCATTAACAACCGACCTCAAGGCACTCTACCTAGGGATACAGAGATCATTCCTAAGAGGGAAGGTAAGGAGTACTGCAATTCTATTTCATTACGAAGCGAAAAAGAGTTACCTGAGGTTGTTGGTGGATCTCCAAAACAATCACATGGAGATATAGTGAGGGTAAAGGAAAAGATAGCAAGGATGTGGAACATGAAAAGAAAGAAGAAGATCCAGTTGAATGTTCTAATAGAGGTAATCTGAGACCTATTGTGTCTCTCGTGCCGTTTTCACAACGTTTACAGAAACAAAAGTGGGATAAGGAGTTCTCTAAATTCATGGAAGTGTTTAAGAAGCTCCAAATAAATATCCCTTTCGCAGAAGCAGTGGAGAAAATGCCTAACTATGTAAAATTTTTGAAGGAAATTTTGTCAAGGAAGAGAAAACTGGGTGATTTCGAGACAGTGACACTTACAGAGGAGTGCAATGCTATCCTTCAAAAGAAGTTACCACCGAAGCTCAAAGATCCGGGGAGCTTTACAATTCCATGCACAATAGGTAGCCAATTTTTTGGGAAAGCATTGTGTGACTTGGGAGCTAGTATCAACTTGATGCCACTCTCAATTTATCAACAATTGGGGTTGAAAGAAGTAATGCCTACCAATATTACATTGCAACGTGCAGATAGATCACTCACTTATCCAAAGGGCATAGTTGAGGACATTCTAGTTAAAGTGGATAAGTTTATTTTTCCAGCTGACTTCATAGTTTTGGATTGTGAGGAAGATAGGGAAGTACCTATAATTCTTAGGCGACCATTCTTAGCGACGGGGAGAACACTGATTGATGTACAGAAAGGTGAGCTAACTATGCGAGTCCAAGATCAAGAGGTGGCATTTAATGTATTCTCAGCTATGAAATTTACAAAAGAACCGAAAGAATGTTTTTGGGTTGATGTGGTTGAAAAGGCAGTGAATGAGGTATTCGTTCAAAGTTGTATTTCAGATCCCTTTAAGAACGACAAGCTATATAAAGAGGAGGTGTTCCCACATGGAGCTGTTGAAGTCAAGGAAGCCAAATCGAAAAGAAATGTCAAGGTGAACGGGCAGAGACTGAAGCAATATTGGGGTGGCAACATTGATCATGAGAAGACCTCAATTACCCATGTCGACCCGGGATGAAACAGGGAGTAGTCAGGCTGAAGACTATAAAACAAGCGCTAATTGGGAGGCAACCCAAATTTTAGTTTCTAAGTTTTATTTCATTTTATTTTAATTTAGTTTTTTATAAGAAATAATGTAGTTATTTAGTTAGTGCAGTTTGATTGATATGTCAATTGTTTGCAGGTCCCAAGGATTGAACATAAAGTTGGAGCGCACACGAAGCTTTACTAGGAGCCAAGAATAGACCACCTATGTTTCTCGAGTACACTCCCAACTCAGTGGACGAAGAGGACACTGACGATGATCCCACCTAGAGAAGTCTCAGGGAAGTCCCCTGTCTTAATTTTTCCTACTTTATACATTGAGGACAATGTTTAGTTTAAGTTTGAGGGTGTATGCTTGTTTGTATGTTTGCATTATTAGGTATGCATTTAGATTGCATGTTTTATTATGACTTGAGCAATGGATTGATTGAACTTAATTATGGCCAATGATGAATGAGATTAATTGTTAATTCAAGGAAAATTGATGAACATGTTGAGTTTGTAGTTTGACATACTAGTTGGTTTTACACTGCTTATGATCCTTTCATTCATGAGCACATATCCATCTGTTTGGTTAGTTATTATTTAGATAATCTATTTGGTTAAATGCTTGTGGGAAATTTCATTGAAACTTTAGAAAACTATCATTCAAAGCAAATTGAGGTATTCATATAAGTTTGGGGGAAATATTGGTTATGATGGGTTAGTATCATTAAAAAAAAAAGTGTTTGAAAATTATTTTGATTTGATCCTTCATGCGTTAAAAAAAAATATAGGAAAAATTACAAAAGAAAGGCGCATGTGGTGAGTAGAGATGGAGCGTAAAACGCACTCACTCATAAACACATGTTGAGAACGAGATGGAGCGTAAAACGCACTCGTTCAAGAAAAGGCGAGATGGAGCGTAAAACGCACTCGCTTAATAGGAGGTGAGATGGAGCATAAAATGCACTCGCCAAAACGAATGGAAAAGAGAAAAAAAAATCACTAGACCTTCTAGTTATATGGTTACTTCAATAAGCGGAGGTTGATGGGAAACATAAGTTCATAGAGTTGATATTGGGTATCTCCTATGAAGCATTTGATTACGTAAATGTATTTGGGTGATGATTAGCTGGATAGTTTGGATATGTACAGGTATTTAAAGGGTCATGAGTGGGGAGAAAACTAAGGAGTATGTTGAATTGATAGACTTTGCACTGTTTTGAAGTTCCCGTGAATTATTATTATTTGTAGTAACTTTTTGGGGCCATTATTCAGATTCACTTTGATCCATTGTTTGAGTAGTTGGTTAATTAAGTTTTATAGTTTTTGTTCTTAGTATTTTTCTTGAGGACAAGCAAAGATTTAAGTTTGGGGGTATTTGATGAGTGGGTTTTATACCTACGAATTGTGTACTTTCGGCTTGATGAAATTGTAAGTTTTCAATTATTTTATGTTCATTTTTATTTGTTTGTGTGTTTTGATGTTATTTGGTAGGAATCATCATTTGGAAGCAAAAAAAATCATTTGGAAGGAAACAAGGTCGATTTGGAAGGATTAGCCCACTAGTTTCCCAAAGTTTTGACACAGTGCTGATGTTTTTCCCATCTTTAAACATGATCCACTTCGAATCTGAAAAAGTGAAAAACATGAAAGTTGTAGATCTAGATGTCTTTTGTATTGTGTCAAAATTTTCGCTCAATCGGACATTGGGATGAAGAGTTATGACAATTCTACGAAAACTGGTCTGGAGCAGAAATAAAGAGAGCAGCGCTGTTTCAGCGCTGTTCCAGCGCCCCTGCGGCCACACACTGTCCACGTAGCGCTGTTTCAGCGCCGTTTCAGCGCAGCTGTGCGTGTACTAGTCCGGGACGAGAAATTATGACTTGTTTTGACCCGAAATTGGACTCCAATGCCTCATATATGCTAGGGTTTGTGTGGGATAAGGAAATTCTGACTTTTGGGGGCTGAAAACATCTAGAAAACACCAAGGAATTGGAAGAATATTGAAGACAAGAATCAAGGAATCGACACCAAGAAGATTGGACTTGAAGGCTAGAGAAGGATTGAAGATTGCACCTAAGTTTTCATTCCTTTTCTCTTACTTTTAATTCTTGTTTTTCTGAGATGTTGTTTAATTTGAGAAGGATGTTTTTCAATTTCATTATGAACTAAATTTCTATTAAGATTGCAACGGAACCTAATGTTTAGTTAAATTGCTCTACTCTCGTTTCTAGTTCTTGTTGATCATACATGAGTTATTTGTCATATTTTGTGTTTAATGTATGATTGTGTGGCCAACAATTAATTTGATTCTCTAGATGAAATTGAGAGATGAATTCTAGGGATAGATCTGAATATGATGACATAAGTCTAGTTTATTCTCCTTAGGGTTGAATAGCTATGTTTGTGTATAGGATAGGAATATACCTATACGCCGTGTGTAACTTTTATGAGAGTTTGAACTTAATGAATCTTTTCCAACTTATTTTTCATAGGAATATAGCAATTTAATTGGGAGAGATATGTTTATCTAACTATCGGAAGAGGTTTGATAAATAATTTTGAAGTCTCAGTTAACACCTTATTTTGATCAATTTACTAGAAGGAGAGTAGAAAGATTTATACGAAGCATTAGGGGAAGTTGTAATCTTAATTTCTTTTATTCGAGAAATTCAACCTTTGATTATTAAGTTTAGCTTTAGTTTTAAATTAGTGAATTCATAGTTCAACTTCAATTGTTTAAATAAAATTGGATTGATACAAAGTTAGTACTTGAAATTTATTAGCAATAATTCTCCGTGGGAACGATACTCTACTTATCACTTTATTACTTGTTGATCATGTATACTTGCACGTAAATTGTCAATACCAAATTCGGACAACACATTTGGAAATGTATCTAGCCACATCCTTCTTCATTCCCTTCCACTAATATTGTCGCTTCATGTCCCTATACATTTTGGTACTACTCGGATGTATGGAGAATTTGGAACGATGTCACTCGCCCAACACTCCTTCCCTTACTTTGTCATCATCGGGTACACATACCCTTCCCCGAAATCTTAACTCATCACCATTTATTGCCTAATTCTCAACAATTTCATTCTTCCCTAACTTACCCCGGATAGCTCCAACTTGGTGTCTAACCGCTGCAACTCTACAATCCTTTGTTGAAGCATTGGTTGGGCAACAAGATTAAATAGCCATGGTCGATCCTCCTGTCTATCCACCCATAGGTCGAATTCTTCCAAGGCATCCATCATCTTCCACCTATTCACCGCAAGGAAATTGATTTCACCCTGAGACTTCCTACTCAGTGCATCTGCTACTACGTTCGCCTTTCCTGGATGATAATTGAGTGTGAAATCGTAGTCTTCTAGATACTCAATCTACATTCTTTACTGAAAATTCAAGTCTTTCTGGGTGAATATGTACTTGAGGCTCTTATGGTCGGAGAACACTTGAAATTTCTCTTCATATAAATAACACCTCCGCAACTTAAGAGCAAGCGGCAAGCTACAAGTCATGGGTGGGATAGTTCTGTTCATGAACCTTAAGTTGTCTAGAGCTATAGATGACTACCTTACCTCCTTGCATTAGCACACATCCCAAGCCTCGTGGTGAAGCATCAGTGTAAATATCGTATCCTTCCCCACCGTTTGGAATAATGAGGACAGGAGCCGTCGTCAACTTCTCCTTCAAGGTGCGAAAGGCTAGTTCACACGCTTGAGTCCACTAGAATTTCTCCCCCTTCTTTGTAAGGCAAGTCATCGGCCTCACTAGCTTGGAGAACCCTTCCACAAACCTACGGTAATAGCCGGCCAACACCAAGAAACTCCGTATTTCTGTTACGTTCTTTGGTGGTTCCCATTGCATCACGGCCTCAATCTTTATGGGATCAACCGCTACTCCTTGCTCGGACACAACATGGCCAACGAACTTCACTTTCTTCATCCAAAACTCACACTTTCTCATCTTTGCATATAACTTATGTTCTTTCAATATTTGTAGCACAATAGAGAGATGATGAGCATGTTCCTTCTGAGTCTGTGAGTAAATCAATATGTCATCAATAAACACAATGACAAATTGATCGAGGTAAGGCCGAAAAACTCTGTGCATCAAATCCATGAAGGCTACAGGGGCATTAATCAATCCAAACGGCATCACCGTATACTCGAAATGACCATATCGGGTATGAAAAGCATTCTTAGGAATATCCTCCTCTTTAATCCGCAACTGATGATACCCCGTGCGAAGATCAATCTTGGAGTAATATTTTGAACCCTTCAACTAATCAAATAAGTCATCAATTCTCGACAATGGATACTTATTCTTCATGGTAACCCGATTCAACCTCCGATATTCTGTGCACAACCGTAGGGTCTCATCTGTTTTCTTTACAAAGAGGACAGGGGCTCCCCATGGTGAAGTGCTTAGACGGATAAACCCAATCGCCAACAAGTGATCCAACTGCTTCCTTAGCTCCTTCAACTCCAAAGGTGTCATCTGGTAGGGAGCAATGGATATGAGTTCGATTCCCAAATAGAGATCGATCTTGAACTCAATTTTTTTAGGTGGCGGTAATCTGGGTAATTCCTCGAGAAAAACATCCAGAAACTCAGATACAATTAACACCACATCCGTATGGATTTTATCCCTGTCATCTCCTATCAAGCTAGCTAAGAAACTCAAATGATTTTCCGCTTTCGCCTTTAAGAATCTACTACCCGTAGTAGGAAATGGATGGAAAGAATTTCGGTTATTCACAAGACTGAAAACGACTCCTCTCGACAACTGAAATGTAATCCATTTGCGAAAACAATCCATTACCGCCCGGAAAGCGGACAACAAGTTCATCACAAAAATCACGTCATACCCCTTCATCTCTAAAGCAATCAAATCCACAATCAATATGTGTTCCCCAATGCGAAATACGCAACCCTTGCAGACTCGGCTAGTATCTAACCATTCTCTCGTGGGCAAGCTAATGTTCATAACATGCTCTAGCTTCGTGAAACTCAATCCCAAATCAAGTGCATATGTCGTGCGTACAAATGAGTGTGTTGTACTGGGGTCAAATAATATTCGGGCCCAAGAATTATAAATAAGGAGAATACCTTCCACAACGACATTGGCAATGTCCTCCTCCGGTTGAGTCAAAGCAAATACTCGCCCTTGGTTGGCGCCGTCGAGGGCTTGAGCTTGTATCGGTCGTTGTGGTGAAGGCCTCGATGGTGGTGGTTGGGCTACTGGTACCTGTTTGGCAGTTTGGATAGGCCCCTGAGGTGGAAAAATTGGGCAATGCATCCGAATATGTCCCATACCTCCGCATGTAAAACAGGATCGTGGGGTAAAACCGATTCTAATCTGAGTGTCTCCCTCTCCTCGGGCTGTCAAAAGTTGCTATCCACCGGTCTGGTCGGGGCGACGTTATGGTGTCGGTCTCTGTGCCCTACTAGTGCTAGCACTCGTCCGAATCGGACCTCCTCTCGAGAAGCCTTGTCGTCGCTGGTTATCCTCTATGTCTCTCTCTACCAGTGCAGCCCTGTCTACCAAGTCCCTAAAATCATGAATCCTGAGAACCACCAACTTCTCCCTAATGATCGGCCTCAGACCCTGCTCGAAGCGCTTGGCCCTATTGGCCTCAGTAGATATAAATCCCGTAGCATAACGGGAGAGCTCGTCGAACCGCCTCTCATACTTAGGCACGGTTATACTACCCTATCGTAGTACAAGAAAATCTGCCTTCATTCGGTCTCTGACCAATTCAAGGAAGTACTTATCTTGGAAAAGTTGATCGAACTCTTCCCAAGTGAGGGTGTCGGTGTCCTTTCTCCTTTTTATGGCATCCCACTAATAGTCGGACTCCCCCTCAAACAGGTAGGTCGCCAAACCAACTCTCAACTCCTTGGAAACTCCCATGCCATCACAGATTTTCTCCACTTAGCGGATCCATCTATCCGTCTCCAAAGGATTGGAGCTCCTTTGGAAGTTGGGTGGTCGTTGTCTTAAGAATTTCCATAGAGCTATCATCCTTCGGTATTCATTCCCATTGTCAGGTACTTGAGCGAGAGGATGGGCTCCACCATTGTGGTTGTTGGTACTATTCTGGTGTTATACCAGAGTGGTGATCTCCCTCAAGCATTGGTAAATGCCTTACAAGGCATCCGGAGGTGGTGGTGGTGGTGGATTCGCTTGACCTCCACGCCCACGCCCACGCCCACGTCCGTATACATTTCTACCGTCCATCCTGCACATCAATTCACAGTTTAGTTTCATTGATGTACAAGATATCCTAAGTATTACTTTTATCTAAAGCATATAGTTCATCTAAAACTAAACCCACAATTTCCTTTACCCTAATCCTATATCTCTAGTGGTGATCCATAACCTACAGCTCCCATGTAAGACCTAAAGCCTAGGCTCTAATACCAACTTTGTAACGCCCCAAAACACACCCTGGATGGCATTACATTCTAAAACCATTCATATCATGAGACCACTAAAAAAAATCCCTTAAGAAACAAGACTTCATTTGTCATCTATAAATAATTACAACATTATCTAAAAGAATAAGCCCAAGTCATGGCTATTACATCTCAAAAATTAATTAAAGAAGAGCAGCGGAATAAACAAAAGAAGCTAGACT
The DNA here is from genome assembly GCA_023539305.1 of Ilex asprella. Lineage (NCBI taxonomy): Eukaryota > Viridiplantae > Streptophyta > Magnoliopsida > Aquifoliales > Aquifoliaceae > Ilex > Ilex asprella. The sequence goes on along the minus strand of CM042188.1, from coordinate 18,682,605 downwards.
ACACAATATTCTAAATGAATGTCCTAGTCTAGTACAAAAGAAAATGAGGTCGCTCTATGCGTCCACCTCAGGATCCACACCCTCGTTAAGTGGAGTCTCCCAAGTAGCGGCCTCCTCGACCCTTACGTCCTCCTCTAGCAGGAAATCTGAAAAATATTAGCGGTAAGGGGTGAGCACGAAGCTCTGTAAAAAAATTCTCCAAAACCCATACAAGGTTTAGAAAAGCATTTAAAATGGTCGGTCTCATTTTTAACATAACATAGATACATAATGTGAAATAAAGCGGTGACATTTAAAAAGGATCTCAAGTTTATTTAAAAACATTACTTAAATGAATAAACGAGCACCTCATACAAATAATAATCATTAATGGTCATAAACAATTTTCAACAATTCTTTCGGCAGGTGGCATACTTTGGGGTAACCTCCACCTCCTTTTAGGCCACCTTTGATTCTCAAGCATCCTTATCGGGAACCTCTTGAGAATGGGTGAGTATCCTTACATGGAACCTATTACTAATCACTACATTATTTTCCAAGCATCCTTACCGGGAACCTCTTAGGAAATGGGTGAGCCTCCTTACATGGAACCTCTCACTAATCCCTAAATTGTTTCCCAACCATCCTTATCGGGAACCTCTTGGGAAGGGGTGAGACTCCTTACAAGGAACCTCTTACTATAATGGACTTATTTCTCGAGCATCCTTACTAGGAACCTCTTGAGAAGGGGTGAGCATCCTTACATGGAACCTCTCACTCATGTGCATCCCAAACAACTCAGTCAAGCATACAATTCTAACATTTATCTCAATTTACAAGCATCTATCCAAAATTTCTAAAATATATCATGCAACAATTTCACAACCAACTAAGAAAAGTACATGAGATCACAATAGCACCATTTTATGGTTCAATATGAAACACAAAGGTGTTGAAATCAAGAATTAAGAAAAATTTAGAGAAAAGTTCATCTCTCTTGAAATCTAGGGTTTTTAGCCAAGAACAAGGATTTAATGGTTAACCCCACCATTAATATTGTTTAAAGCATGTTAATATTCATAAGAATATCAAGAATCAATGATCTATAGTATACATATAAGATTTAGAGTGTAAAGAATACATATAAGTAACCCTAGCCTCAATATAAGAGGATGTAAGAAAACCCCTACCTTTTGTTCTTGAAGAGTAAGGTTTGATGGACTCCAAGGTATAAATCCCTTCAAATCACATTTTTCTCTCTTCCTTTCTTCCTCTCTTTTTCTCCTTTCTTTCTCTCTTAGGTTTTCTAAGGCTGGAGGGGCCGAAATAGAGCCAAAAGAGGCGACATAAGGTATTTATAGGGCGAAAATACGACCAAGATCCCGACATTAAAAATTTAGAATTCTTTCCGTTGTATGGTACGGTACAGTATCGATATAGTACCGGTATGCTGTACTGGTACGTTGAACTCTCTGGACCAAAGTGTATCGGTACACAGAACTGGTACACAATACCGGTACGATTTCGCCCAGTTTTGCCTCTTTCCTTCGTTTTTCATTTCCAATCCATCCTAAACCCTTCCAAAGCCAACCCAAACTTACACAACATACATTTGTACCCCTAATATAGTTGATAGAAGTTCTTTTACAAGTTATGTCATCTATTCACTAGCTAAATTGGCATTAACTATTATTTTTATAATATTAATAGTTATAACTCATGGGTTTCACTTTTTCACCATTATACATATTTAAATTCTAATCAATCTTTCATTACATCACTTTTAAACATGTGGGGGTTTACAAAAGGTGGTAACATAACCCCAAAATATGGTAAATTCAACCTAAAAGATTGTAACTCAATCTAAAAAAATTGTAACCCCACCCCCAAAAGGTTGTAATCCACCCCAGCCAAAAGGTTGCAATGCTACCCAAAAGCTACAACACAACCCAAAAAAGTTATAAGCCAACTCAAAAAAGTTGTAATCCAACTCAAAAATTTGCAACCCAACCCAAATAAGTTGTAACTCTATCACAAAAGGTTGCAACAAATCCCCAAAAGTTGTAAGCTCACCAAAAAACTTATAACGCAGGCCCAACTGTCATAACCCCACACCTAAAAAGTTGTAACCCCATCACAAAAGTTGTAACCTAGCCCAAAAAGTTGTAACCCAACCCAAGAAAATTGTAACCCCATCCCAAAAGTTGTAACCCCATTCCAAAAGTTATAACATACCAGAAACATTGTAACCCCACTCAAAATAGTTTTAACCCCACCCTAAAAGTTGTAACATACCCAAATAAATTGTAACCCTACCCAAATGGTTGTAATACAACCTAGAAGGTTGTAACCAACCCAATAAATTTATAATAGAACAAATTAGGATCGAACAAAAGTAGTTGTGATTATTCCTAATTTATTAAATGAGTTAATAACACTTTTATCCTCTAAGTTTCAATTTTGTCAGTTTTGTCACAAAAATATTCAATTTTGTCATTTTATCCCCTAAAACTTTAATTTGTGTGATTTGGTCCTTAATCATTCTTAATGTCCAATTGAAACAAAAAATCCAAAATTGCAACAGAAAAAATTAGGACCGACCATAAGTGGTTGTGATAAATCCTAATTTAACAAATGGATTAATAACACTTTTATCCACTAAGTATCAATGTTGTGATTTTCGTCTCAAAAAATTAGAAACATATGTGTTAATAACACTTTTATTCTTGAAGTATTAATTTTGTGAGTTTCGTCTCAAAAATACAAATTTAAAACTATTAACCCTTAACAAATTAGGATCGGTCATATGTATTCACGGTCGATCCTATTTCAAACAAACGCAACCCAAAACCTCGCACATACGATTGATCGATCGGAACCAAACCCTATCCTGACAAACCCTTCTACTTTTCATCTTGGATCAATCACCCGAATTAATTCAATCTCCCATATTCAAAGAACTCAAAGCCTAACCCTAACCCTAAGCTCAACGAAAACCCCAAATCACGGCTGGGGCAATACTCATCCAAATCATGATCATGCTCCAAGTCGATTGATCTTGATACAATCCAATATAAGTTGTTAAATTATTTTTTTGGAGATGAACGATCATGTTACACCATTATTTATCATGCTTTAACATGAATTATTATTATTTTTTCAAAACTACACAAATAACCACTTTTTTGGACTTTTTTACATTAACAAGCCTTAAATTTAATATGATCGCTCATACTTAAGTTTTAAACATAAATTATCTGTATTCAAATTACACTAATATCCACCCATTTCATTTCTTTTTGACAATTATTTATTTATTTTTAAATTACACTAACATCCAACTAGACATATGTGGATCACAGTAACCTTATCTCTCTATGTCGTTTCCCACCTTTTCTGCCCAAAACATTTTCACTCACTTGTTCAATTCTCTTCCTTCCCTCCCTCTCTTCCTTTACCCGTACCTATCATTTGGTTTGGTTTTCGAGTTTTTTTTCTCATGAATTCATCTTCAAAAGGTGGTGATAACTCTCCATTGCTTACCTTCCTATTGGTGATCCAAGGCTTATTCAGATGTAATGTAAGTGAATATTTTTATAGTTAATGGTTTAATTTATAGTGTGAAGTCATTTTTTAGCTAATGTAGGCGAAACCATTTTTTGTAGTTAATGGGGTACTTTATGTTCAGGGTGAAGAAGAGGTCAATTAACTCAAAACATAAAGCTTAAACTATTAAGCTACCTTGCCCAACAACCTCCTGGATTTTTACTAGCGGGAGATGTTTTTTAATCTAAACACTAAATTATTTGTCTTGATTTTATTTTTCATTCTAGTGATCTTATTGATGCTTGTTTTCCACTTTAGCAAGGATTTTTTGAAGACAATAAAAGGGAAGGAAATAAAAAAAGTGGACCATAGGGTATAAATGATATAGTAAAATTTGTTAGTGTAAATGATTCTATATAGTTTATTTTGCTAATAAATTATGTGTATTCCAATTTGCCACTCAATCATCAGGTGATGAAAAAGCTTGGCCTCCAATGGAAGAATATAAAAGATAGTGAGAAAGAAAAGTATTTAGAGATGACGAAGTCCTCAAAAGAAGAGCATGATTGTTGCAAAAAGAACTCTAGAAAACGTAACTTGAAAACAAAAATATTAAATGGTTTATTGAATATGTTTTTTTTTTCTTATATGTTGACAAATGTTTGAAGTTGCAACCGGGAACCAGATGTTCTCTGGGAATGATTGTGAAAGTAATGAAAAAGTTAATAAGTGAAGCACAAAAATAGGCAGTGAAAAGATTGGATTCATAGGCTTGTTATGACTCAAATGCAAATTACTTGGGAGAGATTTGTGTGCTTGGCCCAATATCATGTGTTTGAACATTCATGAAAAATCCCTTAAGTTATCTCCCATGGATGTATAATTCATATTGGGATTGAGATATGGAGGGATAGATGTGGAGACGAGTGACCCTTCTGAAAAATTAAATGGACTGCATAATTCAATGTTCACTAGAACGAAGCATATTCCTTGGAAATATTTGAATTACAAATTAGAGGAAATAAAAGAAGATTCACATGATGAATTTCTGCATGTCTTTGTGTTATTTGGACTTGGATGTCTATTGTTCCCTTCAACAAAGAACTCAATTAGTAGTTCATTCTTCCATTCTGCTGTGGGGTAGGTTCTTTGTGACAGAAGAACTAGGCAAAGTTGGTATTTGATGCCCTTCTCGAGGGGGTGCAACGATATAAACAAATGAACAAAATAACATTAGTGGTTGTTTATTGATTCTAAAAGTAATGAATTGATTACTTGACATATTTAAAAATGCAGACATTGTAATTGAAATTAATTTTCTGATTGAGAGTAGTTGTTTGTTGTAGGTTTTTTCATCTGTAGTACGTGATATGCCAAGGGATTTTCCTTGTGCTAATAAAGTGCCAAACCATTTTGCACATCACAAGACAAAAAAATATGCTCACACTGATAGATGTTGAATCAAAACAATAATATTAGGCCAAATTGGAATGGCTCAATCAATATGAATCACATAGCCAGACATCAATCCATATACCATATCATGTTAGATCTGAGTTTTAGGAATTCTCTGCATCCTCCCAATACGATCACAACATCTATCTATCCCATCCACACAAAACATGATTCGTATATCAACATATACCAATATACATCACATATACATCATAAATTTGATGAAATCTCAAGAACAAGAACACATAGATCAAATAGAGTATAAATATGGAATAATCCAGTATAATACTCTTTGCAAAAAGATTTAGGAAGAGCATATTGTATACAGCCCGTTCCTCAAAGTATTAATCGATTCGATAACCTTTAGTTTTGTTGTTAAAATTTCATATCTGCAAAACCCTAACTTTCCTTTTAATTTTTCTCGCTCTTTTCTTTCTTTTATGTTTGAGTGTTTGAGGTGCTTAAGAGTTTCTAAAGACACAATGTGCAAAACAAAGAGGAATATTTATATTTAGCATGAAAGGGCAAGGCAGTGGAAGAGACTTGAGGCCAAATCGACTTAAGTTGGTCCATGGGATCTCTAGTCGGTCGATCACCTTTCCTTGAGAGGTAAAAGTTGACCGACCAGCAAAACTATCTAGAGAAGTTTTGCCTTCCAACTTTGATCCTATGTTCCACTTTGAAACTTCCACCCCTTTATTTTCCAATTAACTCTAAATTCATTAAAAATAATCAATTCCCACCCATTCAATACCCCGATCATCATTATAACCCCAGTTTGTCCATATGAAGTTCAATGATATTATATTCCATTACTAAAGAAATTATACTTTAACCCTCCTTAGTTTTAAGATTATCTATGAATATCTTGTCACTCACCACCCTTACCTGGTCCGAGGTCCAAGTAACCTTTATAACATCAATTTATCAAATTAAAATCTAATTGATCCAAAATTCATCTTCTAATTAATTAACTTTTTCTCCCCTAATCTTTCCACTAGAAGAGAAATTAAAGAGAACAAATCCAAATTCAATAGGATCTCTATCATTTCTGTTGGTGGTGATCGTGAGGTACTCGTACATGAGTATACTAGTGGTGGTGCTCTTGAACAAGAATGTCATTTCTCAGTATGGAGAACAGGTATCTCAACCTCTATCCCATCTCTCTTAGCCTCCACATCCATGGGCTTAAAGATTCACTCGGGATAAGTCTGACTTTGTCTCATTAAACTCTTTCCATAGGCTCTTTGGTGGCTTCTTTTGATTAGAAACCAAAATAGCAACACTTTTCTTCTTATTGATGCATGTGATCATAAGACCAAAATGGAGACCATTTGACATTCCACCTCATCAAATGCCCTCCGAATAACCCTAAAAATCAGCAAAGGAAAGTCAAGCTCAACACCAGTCCCAATACAATATAATCTAGCATAGGGGTTATAAAAAAATATATAATCTAGCATATGGGCTTGCTGAATTATAAAGTTAGATATGTGGGCTTTAGGGTCGATGTTATAGTTGGCTATCAGATTTATTTTCTAGGAGGGAGAATTCGATGTAGATTTTCCCTCACGATTGTACACGTGGAGGCCATGAAACTTAACCTAGGGGGGTGAATAGGTTTTTCAATTTTAGCCTAAATTCAAATCCAATTAAAACCTATATCTACCACAATTACCACCCCCACAAATACATAGTAATGAATGTGAGAATCCCTTTAATAATCACTAACCCTTGGAACAATTACGATTGATTTTAATTAATTCACTAAAGTCAATCTCACGGTGATCTCAAATCCTATAAATCCAATTGCACAATTATGGCTGATATGTAATCAAAAAATCAAAATATCAAGCACATACAACGCATGTGTGCTAATAAATGCAACTGCAAACAATAAACAATAAGGGGCATTATCAATTTGTGCCAACTCCTTGAGAAAAACCATGGGGAATCATTTGGGGTTCACCAAAGCCTAATTAAATATACGCCAATTCAATATAAAAGTACTTGATTCTTATACCTAAATCAATGCCCTTGACTAGATGTTCCTTTCCTTGCTATTTCTTTCTATTGAAACTCTATCTTCGACGTCTGGTGTAGCTTCACTTGGACTTCCCTCACTGCACGGTTCGTCTAGGCCTTGAATGATTATGGGCACCCCAACAATCCTCGGTATACATATACTAATTAGTTTGTTCACCAACAAGCTCTCCTACTTTATGTTGTGAGGATGGAAAGAATCATTAGTGGTAGCCTTTGAATTCTTAAGGATATAGGTTGTGGTGGAATTACCCAAGGTTGAAAGATAGATTTCTTCTAAAAAAAATCTCTCTAAAGGCTTTCTCAAGGCTTAACCTAGATGTGGAAAAGACACTAACTATTTATAGGTTCAGAGGAAGGGTAGTCTTAGTAAATAAGAAAACTCAGATTTGCAAACGATCAATCTATCAGTGGGAGGACAGTAATAGGTTGGTTGTCGTTGGAGCAAAAACTGTGTTCCAATCCTGACTAAGCCAAGCACCACTAGAGCAACTATGAGCACCGAATGAGTGACCATGGAGATTGCTCGAGCGAGCTCATAGGGCGAGCCATGTGTTACCTTCCGTGACTTTTTTTCCTTTTTCTCCCAGATTTTAAACTATGCTTAAGATGGGATGGCCCTTACATAATGTGTACAATTTTTTTTTGCATGGAGTTGTGGAATTGGAGATTCAAAAAACTGGGGAGATTTTTAAAGTGAACGGTCAACGATTGAAGCCATTCTTGGAAGACTTACCAACATAAGAGTTTGTGGAGGAGCTAGTTAATCTGGTTTATCGGGATCTTTCGAATGAGTGTTTATTTTTCCTATGTGTTATGTTGTACAGTAGCTATTGTTTAGTTTATTTTACTTTTTTTTTTTTTTTGCATTTTAATATCTTTTGGAGAATGCTTTTCAGGTGACCTCGTTCCCTTCTATCTTGTATTAGTAATCTTGCATATAGATATTTCTGTCACATTGAGGACAATACATAATTCAAGTTGGGGGATGAGGATGGTGAGGGCTTACACCGTTTTTTTTTGTGCTCTTATTTGTGTGTTTTATTTTTGTTTGTGTGACTTGTTTTCTTTTTGTTTGATTGTGCTCTTGTAAAAAAATTGAAAAAAAAAAAAGAAATTTATTCTTTAGTTATTTTGGAAGTCTAATGCTTGAATTAAATTCTTTGAGAATTTTGATATGCATATAGTAATTTAAGTTGACTGCATATAGACTATTGAATGAAATCTATTATATGCTTGAGTATTATGCGCCATTATAATCAAGAACTCAAAATTTTATGCACCATGATCATCTAGTTCTTATGATTTGTTGAAATGGATTTGTTTTTCAAAGCATAAAATGTATAGTTGTGACAAATATATTACCGTGTGAATGTAGAGCCTTAACATTTTTGGAGGGTTATATGACAATTACTCAAGCATGAGTTCTTTCATTATTTCTTTCAATACTCTTATTATGTTTGTTTTGGTTAGAGTATGATGAAAGATTAGTCGATTGTATCCCCATTAATTAAAGTTGCCATTGTTTTTAGGAAATAATTTTAGGTCTTCTTTTGGATATTTTGCGCCTTAACCTGTTCATTCTTAAAAAAATTTCCTCGAAGCCATGATTGAGCTCGTCTGAATGTTCAATTCTTAGTCATAAAAGTTTAACCTAGCCAAGAAAAATATAGACCTCACCTTAGTTGTCCCTTGAACTATTCAATTGTTATCAAGAAATTGGGAGATTTATGGGCTGTTTGGTATGGGGATTTGGGGGGTTTTGGAACATGGGTTGGGAACTAACCCCCCTTAAACCTATGTTTGATAACTAAACATTAAACCTAGGATTTGAAATCTGACCCGATCATAACCCGGTTACAAAACCCAAGTTCATGGGTTTCATGAAACCCATGGGGTGGATGGATTTCATATGTGGATTTGGGGGTTTCATATTTAAATGACATTTATACCCCTCATATATCCATACCCATGTTTGGATTAAATTAGTTAAGAGGTAAAATAGTCATTTATATATAAATATATTATTATAATAATCATATATTCCTACGCATACCAAACGTGGGTATGAACAACATTGAATATTGAATCCCATCTTTGAGTCAAACCCGGGTTCGGACAAGCCAATCCAAACTCATCTCAAAAAGCATACCAAACATACCTGTAACACCCCGTACTTTCTTTTATATATTTGTATAGATATATATAGTAAAAGTTTGTTGTGAATATGTGGATATGTATAATGAGGTAAGAATAAACCATATAGATTTTAATAATAGGATAAATACTAGTGACGCATATTGATTGGGAAGTTTGAGTTTCAAAGATGTTGAAACTTGGAAATGGTGATTATATGAATTTCTAAATACTTTTAGGTCGAATAAGGTTTCCATTGAATCCGAGAGGTCGAAAAAAATTGGGAGAGGTAATATGAGATGTATTAGAAGTTAGGAAGTATTTTGGAGTAAAAACACATTTTTGAGAAAATTTGGTTATAAAGGATTTTGGACACTGTCTACTATTTCGATGATAACTTTTTATTTTCCATTCCAATTGATCTGAAATTTAGACAGTAGATAGTAGACATATAGGGCTACAAAAGTGTATTTCATGAAAATTTTTCAATTAGACCTCTAAATGGGTCAAAACTGCACTAGAAGTCGGAGAAAAAAATCTGGGCAGTGACTACCGGTAGTCGACAGGGCAGTGCAATCTGACTACCGGTAGTTAACCAGTAGTCAAGTGTACCAAGAGCTTTAGCTACCGGTAGTCGATGCTAAAATCTAAATTTTTTCTGTTCGCGAACAGCTTAATTTTCTTCTCTTTATAAATACCTTCCTACACTTCTTTATGCCACATTTCAACCCTTCAAACCCTAGAACAACATAGAGAGAGAGAAGGAGAGAACTCAAGATCAAAGGAAAATTAAAAGAGATTAAGGGTATATTCAGGAATCCAAGCCCTAGTTCTTCAATATTCAAGGTAGGGTTTTCTTTCATTTCCGTCCAATGATGTTAAGGTTATTATACATGTATATTTTGACTCTAAATAGTATGTATTTGTTACGGGTTCATGGTTTCTTAGTATTTTTACAAACATTCACATGATTTGAACAAAATAATAGTTTGAAATCCATCAAACCCTAGTTTTTTTTTGTGGAAAATATGAATTTCTCTCTATATCTTCACATCCTCTGGATTTCTAACATGCTAGAGCTTTGTGTTGGGTATTAAAATGGTAGTATTGATGATCTCATGCCTATTTCCTTTAAATTTGTCTTTTGTAACATGATTTGCGAAATGAGTATATTTTCTTAAATTGTTTTATTATGTACAATGCTTGTGAAAGTTGGGAAAGTTGTGGAATTGCTTACATATGAGGTTTTGAGTATATTGTTGGAATGTTACTCTTGTGTATGGTGTTGTGAAGGACTTTGATTACTTCGAGATCTATCGTAGGGTGTTAGAGGTCAGTCTATCCCAATGGGGGGTGAGATGGTTACCTAATGCCCGTAATGGATTGTTGTTTGTGAGAGCAACCATTATTGTTCACTTTCGAGACAAAAGGGGTTAGTCTACTAGATCCTTGGGAGGATTTCGTCAATGCCGTTGGAGGCGGTATACGCCCTTACTAAAGAGATATAGGTGAACGAGGTAGAATCATTGGGTAGATTCATGAGAAGCGACAACCTACTTGAGTATTACCAAATAGAAGTTATTGTTCACTGTACCAAATATTATTTCTCCAAGAGTTTGGGTAGTATGGGATGCCGCGATAACTTGTGGAAATGGTGTATGGTGGAGTGGATTATGTTGAAAATTATTTATCAATTAAACTTGGTTTTATTCTCTTTCAATTTTGTATTACTGTACAAACTTGAGATCTCTTTTAAAATGTCCCGATTTTATTTATTTAAAAAAATTCATTTATATTTATGTGCGAAATGTGACCTACTTGTTTTACTTGATTTTAAAACCTTGAATGGGTTTGGAAGGATTTTCCTACAGAGTCTTGTGCTCACCCCCCACCTACAAATATTTCAGATTGTACTCTTGAGGAGGAGTTGGGACTCGAGGAGCCCATACCCTGGGAGATTCAGCAAGACGGGAGTGTGGATCTCGAGGAGGACTCTTAGATTGACACTACATTTTGCTCTAGACTAGGATGTTATTTTGAAACAATGTAAAGTCTAGTCATATTTTGTAATTCTACTGTATTATCATAGTTATTAGATTTGGGGGATGTAAAGGTCATAGCTTGGCCTATTCTTTTGGGATAACATGTAAATTTGATGGATTGATTTTTTTATGGTAAGTAAATGGACCCGGTGTGGTCATTATAGTAGAATTGCATAGGTTGGGTTTGTGGTAGAGCTCCCCGTACAAGGAAGACTCTGCCCGAATTTTGTTACATTATAAATTATTAATGTAATGTTGATGGATTACTTAGTGCTCTCATGTTTAAATGGTTATTAGAATGTAATGCCGTCCAGGGTGATATTTGGGGCGTTACAGAAATGGTATCAGAGCCATGACTTTAGGTCTTACATGGGAGCTGTAGGTTATGGATGTCCACTAGGGAGTTAGGACTAGGGTGAAAATACATATTAGTTAATGTTTCACTAGTCTTATGCCTTAGTTAAAGCTATAGTTATGTTCTCTTGTACTTCAATTAAACTTAATGGTGAATTGATATGCAGGATGGAAGGAGGAAGAAGACGTGGTCGTGGTAGAGGCAATGGTGGCCAAGCAAATCCATCACCACCACCACCCCCCGACGCCATGCAGGGTATTTACCAATGCTTAAGGGAACTTACCACCCTAGTGCAACAACAAGGTGGGAACAACCACCACAATGGTGGAGTTTGTCCCTTAGCCCAAGTGCCGGGAAATGGGGACGAGAATCGGAGGATGGTGGCCCTTCAAAAATTTCTACGACCACATCCACCCACTTTCCAAGGGAGCTCAAATCCCTTAGATGCGGATCCATGGGTCCGCCGAGTGAAGAAAATCTATGAGGGTATGGGGATCACTGAGGACCTTCGGGTTGGTTTGGCTACTTATCTATTGGAAGGGGAGACTGATTACTGGTGGGAGTCAGTGAAGAAGAGGAGAGACACTGACACGCTCACCTTGGAGGAATTTGAGCAAAGCTTCAACGACAAGTATTTTCCCGAGGCTGTCAGAGATAAGATGAGTGCAGACTTTCTAGCCTTGCGATAGGGTAGTATGACCGTGGCTGAGTATGAGAGGAGGTTCGATGAGCTATCCCGTTATGCTTCAGAGTTCATATCCACTGTGGAGAGGAAGGCCAAGCGCTTCGAGCAGGGTTTGAGACCGACTATTAAAGAGAAACTTGTGGCACTCAGAATCCGGGACTACAGAGATTTGGTTGACAGAGCGACATTGGTGGAGAGAGACATTGATGACTCTCAGAGGAGACAGAGCAATGCTAGAGGAGGCCAGATCCGTACAGGTGCCAGTAGCAGTGGGGCACAGAGGGCATTACCAGACCGTCGCCCCGATCAAGCAATAGGCCAAAGACCTCCTGTACTATGAGGAGTGGGGCAAGCCCCAGCTAGACCCAGCACCGATCCTCGTCAATGCTTTGGATGTGGGGGAATTGGGCACTTCAGAAGCAACTGTCCATCATTTTCACCTTAGTCCAATCCTTCTGTCGGGCCATCAAATGCCAATAGGCCACCTCCACCGCCGAAACCATTGAGGGCTCAAGCTTCCGTTGCTACCAATCCGGGAATGGTATTTACCTTAACACAACCAGAGGAGGATGCCTCTAATGCCGTGATAGAAGGTATTGTTCTCCTCTACAATTCTTGGGCCAAAATTTTATTTGATCCTGATGCTACCCATTCTTTCATACGTACATTATATGCTCTCGAGTTGGGGTTAGAGTTCGGGGAACTCGAACATGCTTTGAATGTTGACCTACCTACGGGGGAACGATTGGATACTCAACGGGTGTGTCGAAGTTGTGTGCTTAGAATAGGGGAACACGAGTTGTTAGTAGACTTGATTGCATTAGATATGAAAGGGTACGGTGTAATCTTTGGGATGGACTTGTTGTCCACATTCCGGGCAGTGATGGATTGCTTTCGCAAGAGAATCACATTCCAATTACCAGGCGGAGTGGTTTTCCATTTTGTGAATGACCGAAACTCTTCCCATCCATTCCCTACTACGGGAAGTAAATTCTTAAAAGCTAAGGCTGGGAGCCACTTGAGTTTCTTGGCTAGTTTGATAGGAGATGATCGGGATAGATCTCAGTCAAGTATTTTAGTGATAGTATCGGATTTTCTGGATGTCTTCCCAGATGAATTATTAGAGTTACCGCCACAGAGAGAGATTGAGTTTGCCATTGATCTCTATCCGAGAACCGAACCTATTTCTATTGCTCCTTATCGGATGGCGCCTTTAGAGTTGAAGGAGCTAAGGAAACAATTGGACCACTTATTGGCAATTGGCTTCGTTCGTCTGAGCACTTCACCTTGGGGAGCCCCAGTCCTCTTTGTGAAGAAGACGGATGAAACACTTCGGTTATGCACGGATTATCGACGGTTGAATCGTGTGACGGTGAAGAACAAGTATCCCTTGCCACACATTGATGATTTATTTGATCAGTTGAGGTGTTCTAAGTTCTACTCCAAGATTGATCTTCACACAGGGTACCATCAACTGCGTATTAAGGAGGAGGATATTCCTAAGACTACTTTTTGTACCCGATATGGTCACTTCGAGTCTACGATAATGCCGTTCGGATTGACTAATGCTCTAGCAGCCTTCATGGATTTGATGCACAGGGTATTCCGGCCATATCTAGATCAATTTGTCATTGTGTTTATTGATGACATATTGATTTATTCCCAGACACAAGAAGAACATGCACATCATCTCTCCGTTGTACTCCAGACGTTGAGGGTGTATAAACTGTATGCGAAGATGAGTAAATACGAGTTTTGGATGAAGAAAGTAAAATTTCTTGGTCATGTTGTGTCCGAGCAAGGGGTAGCTGTGGATCTCGCAAAGATTGAGGCCGTGATGAAATGGGAACCACCAAAGAATGTGACCGAAATACGTAGTTTCTTGGGGTTAGCCGGCTATTATCGTAGGTTTGTGGAGGGGTTTTCAAAGCTTGCACTGCCGATGACTCGCCTCACAAGAAAGGGAGAAAATTTTGTGTGGACTCAAGCGTGTGAGCTGGTCTTTCGCACCTTGAAGGCAAAGTTGACAACAGCGCCTATCCTTATTATACCGAGTAGTGGGGAAAGATACGACGTCTGCACCGATGCTTCGCTACGAGGCCTGAGATGTGTTCTAATGCAAGGGGGTAAGATAGTTGCTTATGGCTCGAGGCAACTCAAGACTCATGAGCATAACTATCCCACTCACGACTTGGAGCTGGCCGCTGTGGTCTTTGCTCTTAAGTTGTGGAGGTGTTACTTGTATGGAGAGAAGTTCCATATGTATTCGGATCATAAGTGCCTCAAATACATATTCACCCAGAAAGACTTGAATCTTCGGCAAAAGAGGTGGATTGAGTACTTAGAAGATTATGATTTTACACTCAATTATCATCCGGAGAAGGCTAATATGGTAGCGGATGCACTGAGTAGGAAGTCTAGGGGTGAAATCAATGTTCTTATGGCTCATCGGTGGAAGATGATTGAGGCATTGGAGGAGTTTGATTTGTGGGTCGATAGACAAGATGATCGACCATGCTTGTTTAACTTGTTGGTAGCTCAACCAATTCTCCGACAAAGGATTGTGGAGTTGCAACGGTTGGACCCTGAGTTGGAAGCTATCCGGGATAAGTTGGAGAGGAATGAAGTGATGGAAGATTGGTCGATTCATGGTGATAAGTTATAGTTTTGGGGAAGACTATGTGTGCCAAATGATGACCAAGTGAGGGAAGAAGTGTTGAATGAGTGTCACCGATCCAAGATCTCTATACATCCAGGGAGTACAAAAATGTATAGAGACATGAAACGACAATATTGGTGGAGTGGAATGAAGAAGGATGTAGCAAAATTCATTTCAAGGTGTACGGGATGCCAGCAAGTGAAGATTGAGCACCAACAACCCGGAGGGTTATTACAGTCTCTGCCTATCTCAGAGTGGAAGTGGGATCATATCACCATGGACTTCGTGTCGGACATTCCACGGACTTCAAGAGGGCATAATGCCGTATGGGTTATCGTAGATCGACTCACCAAGTCAGCTCACTTTTTGGGGATAAAGACCACAGACTCGTTAGAGACCTTGAGCAGACTGTACATTCGAGAGATTATTCGATTGCATGGAGTTCCACTTTCTATCATGTCGGATCGCGATTCTCGTTTTGTGGCGCGTTTCTGACGAAGTCTACAACAAGCCATGGGGACAGAGTTATATTTTAGCACCGCTTTCCATCCTCAAACCGATGGCCAATTCGAGAGAGTGATTCAGATTGTGGAAGACATGTTACGTGCTTGCGCGTTGGACCTCAAGGGGAGTTAGAGCGATCATTTACCGTTGGTAGAATTCGCGTACAACAATAGCTACCAAGCAAGTATCGGGATGGCACCATATAAAGCTTTGTATGGAAGACCTTGTAGATCCCCGACTTGTTGGTTGGAAGCCGGCGAGAGTAGTATGTTTGGGCCCGAGATTGTGCGGGAGACAACGGAGAAGATTCAGCTCATTCGGAAGAGATTACGCACAGAACAGAGTCGACAAAAGAGCTATGCGGATAGAAAAAGAAGGCCTTTGGAATTCAAGGAGGGAGATTTTGTATTTCTTAAAGTGTCCCCCAAGAAGGGCGTACTTAAATTCGGCAAAAAAGGAAAACTTGCTTCAAGGTACATCGGTCCATTCGAAGTGGTCAAGGCAGTGGACAAGATGGCGTATCAACTTCGGCTACGAGCACAATTATCAGGAGTACATGACGTATTTCATGTTTCGATGTTGAGAAAATGCCAACCGGATACCGCGCATATTATGGATGTAGAGGATATTGAAGTACGAGAGGGAGTCACCTATGAAGAGCAGCCGATGAAGATTCTTGACACCAAGGAGAAAGTGCTTCGCAACAAAGTCATTAAGTTGGTAAAATTCGTGTGGCAAAACCATGGCGTGGAAGAGGCTACGTGGGAACCGGAGTTGGAAATGCGGGAGAAGTATCCGTATTTATTCCCTACTCCAGGTAAGTTTCGAGGACGAAATTTTCTTTAAGGGGGGTGGATTGTAACACCCCGTACTTTCTTTTATATATTTGTATAGATATATATAGTAAAAGTTTGTTGTGAATATGTGGATATGTATAATGAGGTAAGAATAAACTATATAGATTTTAATAATAGGATAAATACTAGAGACGCATATTGATTGGGAAGTTTGAGTTTCAAAGACGTTGAAACTTGGAAATGTTGATTAGATGAATTTCTAAATACTTTTAGGTCAAAATAAGGTTTCCATTGAATCCGGGAGGTCGGAAAACATTAGGAGAGGTAATATGAGTTGTATTAGAAGTTAGAAAGTATTTTGGAGTTAAAACACATTTTTGAGAAAATTTGGTTATAAAGGATTTTGGACACTGTCTACTATTTCGATGATAACTTTTTATTTTCAATGCCAATTGATCTGAAATTTGGACAGTAGATAGTAGACATCTAGGGATACAAAAAATGTATTTCATAAAAATTTTTCAATTCGACCTCTAATAGGTCAAAACTGTACTGTAAGTCGAAGAAAAAAATCTGGGCAGTGACTACCAGTAGTCAACCGGTAGTCGACAGGGTAGTGCACTCTGACTACCGGTAGTTAACCAGTAGTCAAGTGTACTGAGAGCTTTAGCTACCGGTAGTCGATGCTAAAAAATGAATTTTTTCTGTTCGCGAATAGCCCAATTTTCTTCTCTTTATAAATACCTTCCTACACTTCTTTATGCCACATTTCAACCCTTCAAACCCTAGAACAACATAGAGAGAGAGAGGAGAGAACTCAAGATCAAAGGAAAATTACAAGAGATTAAGGGTATATTTAGGAATCCAAGCCCTAGTTCTTCAATATTCAAGGTAGGGTTTTCGTCAATTTTCGTCCAATGATGTTAAGGTTATTATACATGTATATTTTGACTCTAAATAGTATGTATTTGTTATGGGTTCATGGCTTCTTAGTATTTTTACAAACATTCACATGATTTGAACAAAAAAATGGTTTGAAATCCATCAAACCCTAGTTTTTTATTTTGGGAAATATGGATTTCTCTCTATATCTTCACATCCTCTGGATTTCTAACATGCTAGAGCTTTGTGTTGGATATTAAAATGGTAGTATTGATGATCTCATGCCTATTTCCTTTAAATTTGTCTTTTGTAACATGATTTACGAAATGAGTATATTTCCTTGAATTGTTTTATTATGTACAATGCTTGTGAAAGTTGGAAAAGTTGTGGAATTGCTTATATATGAGGTTTTGAGTATATTTTTGGTATGTTACTCTTGTGTATGGTGTTGTGAGGGACTTGGATTACTTCGAGATCTGTCGTAGGGTGTTAGAGGTCAGTCTATCCCCGTGGGGGGTGAGATGGTTACCTAATGCTCGTAATGGATTGTTATTTGTGAGAGCAACCATTATTGTTCACTTTTGAGACAAAAGGGGTTAGTATACTAGATCCTTGGTAGGATTTCGTCAATGCCGCTGGAGGCGGTATACACCCTTCCTAAAGAGATATAGGTGAACGAGGTAGAATCATTGGGTAGATTCATGAGAAGCGACAGCCTACTTGAGTAATACCAAATAGAAGTTATTGGTCACTGTACCAAAAATTATTTCTCCCAGAGTTTGGGTAGTATGGGATGCCGCGATAACTTGTGAAAATGGTGTATGGTGGAGTGGATTATGTTGGAAATTATTTGTCCATTAAACTTGGTTTTATTCTCTTTCAATTCTGTATTACTGTACAAACTTGAGATCTCTTTAAAATGTCCCAATTTTATTTATTTAAAAAAATTCATTTATATGTATGTGCGAAATGTGATCTACTTGTTTTACTTGATTTCAAAACCTTGAATGGGTTTGGAAGGATTTTCCTACAGAGTCTTGTGCTCACCCCTTACCTACAAATATTTCAGATTGTACTCTTGAGGAGGAGTTGGGACTCGAGGAGCCCGTACCCTGGGAGATTCAGCAAGACGGAAGTGTGGATCCCGAGGAGGACTCTTAGCTTGACACTACATTTTGCTCTAGACTGAGATATTATTTTGAAACAATGTAAAGCCTAGTCATATTTTGTAATTCCGCTACATTATCATAGTTATTAGATTTGGGGGATGTAAAAGCCATAGCTTGGCCTATTCTTTTGGGATAACATGTAAATTTGATGGATTGATTTTTTTATGGTAAGTAAATGGACCCTGTGTGGTCATTATAGTAGAATTGCACAGGTTGGGATTGTGGTAGAGCTTCCCGTACAAGGGAGACTCTGCCCGAATTTTGTTACAATATAAATTGTTGATGTAATATTGATGGATTACTTAGTGCTCTCATGCTTAAATGGTTATTAGAATGTAATGCCGTCCAGGGTGATATTTGGGGCGTTACAATAGCTTTAGGATGAAGGTTTGAACATGGTGTTGTGACTTCAACATTGCATTGTAAACCCCTAGAGTCATATCTTTATATGTATCAAGTAATTATTTTTAAAATGGAAATATAGGTGATGAGCACATTATATTTCATATCTAACGGCCTCATTAAATGCATTTCAACTCAACTTTTATATTTGAATACTTAGAGTATGTCCAAAATTATGAGTAACGTCGAATTTTGATGTTGCGAGTAATTTTGGTCTAACTCATGCATTTTGGAACCTTGTAACTAAGTATGGATTTGTGGTGAAGACATGGACACATTGCATGAGGATTTGGAGGCCAAAAAGTAAGAAAATTAAGGAGGTATTGATGCTTGGCAACAAAGGCACCAGCAACCCCATCATTGGGTTGCAGTGCCTCGGCTTTCCTTATTTTTTACCATGATCCACTTTGAATATTTAGTTATGACAATTCTATGAAGACTCAATCAGACGGTTGGATCAAAAGTTATGACAATTCTATGAAGACTGGTCTAGAGCAGAAAAAGTATATCGGTACGCTTTAGTTAAAGTTCGCCAAAACAGTAAAAAGTTGGGATTTTTGTGTTTTAAAACACTATTTTAAGCCCCATTTGTCCTATTCTTCTATTCCACTCTCACCACAAACCTCTTAGAACCCTAGGAGAAGATTAAGGGAAGAAGAAAAGGGAGAAAAAGAGTCTCTAAAGTTTGGGCTTTTGTTTGAAATTTTTGATTTTAAGGTAGGAGTTTCTTTCTATTCTCTTATGAGGCTAGAGTTTACTTATATGTATTCTTTTGTTAAATCGGTACGCTTTAGTTAAAGTTCGCCAAAACAGTAAAAAGTTGGGATTTTTGTGTTTTAAAACACTATTTTAAGCCCCATTTGTCATATTCTTCTATTCCACTCTCACCACAAACCTCTTAGAACCCTAGGAGAAGATTAAGGGAAGAAGAAAAGGGAGAAAAAGAGTCTCTAAAGTTTGGGCTTTTGTTTGAAATTTTTGATTTTAAGGTAGGAGTTTCTTTCTATTCTCTTATGAGGCTAGGGTTTACTTATATGTATTCTTTTGTCTCTAAATCTTATATATATGCTTTGAAAATGTTATTCCTTGACATTCTTGCAATTATTACCATGTTTTAAACAATGTTATGGTTGGGTGACCATTAAATCCCTTTTATTGACTTCAAACCCTAGTTTTCAAGAGAAATTGATTTTTCTCTTGATTTTTAATTTGTTCTTGATTTCAAAACTCTAGTGTTTGATATTGAACAACAAAATTGTATTTATGATAAGCTCTTGCATTTTTCTTCAATAGTTCTATTGATATACTATATCTGAAATTTGGGGATTTTGTATTTCCTTGGAAAATTGAGAAACTTGTTGGAAATTATATCTCTTAAGGATGTTTGGATAACCATGGGTGGCCGTTGACCGAGTATCGTAGAGTGGGTAGATGTGTTTCTTACTCTGTGCGAGTTTGAATTTTTTCAACCATTCGTAGTGGGGTTGGTGCGTTCTGAAGACCAAAACACTATTCGCTCACTGGTGTCGATGAGAAGGGTAAGTATACTACATCGTGGGTTGGATTCATCACTGCCACGAGTTGGCATACGCCCTTAGATTAACCCTAATTAGTGTGTAAATTAGAATAATTAAGTAGTCAATTTTGTAAGATAAAACAACTAAATAGTATGAATTATGTTTTGGGTGTGAATTAAAGTTTTTAATATTTTACGTTTGAAAGTATAGGGTCAAATGCAGAAATATCCGAGAATACAAGACTATTTTGTAAAGCTTGAAACTATGAATGACTAAAGTGCGATAAAGAAACTTGGACCAATCAGGAGGTGACACATGGACCAATGAAAACACGACACATGGACCAATGAAGAGACAACATTTGGCACACTTAGAGCATGACACTTGGACCAATCAGGCAATAACACTTGGCGCACTTAGAGGACGACACCTGGCGGACTGAGGAGGTGACACCTAGCACCACTGCACGCCACCACCTTCCGAAAGGTGATGGTAGCCTTCCTAAAACCTCCTTAGCCTTCCTAAACCCTCCTAGCCTTCCTAAAGGCCCCCTTGGCCGTGTAATTCCCCCCTCTATAAATAGAGGCTGATTTCTCCTTTCTCAAACCATTCACCAACATTCCCTCCAGGCTTTAGCCTTTCTCTCTAGCCTTCCTACCTTACCTCTACACTCACAAAACCAGCCCCTTACTTTACAAAACCAGCTGGCCTCCAAGTTCTAAAGAGAGAAAAGAAAAGAAAGAAAGAGAGAAAAGAGAAAGAAATAGCTAGCGGGTGTGATACCGTTTCTACATTTCTTTTGTATCTTTTTATTCAGATAGTTGAACTACCGCCACTTTTGTGTCTTGAATGATAATAAATGTGGTTGGGTATCAATTGTTCCCTGTGAAAGAAGTTTTACAGTTTACCGTTTAATTTCAGTTGTAATGAATACTACCCGCACTTCTTGCTTGTCTATAGTAATGGATCGTGAGTAGTCGTTTATACCATTCAAACTAGGGTAAACATATGTATAATATTGGTTAAGTTCTGGAAATGCTGATGTTTTATTTATATGTTTATTTATATATGTATTATATGCTTAATGCATGGTACAGTAATGTATGTAATTTTGGTGTTGTGCCTAGAATTATGTCATCAGTGTATCATAAGACCCGTCAGTTAAAGATCTACGGTGTTCCTACCGGTATGGCTTGTCCTCCATCGGAACACTGAGGATTTTCTACTGATGTGTGGTACAAAACCTAAATGATCCTCAGGGGTTATTAGGGTTGTTTAAATTATTTATAACTATATCGACAGTCTAACAATCACGGCGTTCCTACCGGTATGACTTGTTCTCCACTGGAATACTGAGGCTGTTTAACTGACATATATATATATCACAGATGACCTATTGGGTAATTCAAGAATTCCTCATGAATTGGCTTTGCCTTCTAGTTCACTTGAATTAGTCACTTGACACATCTATAACTAACTTTCCTAAGAAGTTGTTGTGTTATACTATATTACCACCAGTTAGCCTAAGAAGAGATTGTATTATGGTTTATTATATATACACTTATAATCATAACACCAAGGGAATAACTTAAGTATTCCTCATGAATGACTTGTCCTTCTGGTTTTCTTAGGTTAATTAATTGACGTGGATATAACCAACTTTCCTCAGAAGTTGCTAAGTTATGATTAATTACCACCAGCTAGCCTAAGAAGCGGCTGTGTTATGATATATATACATTAGACCTGCCGATTGACTTTCCAGTAAAATGAAAGTTAATTGTTGTGACGTAACATTTCCAGTAAGTTAAACAATAAAAAGCATATGGATCCCTAAACTGAAGGGTATCTTTTAAATATCTGCCATTAATCTACTTTAATTATGCATTTTATTATCTCTGCACTTTATTTTCGCATTTCTTTTATTTAAATAAGCAAGTTATCAATCTAAGCTCACATCACAAGCTACCAAACAGCACACTACTTCAAACAACAACTTTAATGTTTTTATTTTTGTTTTTAATTTTTAATTTTTTTTAAATCTAAATTACTGAAAACTTTTTGTGGGATCGATACTTGGACTTAAAATCGAGAAAACTACAATTCGACCACTTATACTTAGGTGTATAATATAATATCATTCAAATACACTAAAAAGTGCGAATCACTCTTCCTAAATATAAATCCCCGCATGTAATAGAACTTGTACCAACTCTAATTAATGTAAAAATGTATGTTATATAAGTTTGGGTTGGCCTTGAAAGGTTTTAGAATGAATTGTAAATGAAAAATAGGCCAAACATGCAAAACTGGACAAACTGTACCGGTATGCGTACTGGTACGCCGAGGTCCAGTAGGCAAGTCGTACCGGTACGTGTATCGGTACACGTTGTGAAAACTTGAAATTTTAACACTCGTTTGTCAAGATTTTGGGCTAGGCATTTCATCCTTCTATTGTTGTAAATGGACAATGATAGAGTATCAATTGTGGTATGTTGGGCCTTGAAAGAACAAATCAATTAAAGATTTACTTAGCCATCGTATTTTAAAGTTTTGGTAAACATTTACTCAGGTATTAGGATTAATCATAAAACTAAATATTTTTAGGTCAAACTAAGGTCTCCATTGAATTCGGAAGGTCAAAAAATATTGGGAGAGGTAATATGGGGTATTAGAAATTAAGAAGTATCCCGGAGCGAAAGCAAACTTTAAAGAAAATTTAGGTAGAAAAGATCTTGGACACTGCTTAGTATTTTAGCCATAACTTTTTATTCTGATGTCTATTGGATCTGAAGTTTGGAACACATATAGTAGATATATAGGGCTACAAAAATGTATTTCATGAAAATTTTCCAATTCGATCTCTAAATGGGTCAATACTGTACTGGAAGTTGATGTAAAAATCTATCAGTCAAACCGTATCGGTATGCCGAACTCCAGTAGCTAAACCGTACTGGTACGCGTATCGGTACGATTTATCTGAGGCTTTCCAAACAGTAAAAAAAATATGGAATTTTGTTATTTTAAAACACCCCTCTAAGCCTCATTTGCCCCATTCTTCCATTCCATTCTCACCCCACACCTCTTAGAACCCTAAGAGAAGATAAAGGGAGAAAGAAAAGAGAGAAAGAAGGTCTTCAAAGTTTGGGTTCTTGCTTGAGATTCTTGAATCAAGGTAGAGGATTTCTTCTCTTTCTCTTACAATGAGATTAGGGCTTATGTATATATATATATGTTTTGTTTTAAATGTTATATATATGATATGAAATCATCCTCTCTTAGTCTTTTAAGCAAGGATTACATGTTTTTAACAAAGTTAGGGTTGAATACCCATGAAATCTCCTTTTGTATTTCAAAACCTTAGATTTTGGAGAGTGATGGATTTACTTCTTAAATTCTTCATTTATTATTGATGTTGGAACCATAGAACTTGGTGTGAGTAATAAAATGATATTGTTGTGATCTCTTGTACTTTTCATATTTGGTTATTGGAATTATCACATGATGAATTTGGGGATTTTGTTAATACTTTGAAAATTGCTTTTAAATCGGGAACTTGTGTAATTGTTGGGTATTTGAGAAAATAGTGGGTAATGTATTGCTTGTATAGTTGTATGGACAAATATGAGTGAGAGGTTCTTTGTAAGGATGCTCATTCCTTATCAAGAGGTTCCTTATAAGGATGCTTGAGAAACCAAATCTTGAGGGTGAGGGGTTTCTTGTAAGGATGTTCATGCCAAAAGAAGACAATATGTACTCTTCTCAAGAGGTTCCTTGTAAGGATTCTTGAGAAATCAAACCTTGAGGGTGAGAAATTCCTTGTAAGGATGCTCAAGCCAAAAGAGGACAATGTGTGATCTTCTCAAGAGGTTACTTGTAAGGATGCTTGAGAAATCAAACCTTGAGGGTGAGATGTTCCTTGCAAGGAGACTCATGCCAAAAGAGGACAATGTGTGATCTTCTCAAGAGGTTTTGTATAAGGATGCTTGAGAAACTAAACCTTGAGGGTGAGAGGTGCCTTGTAAAGATGCTCATGTCAAAAGAGGACAATATGAGATTTTCTCAAGAAGTTCCTTGTAAGGATGCTTGAGAAACTCAAACATTAAGGGTGAGAAGTTCCTTGTAAGGATGTTCATGCCTTGAAGGACAATATTATATCATGTGTAGGAAATGGTTTATAGATTGGAAATAGATGTTTATTGGAACTTGGTTGGTATTGTTCATTTCTATTATTATTGCTACTTAAACTTGAGATCAATTGTAAAATGTCCCTATTTTACTTCAAAGATTATATATGCTTTTTGTGAAATGAGACCGACATTTTTATATACATTTTTTCTAAATCTTGTTAGAGTTTGGGAAGATTTTGCTACAAAACTTCGTGCTCGTCCCCTACAAATTACATATTTTCAGATTATGAGTTGGAGGAGGAGATTAGAGTTGATGAGCCAGCACATTGGGAGGCACCACCCGAGGAGAATCTAGACCCCGAGGTGGACCTATAGAGACCTAGCTTCTGTTGTACTAGACTTGAGAATTTAGAAGTCTAGTTTTCTTTTGTATTTCCGCTGCAAGTGTAATTTAATTCATTTGGGATGTAAATGCCATAGCTTGGCTTATTCTTTTGGAATGATCTTATTACTTTTATATATGATGAATGGAAAATTTTATATTGATGAATTTATTTAGTGCTCTCATGATGTGAATGGTGATTAGCATGTAATGCCATCCTAGGAGGTATATGGGGCGTTACAGATTTTTGTAACAGAGCCTAGACTTTAGGTCTTACATGAGAGTTGTAGGTTATGGACTATCACTAGAGTATTAGGTTAGGTTGAAGAAAATTTAGGCTTGAATTTGTTTGAGGTTATATGTTTATCAAATTGGGTATTTTGTTGTTTAGTTAGGTTAGGTGTTTATTTATTTATTTCGTTCGAATTTGTTGAGTTGTCTCGCTACGTAATCGAGTTTGTGGCCACTGATGAAAAGTGGGCTAAATGTTTTGAACAAATTTTGAGGCCTTCCATCCGCGAGAAGCTAGTTGCACTCCGAATTCAAGAATACATAGATCTAGTGGAATGGACGAACGCGGTGGAGAGAGACACACATGAGATCAGATGACCTTATCAAGCTTCAAGTCAAAGGAACCAAGCAGTTCGAGAAGTTGGGGTTACTCAAGGGAGAGTAGCCACTAACACACGTCAATGCTTTGCTTATGGAGGGGTGGGGCACTTCAGAAATAACTACCCATCGTTGCCACCAAGGACCAATCAAGTAATCATACATAGTGTTGATAGTATCAAATTTTTCGGATGTTTTCTCCAATGAATTATCAGGGTTACTCCCACAATATGAGATTGAGTTCACAATCGATCTCTATCCAAAAATCGAACCAATATCCATTGCTCCCTATTGAATGGCACCCTTGGAGTTAAAGGAGCTAAGGAAGCAGTTGGATCATTGTTAGCCATTGGATTTATCCGTTTAAGCACTTCACCTTGGGGAGCCCCAGTCCTATTTGTGAAGAAGCATAATAAAACGCTTTGATTATGCACGGACTACCGAAGGTTGAATCGGGTAACAGTGAAGAATAAGTATCCGTTGCCACGAATAGATGACTTATTTGATCAACTGAGGGGTTCTAAGTATTACACCAAGATTGACCTTCGCATAGGTTACCATCAATTGCAGATCAGGGAGGAGGATATTCCTAAGACTGTTTTTCGTACCCGATAAGGTCATTTCGAGTACACGATAATGCTGTTTGGATTGATTGATGCACCCGCAGCCTTCATGGATTTGATGCACAGGGCATTTCAACTGTATCAAAATCAGTTTTTCATTGTGTTCATTGATGACATACTAATCTATTCATGAACCCATGAAGAACATGAAAGTCATCTCACGATTGTGCTCCAAACGTTGAGGGAGCATAAGTTATATGCTAAGATGAGTAAGTGCGAGTTTTGGATGAAGGAAGTAAAATTCTTTGGTCATGTTGGGTCCGAGCAAAGGGTAGTTGTTGATCCCGCGAAGATTGAGGCCGTAATGAAATGGGAACCCCCAAAGAATGTGATCGAAATAAGTAGCTTCTTGGGTTTAGCAGGTTACTATCGGAGGTTTGTGGAAGGGTTCTCCAAGCTAGCAATGTCGATGACTCACCTTATGAAGAAGGGAGAGAAGTTCTTGTGGACTCAAGCGTGTGATCTAGCCTTTCGCACCTTGAAGGAGAGGTTAACAACAACTCCTGTCCTCGTCATACCGAGTAGTGGAGAAGGATACGATGTGTACACCGATGCTTCACTACGGGGCTTAGGATGTGTGCTAATGCAAGAAGACAAGATAGTTGCTTATGGTTCGAGGCAACTCAAGATTCTATAGCATAATTATCTCACTCATGACTTGCAGCTTGCTGTTGTGATTTTTGCTCTTAAGTTGTGGAGGTATTACTTGTATGGCGAGAAGTTCTAAGTGAATTCGGATCATAAAAGTCTCAAGTACATATCCACCCAAAAAGACTTAAATCTTTGGCAAAGAAGGTGGATTGAGTACCTAGAAGACTATGATTTTACACTCAACTACCATTCGAGGAAGGCGAATATAGTTGCTAATGCACTTAGTAGGAAGTCTCGGGGTGAACTCAATGTTTCCATAGGTGAATGGAAGTTGAAGGATGCCCTTGGAGATTATGATCTATGGGTTGGAGAAGATGGATCACGACCATGTTTGTTCAATCTTATAGCTCAACCTACTCTCCAACGTAGGGTTGGGGAATTGCAATGTGTGGATCCTGAATTAGTGTCGTGTTCAGCTAAATTGGAGAATGGAGAAACTATGAAGGGTTGGTCTTTGAGAAATGGAGAATTGAGATTTGGGGAGAAGCTACGCATTCCCGATGATTCGTCCCTAAAGAAGGAGATACTTAGAGAGTGTCATCGCTTTAAGTTTGCTATCCACCCCGGTAGCACTAAAATGTATAGGGACATGAAGCACCAATATTAGTGGAAGGGAATGAAGAAGGATGTGGAAAGGTTCATAGCACGATATACGGTGTGCCAGCAGGTGAAGATCGAACATCAAAAGCCAGGAGGATTACTACAGTCTTTGTCTATCCCAGAGTAGATGTGAGATCACATCACCATGAATTTCGTATCGGGTTTACCACGGACGTCACACAGACATAATGCAGTATGGGTTATTGTGGATAGACTCACCAAGTCTGCTCATTTCTTGGGTATGAAGACCACGGACACATTCGAGACTTTGAGTCAGTTATATATCCATGAGATTGTGTGATTGCATGGAGTTCTGCTTTCTATCGTATCAGATGGGGACAAAGTTACACTTCAATACGACATTTCATCCCTAAACGGATGGCCAATCCGAGAGGGTGATACAGATTGTGGAGGATATGCTACGTGATTGCGCGTTAGACTTCAAGGGGAGTTGGAGCTACCATTTACCGTTGGTAGAATTTGCGTACAACAACAGCTATCAGACAAGTATTGGGATGACACCATATGAAGCATTGTTTGGAAGACTTGTAGATCCCCGACATGTTGGTTGAAAGCCAGTGAGAGTAGTTTGTTTGGACCAGAGATTGTTCGAGAAACAACCGAAAAAATTCAACTCATTCGGGAGAGGCTATGCATGGCACAAAGTCGACAAAAAAGCTATGCGGATCAAAGACGAAGACCCTTAGAATTCAAAGTAGGAGACTACGTGTTCCTCAAAGTTTCACCCAAGAAGGGAGTATTTCGCTTCGGCAAGAAAGAAAAGTTAGCGCCAAGATATACCGGACCATTTGAAGTGATCAAGGTGGTGGGAAAAACGGCGTATCAGTTGCGGTTACCATCTCAATTGTCAGGGGGTGCATGACGTGTTCCACGTTTCAATGTTACGGAAATGTCAAACGGACACAAGGCCGGTCGTGGACTTGGAAGATATAGAAGTTCAAGATGGAGCAACATATGAAGAACAATCGGTGAAAATTCTCGATACTAAGGAGAAAGTGTTTTGCAACAATGTAACACCCCGTAGTTTCTTTTATAAATGTATATAGTTATGGGATAGATAATTATTGTTAAAATGAGGATATGTATGATGATGAAAGAGTGAATCACATAGGTTAAAACATTAGAAATGAATAATTGGGAGACAAATGGATTTGAGAAGTTTAAGTTTCAAAGACATTTAAGATTTGGAATTAGTTATTAGATAAGTTTCCAAATGTTTCTAGGTCAAGATAATGTTTCCATTGAATCTGGAAGGTCGAAAAACCTTGGGAAAGGTAATATGAAGTGCATTAGAAACTTGGAAGACGGAGGAAGACTCTGTCTGCTGAGTGGTACTGGTACCCCGATTCCAGAAGGTTTTTGGTACCGGTACTGGGTACCGGTACCCCGATTCCAGAAGGTTTTTGGTACCGGTACTGGGTACCGGTACCATCTGGTACCGGTACACCCGAAAAAAAAATTGGACATTTAATGTCGCGACCTTGGTCCAATTTTAGCCTTATAAATACCCAAGGTCGTCTATTTTGGCCCTATTTCGGCCACTCCAACATTAGAAACCCTAAGAGAGAAAGAAAGAAAGAGAAAAGAGGAAGGAAGGAAGAGAAAAACAAGAGTCAAAAAGGGTTTTCCAAGATCAAAACCCTAGTTTCCAAGAACACAAGGTAGGGGATTTCTTCTCTTTCTCTTACATTGAGGCTAGGTTTACTTATATGTATTCTTTATGCTAAAAATTATATATGTATGCTATAAATCAATGATTCTTGATCCTCATGAATATTAACATGCTTTAAACAATATAAGTGGTGGACCAACCATTAAACCCTAGTTTCCAAGAGAGATGAACTTTCTTCTCTAAATTTCGATTTACCCTTAATCTCAACACCTTAGTGTTTCACATTGAAAAATAAAATGATGTTGTTGTGATCTCTTGTATTTTTACATACTTAGTTATTGAAATTGTTACTTGATAAATTTGAGAATTTGGCTTATAAATTGGAGACTCTTGAAATTGTTGGGCATTTGAGAATATATGGGCTAATGTATTGCTTGGGTGGTGATTTGGAGAAACCTTGAGGGTGAGAGGTTCCTTATAAGGATGGTCATGCCAAGAGAGGACAATTTATAACATTATCAAGAGGTTCCTTATAAGGATGCTTGAATAACTCAAACCTTGAGGGTGAGAGGTTCCTTATAAGGATGCTCATGCCAAGAGAGGATAATTTGTAACATTATCAAGAGGTTCCTTATAAGGATGCTTGAATAACTCAAACCTTGAGGGTGAGAGGTTCCTTATAAGGATGCTCATGCCAAGAGAGGATAATTTGTAACATTATCAAGAGGTTCCTTATAAGGATGCTTGATTTGGATAAACCTTGAGGGTGAGAGGTTCCTTATAAGGATGCTCATGCCAAGAGAGGATAATTGGTAACATTATCAAGAGGTTCCTTGTAAGGATGCTTGAAATAACTCAAACCTTGAGGGTGAGAGGTTCCTTGTAAGGATGCTCATTCCTAAGAGAACAGTAGTATATCATGTGTTGGAAAATAATGATATTTTGAAATGGATGATTATGGGGAATGGTTGTGATGGTGTATTTCTATTAATATTGTTATTTAAACTTGAGATCCGTTGTTAAATGTCCTTGTTTTACTTCAAACATTATGTATGCTATTTGTGAAATGAGACCATCCCTTTTAGATCTTTTTTTTTTTACAAACCTTGTTTGATTTTGGGAAGATTTTGCTACAGAGCTTCGTGCTCATCCCCTACAATTACATTTTTCAAATTTAGTGCTAGAGGAGGATCTCGACATCGACGACCCGGGACATTGGGAGGCTCCACTCGAGGGGAACCTAGATCCCGAGGTGGATATTTAGAGCCGTGGTTCTTTTGTACTAGACTAAAAAATTCTTTTGAACATTGTGTAGTCTAGTTTCTTTTGTAATTTCCGCTGCGCTATAATAGTAAACTTTTCATTGGGAATGTAAAGGCCAAAGATGGCATATTCTTTTGGGATATTGATGTAAATGTTATGAATCATGGCTACGAAGTCTTCTTTATTGATGGTTTATCTTAGTGCTCTCATGGTATGAATGGTTATTGAATGTAATGCCATCCAGGGTGTATTTTGGGGTGTTACAAACAAAGTCATCCAATTGGTAAAAATTTTGTGGCAACTTCATGGGGTGGAGGAAGATAAATGGGAACCCGAGCTGGAGATGCAAGAGAAGTATCCTCATTTGTTCACCATTTCAAGTAAGTTTCGAGGATGAAACTTTCTTTAAGGGGGTGGATTATAAACACCCGCATGTAATAGAACTTGTACCAACTCTAATTGATGTACAAATTTATGTTATATAAGTTTGGGTTGGCCTTGAAAGGTTTTAGAATGAATTGTAAATGAAAAATAGGCCAAACATGCAAAATTGGACAAACCGTACCAGTACGCATACCGGTACACTTTGTAAAAATTTGAAAATTTAACACTCGTTTGCCAATCTTTTGGGCTAGGCATTTTATCCTTCTATTTTTGTAAATGGACAATGATAGAGTATAAATTGTGGTATGTTGGGCCTCGAAAGAACAAATCAATTAAAGAGTTACTTAGCCCTTGTATTTTAATGTTTTGGTAAATATTTACTCGGGTATTAGGATTAATCACAAAACTAAATATTTTTTAGGTCAAACTAAGGTCTCCATTGAATCCAGAAGGTCGAAAAATATTGGGAGAGATAATATGGGGTGTATTAGAAGTTAGGAAGTATCCCGGAGCGAAAACAAACTTTAGAGAAAATTTGGGTAGAAAGGATCTTGGGCACTACTTAGTATTATGGCCATAACTTTTTATCCTAATGTCTATTTGATCTGAAATTTGAAATGTAGATAGTAAACATCTAGGGCTACAAAAATTTATCAATGAAAATTTTCCAATTCGACCTCTCAATGGGTCAAAACTGCACTTAAAGTTGATACAAAAATTTGTCAGTCAAACTGTACCGTTACGTGTACCGGTACGCTGAACTCTAGTAGCTAAACCGTACCGGTACGATTTGTTTAAGGCTTGTCAAATAGTAAAAAAAGACGGGATTTTGGTGTTTTAAAACACCCCTCTAAGTCTCATTTGCCCCATTCTTCCATTTCATTCTCACCCCACACCTCTTAGAACCCTAGGAGAAGATAAAAAGAGAAAGAAAAAGGAGAAAGAAGGTCTTAAAAGTTTGGGTTCTTGCTTGAGATTTTTGATTCAAGGTAGGAGATTTCTTCTCTTTCTCTTACATTGAGATTAGGTCTTATGTATATATGTATGTTTTGCTCTAAATGTTATATATATGATATGAAATCACACTTTCTTAGTTTTTTGAGTAAAGATTACATGTTTTTAACAAAGTTAAATCTCTTTTTGTATTTCAAAACCTTAGATTTTTTAGAGTGATGGATTTGCTTCTTAAATTCTTCCTTTATTATTGATGTTGGAACCATAGAACTTGATCTGAGAAATAAAATGATATTGTTGTGATCTCTTGTACTTTTTATATTTGGTTATTGGAATTATCACATGATGAATTTGGAGAGTTTGTTAATACTTTGAAAATTGCTTTTAAATCGGGGACTAGTGGAATTGTTGGGTATTTGAGAAAATAGTGGGTAATGTATTGCGTGTGTGGTTGTATGGACAAATATGACTGAGAGGTTCTTTGTAAGGATGCTCATTCCTTCTCAAGAGGTTCCTTGTAAGGATGTTTGAGAAACCAAACCTTGAGGGTGAGAGGTTCCTTGTAAGGATGCTCATGCCAAAAGAGGACAATATGTGATCTTCTCAAGAGGTTCCTTGTGAGGATGCTTGAGAAACCAAACCTTGAGGGTGAGAGGTTCCTTGTAAGGATGCTCATGCCAAAAGAGGACAATATGTGATCTTCTCAAGAGGTTCCTTGTAAGGATAATCATGCTAAAAGAGGACAATGTGTGATCTTCTCAAGAGGTTCCTTCTAAGGATACTTGATAAACTAAACCTTGAGGGTGAGAGGTTCCTTGTAAGGATGCTCATGCAAAAAAAAAGACAGTATGAGATTTTTTTAAGAGGTTCCTTGTAAGGATGCTTGTGAAACCCAAACATTGAGGGTGAGAGGTTCCTTGTAAGGATGCTCATGCCTTGAAGGACAATATTATATCATGTGTGAGAAATGGTTTATAGTTTGGAAATAGATGTTTATTAGAACTTGGTTAGTATTGTTCATTTTTGTTGTTATTGCTACTTAAACTTGAGATCAGTTGTAAAATGTCCTTGTTTTACTTCAAAGATTATATATGCTATTTGTGAAATGAGACCGGCCTTTTTATATTTTTTTTTCTAAACCTTGTTGGAGTTTGGAAAGATTTTGCTACAGAGCTTCGTGCTCGTCCCCTACAAATTACATATTTTCAGATTATGTGCTAGAGGAGGAGATTAGAGTTGATGAGCCAGCACATTGGGAGGTATAACCCGAGGGGAATCTAGACCCCGAGGTGGACCTGTAGAGACATAGCTTCTTTTGTACTAGACTTGAGAATTTAAAAGTCTAGTTTTCTTTTGTATTTCCGCTGCAAGTGTAATTTAATTCCTTTGGGATGTAAATGCCATAGTTTGGCTTATTCTTTTGGAATGATCTTGTTACTTTTATATATGATGAATGAAAATTTCTTATTGATGGATTTATTTAGTGCTCTCATGATGTGAATGGTGATTAGTATGTAATGCCATCTTAGGGGGTATTTGGGGGGTTACACTAAAGTTGATATCCTTGATAGGATTTGGGTGTGTGTGTGTGGGCCAAGATATTCTCGATGTGTTTATTTATGTGAATTATGCATCATACTTGAGATACTTATATACATTGTTGATCATTGTTTATTGTGCAAACGTTGGATTGAGATCCATGGTGAGTTGTGGCCTTGTACAAATGCTGAAAATAGTTTATTGTTGAAATGGCTCAATGTTGGAGCGGTTTAATTTGGGAATGGTTTATTATTGGGAAATTATTTTACCGTTCATTCAACTGTTGCTATTGTGTAAACTTGAGATATATTGAAATGTCCCTATTTTCTTTCCAAATGGATGTATGATTTTAGCGAAATGAAACCGACCTATTTTATATGTTTTCTAAACCTTGTTTGAGTTTAGGAGGATTTTTTTACAGAGCTTCATACTCACCCCCTACAACAAAATACTTTTCAGATTATAGCTTAGATGAAGAGCTCGGAGTCGATAAGCAGGTGAATTGGGAAGCTTCACTAGACGGGCACGTGGATCCCGAGGTGGATGCTTAGGGCGATAGTCTCCTATGTGCTAGACTAGAAAATTTATTTTGAGACTCGGTGGAGTTTAATATTTTTGTATTCTGCTGCAAGATTTAGTCTAATTCTTTTTGTGACGTAACTGTCATAATTTGACGTATTCTTTTGATATTATGACCGTGATTGACATATTCTTTTGGCATGATATTGTAGATATTATATATGATGAATGAAATTTTTTTTATTGTGAGATTTTATTAGTTTCTCTCATAATGTGAATGGTTTTAGATAGTAATGTCGTCCAAGGTGTATTTTGGGGCGTTACATGCATTATTTCATAGCTAAACATATTCACTTTAAGCTTGCTAATGTACTAATTCAGTTTACTTAGTATAGTTTGAGTATTAAGCCTTGATTTGGGTTTTTGTAGGTGGATTAGATGTAAAGTTTGAGCTTAAGCATGAAAAAAATGGCAAGAGACTAGTTGAGGTTGAGTTTACTCAAGTAAAGATGAAGCGGGGTGTCTTAGAAGCAAATTGGAAGAAAAAAAGGAGTTCTGTTGGTAGGAGGATAGAAGAATGATGGTTCAACTAGTAGTAAGTCAATTCTATCAGTAGTTTGAGCAATAGAAGATTGGTGTAAAAGTCCTACTAGTAGGTGGTTCATGTTCTACCGGTAGCAAAACTCATAGTACTTCGCACTTTTTAATTAAACAAGTTCTACCGGTAGTTAAACATATTCTACCGGTAACAAAGAGCTTTATCATTTTATTTTTCATTACCTTAGATTTCAATTCTTTCCTAGAGGAGAAAACCTTGAACATTTGTTAAGGGTATTAAACGATATCTTTCTCTTACGCTTAGGATATTCGTGAAAATACAACCCCTTTGGAGGGCAAGCACATAGGCGACATAAAAAAAAGGGGAATGAAGCTGAAAAAAAAAAACAGCAACGTTCTCAAATTGAGGGGAAAAAGAGAGAGAGAGAGAGTCCAAAGGCTTGGTGAAGAAGAGTGGGTGTAATTCAAAAAAAAAAGAGCAAAGAGGAAGAGAGAATGAAGTGAAAGTAAAGCGAAAAATATTTGAAAGGAGAGGTCCTTCGTTTCTTTTATCTTTACCCTTAGCCCCATTATAATAAAGTCCAAACAGATTATGAGAATGATGGTGAATTAAACTACATGGATAGGGAGATACATCAACTGTGTTGGTTTGATTATTTTAACATTCTTTCATGAGATTATACCAATACCGATTCATTTCTTAATGCTTTACATTGTTGAAAATATGTGGGGTACACTAGTTTAGTTAACATAAATTTTGCTCACATACAATTAAGAGTGATATAGTCAGGATAATCGGAGATATCTCTTCTTAGTGAAATTGGGAAAGACTGCTGTCAAAGTTAGTTTTGGAAGGCATAAAAGAGATAAGAATTCAAGTTGAAAATTTTATTGAACTAGTTGATGTCACACACACATGAGTTTTTGATGATAATATGTGTGAATGCTTTTGCATATCGTTGAGGTCTAAAAATAGCTAGGTGTGAATGAGCTTTAATTCTTTCGACATATTATTGTTCTTATTGAATTTGATGAAAATGATGCGTTTCGAATAGCTAAAATAGAGAACTTTGTAGGTACTTTTGCTAAAAAAAATTATGAGACAAAACTCGTCGACTAGGAATCACCTAGGGGTTTAAAGACTTATTACATAGGCTAAATGCAATAGTCATTGCCAACGAAAATGGTCTTTTTTTGCTTAGTTTTTAGGGTGTTTTTAATTCCTAGGCTTGAAATTTTGAATTAGAACAAGTTTATTTGCATAATTTTTTGAAATTGATCATGAATGAGACAATTCATTTTATGTTAAGTCTAGGGTTAGTTTTGTTGTTATTTTTAAAAGAAAATTGAAAAAAAAAAGGAAATAGGATTTTTTTTATAGGAATTTGGTCGTTCTTTCGATAGATTTTAAACAGAGTCATTGTACCGATAGATTTTGAACAAAGATTCGTTCTACCGATAGGTTGTGTATGTTCTGCCAGTAGGTTTTAAATCTGAAGTGTTAAAATGAGGGGTTTTTTTGGGAATTCCAAGGGTATGTTATGAAATTTTCACTATAAAAACTCCTCTTTCTCACAAGGAGCAAGTGGAAACTTTTTCCTAAGTCTTGTGCTTCAAGTAATACTTGATCAAGCTCTGATCGCGCGATAATGGCTTCTAGGAAGATTTTGTCTCTCTCACTCCTTTGTCAATCTTCACGACTTCTCTCTATTCTCTTGGGTCTTCTTGGTGGCTATGATTTTTTGGTTATTTTGAATATGGCAAAGACTCGATCGGGGAGAGATACCTCGACAATCACCCCAGGTGCCTTTACTTCCAAGCAGTCTGTGAAAGGGAAAGAAAAGATGGAGAAGGATGAGGAAGATGAAAATAAGAAGGGAAAGA
>CM042188.1:18609835-18646698 GCA_023539305.1 Ilex asprella | reverse complement strand
TCCCTCCCTACTGAAGAAGGAATGGCCAAAGGATCCTGAGGAAAAAAAGGAGCATTGTTTGATGGTTTTGACTTGGCTCATGGTTTCCAAGACTTTGGAGTCAGATAAGGAAGACTCGATGTTAGAGGCCACTTGGACTCATACTAATGTGAACCCACTAAAATAGCTAGATCCAACAACGAAAAGGAACCCAAGATCATTCTACGATCAGATTTGAATGATAGACCTCAATCCGTTGTTTACGACAAACAAGAACCTTGGTGTATATAATCTCAACCCGTTGTTTGTTGTGAAACAAGAACCTCGGTATAACGAAGATACCACAAACGGTGGTGGAACCCTGTTTGATAAGTCGCTGGTGAACGTCGTGAAAAATCCCGATAAGTTCGTTTAGTTCTTCAAAGAACCGTAGAGAAAATACTCTCAAATTTTGTTGAATAATGATCTACCTTTTCATTGATTTCGACGCCTATTTATAGGCTCTATTCTCTTGGGTCTTCTTGGTGGCTATGATTTTTTGGCTATTTTGAAGATGGCAAAGACTCGATCGGGGAGAGATACCTCGACAATCACCCCAGGTGCCTTTACTTCCAAGCAGTCTATGAAAGGGAGAGAAAAGATGGAGAAGGATGAGGAAGATGAAAATAAGAAGGGAAAGAGGAAGAGGACCAGACTTGAACCTAATGAAGACGACGATGATGTTCCCTCCCTACTGAAGAAGGAATGGCCAAAGGATCCTGAGGAAAAAAGGGAGCACTGTTTGAAGGTTTTGACTTGGCTCATGGTTTCCAAGGCTTTGGAGTCAGATAAGGAAGACTCGATGTTAGAGGCCACTTGGGCTCATACTAATGTGAACCCACCAAAATAGCTAGATCCAACAGCGAAAAGGAACCCAAGATCATTCTATGATCAGATTTGAATGATAGACCTCAATCCGTTGTTTACTACAAACAAAAACCTTGGTGTATATAATCTCAATCCGTTGTTTGTTGTGAAACAAGAACCTCGGTATAACGAAGATGCCACAAACGGTGGTGGAAACCTGTTTGATAAGTCGCTGGTGAACGTCGTGGAAAATCCCGATAAGTTCGTTTAGTTCTTCAAAGAACCGTAGAGAAAATACTCTCAAATTTTGTTGAATAATGATCTACCTTTTCATTGATTTCGACGCCTATTTATAGGCTGGCCATTACAAAGAAAATTCCTAAAAATCCTAATCTGCTAAGAAAACAAATCCTAATCTACTAAGAAAAAAAATCCTAATCTGCTAAGGAAACAAATCCTAATTTGAGTTTATATTTTGACAATCCAAACCCAAATAGGAATAACTAATGACTAAAACTCTTACTTGCCTAAAAGAAAAAGAAAGACAATTAGCCCTTTACAATTTAGGCTGATCACAAGCCTAAATAGACAAGGAAAGCCTTACTTACCCAAAAGAAAATTAATTGGCATGCAAGCCTTACAATCAGACCAAAAAGACTAATTTAAAACATGCTTATTTATGCTTAGCTTTAGCTAGATTTTTCTAGAACTTGAATCATGTTGATGACTCTTTGTTGCCCAAGTGGATCATGCTCAATGGGCCTACATGAATTTGGTCAAGTCCATGCCTCTTCAATCAGTCCGTTGAGTACATCTTTAAACTTCCTTGCTCGTGCTCTTGTAACTAGCCCAATTGGGACTTGAACTAGATCCCTTGAAGTTGTTCTATGACTTGCATTACATACCAAGAAGCTTGAGTACGCTGACACTAGCATCTACCATCCCATTACCTTCTTTGACTCTGATGATGAAGTTACCACTTGAATTTTGTTGTTTTGATTAGGATTTTAAATCAAGTTTAGTAGCATCGTCAAAGCCTAGTAGAAGAATCTTTAGCAGTATAGGCTTAATTTTGAGTCTTTAGTCGATCTATACTTGAAAGACTATGACCATTATGAATTAACACATCTTTTGATTTTAATGATTGAGTTTCTTTAGATTTATGCTTGTTAGTTCAATTGTTTTTCTATTGTTATGAGGATAGAAGAATCAATTGTTTCTATGTTCTTAGTTTGATGTTTGCTAGGGATTAGCAAAGCCTAAGTTGGGGTGGGGGTGTGTTGAGACTTCAACATTGCATTATTTCATAGTTAAATAAATTCAAGCTAGACTAGCTAATGTACTAATTCACTTTTCTTAGTATATTTTGTATATTAAGCCTTGATTTTTGTATTTGCAGTAAATTGAATGTAAAGGTTGAGTTTAAACATTAAAAAAATGGCAAGAGACAAGTTGAGATTAAGTTTACTTGAGTAGAGATGAAGCAGGGAGTCTTAGAAACAAATTGGAAGAAAAGAAGAGTTCTACCAATAGGTTTTATACTAGTAGGAGGACGAAAGAATGAAGGTTCTACCAGTAGTAAGTCATTTCTATCGGTAGTTTGAGATACAACCGATTTGTTGAAAATGTCCTATCGATAGGTGGTTCACATTCTACTGATAGCAAAACCCATATTACTTTTCACTTTTTCATCAGAAAAGTTATACTGGTGGGTGGTTCACGTTCTACCAGTATCAAAACTTCTAGTACTTTTATCAGAGAAGTTCTATCAGATGTTCTACATGTAGCAAAGTGTACACACGTTTTAAAGAATTCATCAGATAAAGTCCTACCAGTAGGTAAAGGACGTGCTACCTGTAGGTCGAGACAAATTTTCACAGGAAGCTTAATTAAAAATCAGATCTTACCATTTTTAGTGATTCTTGACCAATCAAGGAAGGAGATAATTTTTAGATGAATAGAGGTAAAAAATCTGAAGATTTTCCTTCTAACCATTATAATAGAGACCCTTTGGGGAATCAAAAGGGAGGGGGCTAGAGAAAACATTTAGCAATTTTTTGTTTACTTTTCTTGTAAAAGAGTTTTAGGGTTTACTCTACAGAATCTTTCTTTAAGTTTAGTTTTTTTGTTGTTCAAGCAATACTTAATTTCAGTTGTCCTTACGTCCGAAGCTTTGTCATGTGCATTCGGTTTTTCAATACAAGTAATCGATTTCAATTCCATCTTTATTTCTTTACATTTAATTATGTCTTCTTTTAAAGTTTATTTCATTTTCATTATCATGAGTGAGTAGTCTTCTTCTAGATGATCTAAGGGAGGAGTCTCAAACCTATGAAGTATGGTGTATGCTTTAAACTAGGGTTTTAACGTTTATGTGATTGATTGAACAGGTTATGCTTTCAAAAGCCTAATTGGTTCGTATATGTCCCTGTTATTTGTATGCAATTAGGCTTGGTACAAATAATTATGGTGTTTCCTACATCGCTTAGAATATCGATTCTTTCTTCATAAACTATCTTTTAATTGCTATATTAGTTCTTTCCAAGTTTTTAGCTGAAAATCATCTATTTATAGTAGTTTGAATACGAAAGCAGATGAGTTATAGATTTAAGCTATAAACTCTTATTCATAGGTGGGACGAATTCTGAAGATTATCTAGTTTTTTCATTTATTGAATTTCAATTTCATTAGTAGTTAACTCTCAAAATTCTCGTACTCAAAAGGCATTTTAATTTTATTTTTCATCACCTTGGATTCCATTTCTTTCCCTAAGGAGATGACATTGGACTTTTGTTCAAGTTACTACATGATACCTTTCTCTTACGTTTGAGAGCTTTCATGAAAATTCAACTGCTTTGGAGGGCAAGCATTTTTTGGCACCGTTGCTGAGGAAGCTAACGGTAATCTAAGGCGAAATAGAAGTATTCAAGTAGGTCTTGTGATTTTCATCATGAGCTTAGGTGCATATCTCTGTTGCAATTTATTTCTTGCTTTCTTGCAATTTTAATTTTTAGGTTTAGCACATTTGCATGTGGGGTAGAGACCAAGCATATCGATTTGTTAGACTGAGATAGGACTTACCACCAGTTGTATGTATAGCTGCCCAGAATAATAGCAATGACATTGATCCACCCATTATTGTAACAAAAAGGGGTTAATGGTGGGAATAATCCGATTATAGTTTTGACTGGTCGAATTATGAGGGATTATCTACAATCGACCCACTCCTCCTCATCATCTTACATTGTACTTTCTATGCAGGCTCACCAATTCATCATTAAACTGGGATGCTCCAATTGCTCCCTCAATTCCATAGAATGGCAAGTGAAAATTCTTATCTTCATCTCAAAGAATTTGAGGAAGTAGTTAGTAAATTCTTTGAACAAAATGTGCAAGAAGAAATGGCTAGAATGAAACTTTTCTATTTCTCACTTTAAGATAAAGCAAAAACTTGGCTAAATTTATTGAAGCCATAGATGATATATACTTGGGATCAAATGCATAAAGAAATTTTAACTAAGCTCTTCCCTGTTCATAAAATTACTACTATGAAAAAAAAAATTCAAAATTTTGTTGAGAAACCAAATGAGTACTTTCATGAATGTTGGGAAAGATTTAAAAAGCTCTTAAACTTTGTTCCATATCATGACTTTGAATCATGGTAGATGGTAACTTTTTTCTAAGAGGGAATTACCCCTACACATCATCAGTTCATCGAAATGACATGGGATGAAGGGTTTTTACATAAAGATCTTGAGGAGGCCTTTGATTATTTTGATTGTTTGGCAGAGAGTACCCAATCTTGGGACATAGTCAAGCCTTGCTAATTGATTATCATAATCAGCAGCCCCTCAATCATCTG
This sequence comes from Ilex asprella, assembly GCA_023539305.1. NCBI lineage: Eukaryota > Viridiplantae > Streptophyta > Magnoliopsida > Aquifoliales > Aquifoliaceae > Ilex > Ilex asprella. The sequence continues at coordinate 18,642,011 of CM042188.1, read as the reverse complement.
GTGGAGAAAAATATTCATTGAGAGAGCAAGACAAGCTCTTAGCTAAGATTGCCAAACTTTCAAGGAAGGTGGAGAGTTTAGAGTTACAAAAGGTCAATGAGGTAACCAGTGTACCCAAGGCAAATGACCCTTGTTCGATATGTGAGTTAGTTGAGTACTCTATGAATGAGTGCCTAACTCTGCTTATGTGTAGCGAAATGCAAGAGCAGGTTAATGCATTTAATTAGCCAAGGCAGTCGCTTTCTCCATACTCCAATACTTACAATTCGAGGGTGGTGACACAATCCCAACTTTAGCTAGAGATTCGACAGCACTACCCAACCTTAACAATACCCCCTATCACGCATCAGCCATCATCAATTTATGCTGGTCCCTCAAGAGGATCCCAAGGGTCAGCACATGATTGAGACCACTGAGAATGCTGAACAACTGAAGTCCATTACTACTCTTAGGAGTGGTACAGAAGTAAATAAGGATATCCTACTAAAAATCTCTAAGCCTGTAACTCCTTACCCTCATAGATTGAGTATGCCTGCTAAGTTATCTGATACATCTAAAATTCTTGAGATTTTTAAGCAAGTAAAAATTAACATTCCTCTTTTGGATGCAATTAAATAGGTACCATCTTATGCTAAGTTTCTAAAAGAATTTTTTAGAGTGAAGAGAAAGATAAATGTGTAAAAGAGAGCTTTCCTCACATTACAGGTAAGCTCCATCTTAAGGACAAACATTCCACCCAAATACAATTACCCCGGTTGTTCTACCATCTCAATCATCATTGGGGATTACCAAGTGAAGGAAGCATTGCTAGATTTAGGTTCAAGTGTGAACCTCCTTCCCTATTATGTATATATGCATCTTGGATTAGGAGAATTGAAGCCGATACCCATCACATTACAGGTTGATGATAGAAGTGTAACAACGTCAAGAGGAATAATAGAGGATGTTCTAGTCCAAGAGGAGAAATTTTACTTTATAGTCAATTTTATTATTCTTGATACTTTTCTTGTTGCTAGCCCATCTTCTTAGATCCTTATTATTTTGGGTCGACCATTTCTTAAAACCTCTAATGCCCTAATTAATTGCAAGAATAGATTCATGAAGTTTAACTTCGGGAATATAACTTTGGAGCTGAATATGTTTAATATTGCTAGGCGGCCTGAGGATGATGGAGAGTTACATCAAGTAAATTTTCATTGACTCCATCATTGAGCAATAAGCAGAAGAGTCAACTAGCAAATACTTCGACATCCTACTTGAGGAAATAAAAGTTCAAGAAAAAGAAGCATTTACTCTAGGTTCGTAGGAGCCTAAGTTTGAAGAATTACCACCTATAGAGAAGCATGCTCTACCATCGATTGTTCAACCACCCAAACTTGATTTGAAGCCACTCCCATCCAACTTAAAGTATGCTTATTTGGGGAGTGATAGTTCTTTTCTAGTGGTGATCAGTTCATCTTTGTTACCTAATCAATAATCAAGGCTACTACAATTGTGGAAGGTCCATAGGGGAGCTATTGGGTGGACTATAGAAGATTTAAAAGGGATTAGTCCTCTCAAATGCACCCATAAGATCTACCTAGAAAATGATGCAAAGCCTTTCCACCAACCACAACAGTGATGGAATCCTATAATGAAGGATATGGTTCAAGCCGAGATTTTGAAGCTGCTTGATGTAGGAATTATCTTCCATATTGCTGATAGCAGGTGGGTGAGTCCTACACAAGTAGTCCCTTCACAAGTAGTCCCTTAGAAGTCGGGAGTTACCGTGGTTGCCAATGAGAAGAATGAGTTAATCCTACAAGGACAATGATTGGGAGGAGGGATTGCATTAATTATAGAAGGTTGAATTCATGTACCCAAAAAGACTATTTTCCATTACCATTCCTTGACCAAGTCTTGGAATGAGCTGCGAGGTATGCGTCTATTGCTTTTTAGATGGGTATTCGGGCTACAACCAGATTGAGATAGCCTTGAAGATCAAGAAAAGACAACATTCACATGTCTCTTTGGAATGTTTACTTATAGAAAGATGTCATTCGACCTTTGCAATGCATCGGGCACGTTTTAGAGGTGTATGCTGAGAATTTTTAGTAATATGGTGGAGAAGATTGTCGAGGTTTTGTATGGACAATTTTTTGGTGTTTGGGGAATTTTTTTAGAGTTGAGGCACTCAGAGCATCCAACTTAGTTGAAGCAGTGAGTCTCTCTAAGTCCTCTCGGCTTACTCAAACTTGCTTTCCATTTCAACTTCTTGGGTTTGGTTTTGGAATGAGTGTAGGACTTAATCTCTTCTCTCTAGATGTATATAAGTGAACCTTGAACTTTAGAGTAGAAGGAGCTTTGTGCACTCCAACTTGTGATCTCTTAGTGGATGATGCATTTGTATGCCTCGAATCACGTGACTTCTCCATAAGTTTAGAAAGATTCATGACTTGATTGTTTAAAGCATTGGATTGGTTGACTAGATACATGAGCTTCTTATTCAAGACATCCCTATTATGCATGCAATGTGCACTATAGTGGTCATGCTCACCATAAATGAAGCACACAAATTGTTTGGTTTGGGTTTCCTTGTGATTTTTCTTCTTTAAGTGCTTACCTTTACCATTTTTATTCTTTGAGGGACTTGTGTTCACTCGTGGGGGGCAATGGGTTGGAATTATGTTCTTATCTGTGTAGCCTAGACCTCTTTTTTCACCTACACACATCCTTATAGACAACATTTTATCTTCTTTTTCAGTGCTTAGGGATAGACTTTTCAGAGAGTTCTTGTGATTCTTGAAGGTTTCTTATCAAGTTTTATCAACTTAGACTCTAGCAACATCTTTGAATCGACAATCCATTGACATTCTCTCAAGAAAGCTTACTTTGTCTTGAAGAGACTTCTCTTCTTCAAGCCTACAAATATGAGCCTTGGACTTCACTAAGTCCACATGGAGTGCTTTTCGGTCTTCCTCACTTGTGTTGACTCTGCCGCTCAAGACTAGCACTCTTCTTTGTTGTTTGAGAAATTTCTCATATAATTGATCGTATGCATCTTGTATATCGTAAAAAATCTCAATGTTCTCACATGTGGGGACTTCTTCCAAGTCTTTTACTACCGTGATAGGACTTGTTTCAATTTCCTCAACTTCACTTCTTGAAACTTCTTATGGGGAGAGGAATGTGAACCAACGAATGCCATAACATTCTTCTCATCTTATTAAGAAGAAGAGTCCTCACTCATGTAGACGCATTACTAGTGTGGCTCCACTTAGCCTTCACTGCTCCCTACTTATCTTTGTGCATGTCCTTCTTCTTCGCACTAGGACTTTTTGTAGCCACGCGTCCAAAACCTGGATACCTGTAGCATTGGATCCCTTGCTCTTTCTTCTCAACCTCTTGTCGAGAAGTTCTACCCAATTTCTCTTTTCTCTCCTTAGGAATTTCCAATCTCATTCTTCTCCTAATTAGGGTGAACAAGATTCATCTCTTTCTTCTTGTCTAGAACTTAAGGCAACACCTTACACTTTCTTGGTGGTAAAAGATTCATCACATACATCAAAGTAGACCCAATAGGTCTTCAACCAACATCGACGCCGTGTTGACACTTGTTTCTAAAATAGGTTATTTTAGCATGAAATCTTTCCTGTAGAGATCTGAAGATTTTCCATTTAATGGCGGCGTCATTAATCTTGGTACCTAATGCAAAGGATGATTTAGCAATATTGCACAATCTAACATAAAATTTGCTAAATGTTTATTCCTCTTGCATTTTTAACACTTCAAATTATGAGGTATACCTTTGGAGATAAGACATCTTTACTATTGAAGTTCCTTCGTGGGAAACTTGAAGAATGTGTCATGCTTCCTTGAAGGTTTCATTATTTGCTATTCTCATGAACTCATTTGGTGTCACGAAATTAAATATCGCATTTTAAAGCCTTTTGTGTTCCATCCTACTAAGTTGCATTTGACTTTAGTCAACGTTTTCTGGGATTTTGGTTCAACAACCGCTTCACCTCCTTCAACCAAAGTGGTGCATATATAACCAAACTCACTTATCAATTGATTTGAGAACGCTCTCATATGAGCATTCCAATATGCATAATTCATGCCATCAAAGAAAGATAGTCGTGCAATGGAACCTCTTTTTTTTTTTTTTTTGAGAATTCATTTGAAACTAACTTGTAGTTATAATAGATCTCAAAATTAGAAACCTAGGTATGTAAGCAAAAACAAGATATACTTACAATGTATCTAACGCAATCCTCAAGGCAGTTACACTCGGATACTAATTATTGAGGAAGAGATATCTTTTCTCATGATTAAATACGTGGGATGTTAGACATTATTTGAGGGTGAATAGGGTTAATAAAAATTTTGATTGGACAACCACTAATTTAAACCTAATTTTACCACAATACATTTTCTAAAAAATCAATTAATCGATTAAAAATTTAGACAAAAACAACTTATAAACCCATGATGGTGTAATGATTTTTTCAATTAGATCTACTTAACAGCATAGTTAGATCCTTAAAATCTTTTATTAATTTGACCAAGAAAACTTATAAAATTTATACTTATAAATTTAATAGTAGATAATGAATATATCTATGACTCTGAAAATTTGAAAGTGGGAGGATTCTAATCCACTACACCGCATGCATACAAAACTAGCACCTCTGTAAACATTTAGAAGTATAAGGGCTTTTCGGTAAATATGTTTGTCAAACATGGCCCACAGGTCCAGTCCAGATCCAACCAAAGTTGCTGATGGTTTTTTGGCGTTTTCGTCCAAACCAGCAAGGCAGTGACTGCTCAACGGGCGAACCAACAAGCAGGGAAAAAAAAAAAAAGAAGATAAATGAATAAATTGTAAGAAGGAACCCGTGTCTCTCTATATAGGGTCACTCTGCAAGTGGTTCTCTCTCTCCACATTCACTAAAGGTTTTGATTGTAGAATTCTTTAATTTTTTGCCCCTGCAACCAAAAAGAAAACAGAATTCTTGAATTCTAAACAGCCAGAAAATAAAGTTCTCGAATTTTACCGGTGACCCAGAGCGGATTTTTTCAAATTTAGTGAGATTTCTGGGGACCCATTTCAGATTTTTAGACAATAAGTCTTGTCCAAGTCTTGGTTAATGAGAAATGATGATTTGTTAATGACCCGTTATAAGATTATGTGATGAGGGGAGAGTATGATTGTTAAAAATTATTATTTTTGGGGTTCGTGATGTGATCTGTATTCAAATAATGGGGCGGTGAAGTCTGAATCTGGTATTGGGAATCATAGTTCATGGGGAATTGTTTCAGTATTGAAGAAGAGGAACACAACCGAGACAACCACCACACACCTCTGAAGAAAAAACCAGGTATTTATTTGTTGATTTTTGCATTATATTTCTAATTTTAGTTTATTTTCAGTGAATCATCTGTATTTAAGCCTTTTTGCTCTATGATGTCCTCTACATTTGACAGGGTTTCCATTTAAAAAGTGAGATTAATGTATATTACCACAGTATATATAATGTTCAAGCGTCATCGGCAATTACTAACAATGCCATTACATAATAACGAGGGGCTTATTATAACAATTATGGCTGATAGGGGCCTAAAATGGATCTACAATCCTAAATTAACGTGGCAATGACGTTTGGGTCTTAAATCAATCAATAAGTTGTACTTAGATGATGATAATGACTGTCATCGTTTGCCATGCTATTGAGAGAAATAAGCCAGTTAATGAACGATGTTTAGTTCTGTTGTTTCCTTTTTGGGTGGTTCGAGTTTGTGAGTTTCAGAAATGTGTTTAAAATTATGACAAAACTAGATGGCATTGTTCTGTTGGTGATTAGAATTTGGAAAAGAGGAGTTCGTGAAAACCATAACTTGAATTACGATCTGTTCAATGTGTTTTGTTGTCATCATTGACGCCTCAATGCACATATGCTTTTCTTTTTCTAGATAGAGATGGTTGGGAAAATTCATATTATGGTGGATCTTCAATAGAGAAAGAGAGAGATTTTACTTCCTTTGGCAATAACAACTACTAATGAACCATGAAGTTAAATTTCAGAGAGCAACAGAAATGCGAGCCATTTAGTCAATTTAGTTTTCTTTTCCATTGAATCTATCGATTCTCCAGTTTTGATTCTTTCCTTATTCACAATGCTCACATTTCTTCCCAAGCAAACATCATCATTAATGTGAAGCCTCTTCACCATATTCCTAACTTCGTTATCTTATAATCTGCAAAACAATGCAAACACCCATTATTTTGGATCACACTCTATATAGTTTACACCTACGCATGTTAGTTGGGGGGATAGAGAAAATGGAAGCAAGGTTATTTTCTTCTCCAGCCATCTAAATTTACAAGACCAGATATTATTGTCTTCCGAAAACAATTTACTTGTGTCAAATTCATCGATAACAGCCTGACCTGCTTCACTAGAAACCGTGATGATGATTGCATAGTCTCTTTTACATTTTTTATCGTTTAAAACTAATAATTCTTGCAACAGAAAGAAAAAACTTCATAAGAATATTACACAACATCACACGTAAACATGTGTGCAGGGAGAGAGAGAACCTGAAGTAAGTACTAGTTAAATAACAGAAGTAATGAGTGTAATAACTGCAGTTGTTGAAAATTTCTGTCAAAATAGGCCATGGAGTTGCTGTGTCTCCTTCCAAAGAAAATTCTACACTTCCAAAGAAGCCAAATACACCAGAGCGGCAAGGGACTAAAAGTGCAAGCAGCATTATGACGATTTCAAAAAATATCAAGGATTTGCGCCAAAATCCTGGAAACAGTAATGTTGATATTTTTAGATATGAAGAGATGAAGTTGGCCACCAAGCACTTCAGACCAGATCAGGTTCTGGGAGAGGGTGGGTTCGGGATTGTCTATAAAGGAGTAATAGATGAGAATGTAAGGCCTGGTTACAAGACCACTCCAGTTGCCATTAAAGAGCTTGATCCAGAAGGGCTCCAAGGAGACAGAGAATGGCTGGTATTTACTTTGGCTTATCTTGGATTTATGTTTTCTTTATAAATGATACCTTACATAAGCCCTCACTATTGATATGGAAAGCTTTTGTTACACTCTGCCAATGACAGACGCACATTTAATTTAATAATGAAAAGATGTTATAGTGACTTTGTGTAGAGGAATTATATGACAATGATATTGAATTCACTAACCTCCTGAGATATTGAATTCACTAACATTGTAAGTCAGGAAGAATGGTTTCGTAAGAGAAAGAGTGCTTTTTTTAGAATCATCTAATCCTAGTGAGATGGCTTTCCACTACTTATAGTCTTGGTTTCCTTTTAGGTCTCCCTTACCAAAGTCATGGTGGCACATGAAATGTTTTCTATTTTAGGACAGTTTGCTTTCTTGTTTTGTGTAGTCGTCCTTTGCATTTTACTGCCAGAGTAATAAGCTCACATGTTATATCCTTGCTATTTGTAGTAGCTTTGGGAGATTTTAATCCACACATTATATGGCAAGCAAGGCTAAGAACTTTAGAATTTGTTGTGAATATTGCCAACATGTTTGATATAAAGATCTACAATGCTTTGGTAGATTAACTTTTTGTTACATAACAAACAGATTCTGATTTAGTGAATAAAAGGAGAGTGATGTCTCCCCCATATTGCTGAAAGAAATAAGGTAATAACTTAAATTATCCATTGAAGGCCTGGGATGGATAATTAATGTAGATAATTTCTAATTTCAGTGGCTGGAGTTACTTCATGGCTGTTTTCAGCTTAAATGACTTTGTATTGCCCACTGTTCTAAAGGTTTATTTTCATAATTTTTTCTTGACCCAAGATTACCCCTACTAAATTAACATTCTGAGCAACTGAGGAAAGGGTAAATTAGATGATACTCACTTAACAAAGCCATGCCCAGTTGGGGTTAGCTTAGGGCTAAATTTGAGGACTATTGGATCTAATCTACTAACAGTACAAACATGCCTGTATGCGATTTTTTTCCTTATTTTTTTGGGAAGGGAATGTGTTGTGCCACAGATCAAGCTACTATGTAGGACAAATACTTGTATTTCAAACTGATACAATTTTCTATAGTAATTTGTTGGTTGTTGCCCCAGCTGATAATATTCCATGTGCGTAAGTGGTAAATATGCTGTTGTAGGCTTACAACACTTCAAAGGATTTCAGTTGCTTACCGTTTTATTTGCAGGCAGAAGTCAACTACCTAGGACAGCTCCAGCACCCAAATCTGGTGAAGCTCATTGGGTACTGCTGTGAGGATGACCACAGGTTGTTGGTCTATGAATATATGGCATCTGGAAGCCTGGAAAAACACCTTTTTCGCCGTAAGTAGCTATATTCATATGAAACTGTGAAATGTTTATATGAGAAATTAGTGTCGTCATAAAGCTGTGACCTTAGGTTCAACAAGAATCAATTCCTCCAAACACTAAACATTCATGTATCAGTTGCACATTGGTACAAATGTCATAAAGATGTAGAAATGGCTTCCTTGTCAACCATCACCTCTGCCCTAGGGCGGAGCCACATTTTGGCCCGTTGGGTCTGAGCACAATGGCATTTCAAAAAGTATCGACTATGGACTAATTTTGATGAGATTGGCCCTACTAAAGTTGTGAATCAATGAAACAGAGTTAATTGATGGGGTGACTGTTGAATATAAATATATGTGGAAAGCTCTTACTTTTAATTGAAGACCCCATACAAAAACATTGTTGCAGTAATGGAAACAAACAAGAGGGAAAAAAGAAGAAGTCTAATCTATAATTTGTAGTTTTATAAGTTTAAAGGGAAATGAAGAGGGGTGTGGGCAGGACTACGAATTTTTCTTCAACTAACTTTAAGACCTTAAAATTACTTTTTTCACTAATTATTCACCTAGGAGTGCCCTTCTTACATAGTGCTACTCACTTATCAATTATTACTTAGTGCTTTGGTAGGGTGAGTAATCTTAGGTTTAATTTGCCCAAAGTTGATTTGGTATAATTAGTGTAGAACACTATTCTGCCTTGACCTAGTTGACTGGGTTAAGTTCCAGTTGGTTGGCTCGTTCTGCAAGACCTTACCATTGAAGTTCCGTTTCTGTTTTTTTTTTTTGGCTAATATACTCAACTTCATTAGCTAGTATAGATCTGTTTTTTTTTTACTAATACACTCAACTTCATTAGCTAGTATGGATCTCTCGAGCGATATCCAAGTTAGTATTGGTTACAAGTTTATTTTATTTTGTTGTACATTTTTTTTATTAATATTAATGATTTTCATATTTGGTTTGTATATAATATATATATAGAGTTAAATATATATGAGTATATATATAGACAAATTTAACTTACTGTTTTTTTAATGAGAAATTCACATGGAATGATTAGAATATAAAAATTATTTGAGTAAAGGCTTATCCTTTTTTTTTTTGTTAACATTCAAATAATATTTTTTAGTATATTTTATTCAGAATCTAGTTGTTAGTATCCTAACACATCAAGACGTAACTAAGAACTCTTTTACAAATTTTGTATTCTAGTCAAACATTGCAACATATAGATTTAGTCATTAGAGGGTGTGTATAGAACAGGTAAGGATCAAATTTTCGTTTTGATATATTGTTTTGGTCATCTAGGAAATGGAAACATTTCGACCTCTTTCAAAAAATTTTTGATTGGTTTTAGAGACAAAATGAAAAAATAAAAAATATTTTTCAAAATATTTGTCGAAATATACCAAAGTATCTCGAAATATTTGAAAACATTCCAAAACAATTGTGCAAATGCATTGAAATATTACAAAATATCTCGAAATATTATGGAACACTTTAAAGTATTATAATTTCGATTCTGTCACTGATTCATTTCGGCCTCATTGGAAACGGAAACGGTAACGGTTTGAATATTTGGAAATGAAAATTTGATCCTTGAGAACAGGGTTTTGAAAATTGGATGTTACAACGGTATCGGTGGCCGTCGATACTGCTATAGCCCATTATAGCGGTTGGAATGTTTTTTACACCCGTAACGGTGTGTAACGACCATTATGGGGCTTTACGGGAATGTTTTTAGATAGGCTGTTATACAATTCAAAGCGATGTGGTGAATTTTTTGCAGACCTCCCATGGAGGTGGGCTCGTTGGAGAAGACACATGAGGAGAGAGTGAGATTTTGACGTATGTGATGAGTGGATAACAACTAGTGGGACAAATGATCTGGTACAATAGGGTATTAAGTTAAACATTATCTTTCCCATATTTTTGGAAGATGTCAAAGTTGAGAACCTATTTTGAAACATAATTTTTAAATCTTCAGAGTAGAGGATTGAGCAATTCATCAAGTAGGCCCATGTGCCTTGACATCTTAGTGATGTATAACTTGTGTTATATACATTGTCCAGTTTTTTGAATCCAACGGCTGGGGGGCTAGACATCCTTGAACCAATAATATAAAGAAATAAATTACGTATTTAACTCTCAAACTTTGACCCTTGTGTCAATTGAGCCCCATTACTTTTTTTTGAGTCAATTAAGCCCCCTCAATTGACACAAGGGTCATAGTTTGATGGCTAAATATGTAATTTACTCCAAATTCACATTTTTTTTTATGTTGCTAATTCTACACACTTGGCTGTAGTTATCAATCATCGAAATTCTCATATGTAACATAAAAATTCACTTTTGAGATCATGTAAGTATGTAAAGAGCATTCAATTAAAATTCGAACAAGTCAAGCTATAGATGAACACTATAATATACAGCGGTTCGGCTAATCCCCTTGCCTTTATCTACTCTTCCAACTACTTGAGTTGCGCCTCTGTCCCTATCTAGTGTTTTAGGATCACCCAAACTAGGCTTGTGGTTTACAGAATAAGCAAACCCCTAATCAACATAAACGTTAATTTATATAGTATTTCCTACAAGTTTTCCTGGGGTCATTTTGTAACCTACCTAATGCATCCTACTGAAAGCATTTGTTACGATTTTGTGAAGAATTTTTCTAAGGCTCACTGACAACCAACTACTACACAACTTTCATATCAGGTTTCCCTTAGATTCACCCAAAACATCTTAACTCCACTTTCGGGCTTTCCTTAGGCTAACCTGAGAACCTAGCCCAATTTAGCTCACTACACATTGTCGCTCACACTTGAGCCAAACCTTCTCCTAGGCGTGTGAGTTCTTGTGTGTGGAAATTAATGTGTTTAATACATTAAGAACAAAGGCCACATGGAGCCTTGTGAGGGTAATGATCTAATATAATCTCTCTATAAGTCCTTCCATATCACTCAAATAAGATTAGCTAATGAATATATAGTATTTAGCTCATAAATATAGAGTTCTAGACTCCCGAATCCATAAAAAACTACCCAAGAAAATCTGATTTAGCAAATATAGCTAGTGCAATGGTGATAAATTTCATATTGGTGGCGCTTACAGTTGACTTGATAACGAGCCAACCAACTGGCCACCAGTCAACTGGCTATGTTCTTGAATTGCAGCTTTCACTTTAATTTGATTGGAACAAAGCAGTCTAGACTCTATACTAGGAGTGTGTGTCAAACCCAACCCTTCGAGCTTTGCTCAGCAGATCATCTTAAGCATTTGTTGATTACTTGAAGAAGTCTTCAAGCTGAGACTTGCATATGCTCTTCTTCGTGTGTTTGCTATTGTCGCCGTCTGTGCTCTAATAGAAGTCATAAATTACCAATCCTAAGGTCCTAATTTCTCCCTTTAGCAATTTTGTAATAAAACCCCTTTAAGGACTTAGTCTTGCACCAAAACACAGTGCAATACGACCTAATGGTCACTTATATTCAATAAATATGTACAATGTAACACAATTTGAATGACTTATCTAATCTAACCTAGAACTCCCCTGGGTGCTGAGCTGGTGAGATTGCTCTCCCTTAATCCTTGCTCTTAATCTCTTTTGACATTCAAAATCATCTGCATATCACAAGAAACAAGAGGATACCTTTCTCCCTCTTTTGGTTTGAAATTATCAATACAAATACCAATTTAAAAAAAAAAAAGGAAAAAGCAACATCATGACAATTATGTTAAGGCAGTAAGTACGGGTGGTACAATGGCATGGTGATGAAGCTTACCACAGGCAAAAATTGGGTACAGGGATAAAAATGCAAGCGCATATAGATAAAGTTCAATATAAATTTATATGCTTGCTCATAGATTGGAGGTCTACACAAGGAGAAACTTGTCTTCTATTTTAAGTCTAGGTACAAGTGTCTTCCAACTTTACGATCTTCACCAATATGGTAGGGTGATACAGAGCCGACTTGCACGATGCATCCTAAAGTAGAATATTGAAATTGCATCATTGGGTGATTCAAATTGTTACAAGGAATCTGTCTGATACCAAATCAAATGTTTCAACTTGGAACGATACCAGCTGAAATTTCGAAAAGCACAATACAATAATTCACAATGATTTAAGCTATATTTATTCATACTTGGTTTAAGCATAGAGTTCTAGACATAAAAATAAACAGTGAGGTAGATAGGGGATAAATTGTCTCATTCTTTTTGCTCAACCTATCAAATATTAGTTGAAGTCTATACAATGAATGGATGGAGAAGATTGAAAACTAGCCAATGATTATCGAAATGGTCAATGATAAACTCAAAGCCTCTCCTCCTGAGCATATAGTTCATAGATGCTTTTTAAGACCTTCCTAATTGAGACTTAAGCAATCTGTCTATACTACAAGCCCCCATAAGTCCCTAAGATAGCTAAGGGCGAAGCACTGTCAACTGTATGTAATGGTGGATTCAATTGTAATATCACCATTGTCTTAACAAATCATCTTCAACTAGATGGTAGATAACCTATTGTAGGGAGTTCTGTAAGGGATTTCAATCTCAGTGAAGCGTAGATAAATCAATATCATTCCTTTTCATTACATCATGTCACATGACAAAATCCTTTTTCTGAGCTTCCACTGTTCATGCGTCTTAGTTCCTTTTCCTTAGTTGCACTAAGCTCTTAAGTTGTCATATTTGCAACAAAATTTTCTTACAAATATTTTCTCCTAAATTTATGAGTGCATTGAGTAGAGCATTTTTTAGAGAATTTTTTATGTTTTAGACAAAGGAGTCCACTTTCAATCTCTTGGACTAATTTCCAATTTAACCTCTTTTTTTTCGATCACTTAAATACATATTCTCTGTTATAATCATTTCTCAATAGTTGTTTTCTTTTTTGAGTTCTAGAGAGGTGATAACTAGTTCTCTAGTCTCTCTGGGCCTAAGATTTTTATTTGAGTTCAAATTCACTACGTTTTACGTACTAGTATTGTTATCAAAATCGTATGATTTGCGATTCGATTTAGTCCTAATTCGATTCGTATCTTACTATAAAATCGTTTTTGACTGAGAATCGCACTTGAATCATAAAAATCGCACGATTCCATTCGAATCAAATTGTGCGATTCATTTTATTATTTTTTAACCTTATTTTTAGTAAAACGACGTCGTTTTGTTACAAGATATTCAGCCCTAAATATAAAACTCGCTTCTCTCTTTGTATCTCCCATTCACGTCTCTGCCTCTTAAGGGACTGTTCATGCGTTTGTGAATATCACATAAGAGACAACGTCTCCTTCACTCCATGTATGCTTTTTTTTTTCTTTTTCAAAAACAACTATCAACCCTAACATGTCCCACTTCTTCTTCTTCTTAAAAAAAAAAATGCTCTATTTTTTTTCATCAAAAATTTATTTTTCAATCGAATGTGGGAATTGATTGTTTAAGTTTATATATTTGAATGAATTAGTATGAGCTTTTCCTATTTTAGTTTAACTTCTTTGGTAGAAAAACAATAACTATTTGTTGGTTTAAAATTATGCATCTTTCATTGTAGCTATTTTGAGGAAAGGATTTATTAAGCATTAAGAAATAAGTAACAGATGTACAAACTCAAGTGTAGCTTTACAATGATTTATGAAGGTTAGCATGTTTCCATTTAGACAACGTGATCATGTCAATACCGTCAATTAATTATTTTTAAAATATAATAATGTTCAATAGTTAACATATTGCCTATTTTAAATATGTTTATGTTATTTTTTTATCATTGTTCGAATTTTGTGTCGAATCTTACAATTTTTGATTCTCAAATTTAGGATTTTGATTCCCGATACAAATCTCGATTTGACAACTATGGGTACTAGGCTTTAATTTCAAATCTCAACTTTTCTAATAATTTCTGTTCTACTGATCTTCCTTAGGATAGACTCCTTGTTCTAATATTTTTAAAAAACAAATTACAATAATTTTAAAAAGGGTAGGGGAGATGGATAGTCCTAAAACCATGATAGGTGGGAAGGACCCTGAATAGAAACTAACTTATGTTAATGGTAGTTGAGAGAAATCAAGATACTGGAGTGTGCTCTCTCTTAGTTTTATAGGGTAATATTGATGATAATGATAGTAATAAATAATAATGACGATAGGGAAACAATTTCTTTGAGAACAAAGAGTTGGCATGCATAATGTTTTCAAGACATGTTTAGTTCCTTAATTAGAGTAGCGCTTTTTATTAAATCATTTATTGGAGTTGAATATTGCTTCGACTTTATTATTTCTATTTGTTCTGTGCTGGTAGGAGTGTGTGCAATACTGACTTGGTCAAGAAGACTGAAGATTGCTTTGGATGTTGCAAAAGGGCTTGCCTTTCTTCATGGCACAGAAAGACCTATAATATATCGGGATTTCAAGACATCAAACATTTTGCTGGATGTGGTTAGTGGTCATTGTAATATACTCCCAATCCAATTAGTGATAAATGGCAAGATGAGTTGCCCTGGGTATCCTCATCTTGGAAGAAGAATCAAAAGTTTTTTAACAGCTGCAGAAGAGAGAAGATACTAGGTCCCCAATAAAATGGACTTCAGCACTTTTTTAAATGGAAATGGCTGTACTTAAGAAGCACAAACTACTTTCGGAAAATGAGAAATAAGCGTTGAGTTTACAAGCATACTTCTACCATTAATGTTGGATAAAAACCTGCAGGATTTTAATGCAAAGCTTTCTGACTTCGGACTTGCAAAAGATGGACCTATGGGAGATCAAACTCATGTGTCAACCCGGGTTATGGGCACTTACGGATATGCAGCTCCTGAGTATGTCATGACTGGTGAGTTTTATGACGATAAGTTGTAATGAATAATCTATCATGTTAGATGGTCAACTTTTATTTTTAAGGGGTGTTTTCATCCTCCTCGTAAAATTCATCCGCACTTCACCTTTTTCCCTCCATTGTCATGTTTTCACCGTTTTGGGTAGGCTTTTAGTATTTTATCATAGAGTGCAGTTGATTTGAATTTTTTTTTTTTTCAATATCTAAAGGAAGCGGGGAAAAGTGACTGCTTTACTTGATCTTTTGATCCTGGAGTTCAAATGAGAATTTTTTTTTCATTTCCACTTATAATTTTCTCTAACCATGGGTAATCTTAGCAAGAAATATAAGGAGCCCTTTCCTCTACCTTCTTTTCACAAGCAAGCAATTTGAGTTCCCAGAACATTGCTGGTCATCTACCCTTTATTCCATTCTCCTGTTGTTTTTCTCGTCTGTTTACTTGTCTAAACCTTCAACCAGGTTATATGAATAGTTTGATGATGTGGTGTATACGCATTGGGTAGTTAACTGTTTGAGCTGTTTGTATAATGAACATTATGACTGTTCCCCTGGGCAACTTATTAACTAACCTGTATTATTGAGTTCTTCAGGACATTTAACAGCTAGAAGTGACGTTTATGGTTTTGGGGTGGTGTTACTTGAGATGCTGATTGGAAGGAGAGCAATGGATAAGAGCAGGCCTAGCCGGGAGCATAACCTGGTTGAGTGGGCCCGCCCACTCTTGAATCACAGCAAGAAGCTTCTGAGGATAGTAGACCCCAGAGTGGAAGGGCAATACTCATCTAAAACTGCGGTAAAGGTGGCCAATCTGGCATACCAATGCCTCAGTCCAAACCCGAAAGGGAGGCCTGTTATGAGCCAGGTGGTTGAAATACTTGAAACTATTCAGACACAAGACAGAAGCCAAGACGAGGCAATGCTTCAGAGTGGAGGCGGCATTGTAACCCTTTACGAAGTTCCTAAGGGTGGGACAGACACAACGGACGAGAAGAAGAAATACCCAACTAGAAGTGAGAGTCAGAGAGAAGATGAGGTTCCTCGAACAAACAAACGCGCAAATGGGAGGAGCAAGAGTGAGCCTCCAAAGGAGTTCGATCTTTATGGCCTGTCGCTGGATATTGGGACTGCCAATAGAAACTGAACTCAGAAATCAAATATGGATCTATCGAAATTGTACAAGAGATACCAAACAATTTATCTTCTCTTTTCTTCCTTGTTTGGAATTATTTTCTTCTAAATTAGATATGTAGAGGAGCTGGAGATGTTCCATCCACTAATTTTTCTGCATCCACCTGAAACCTTTTTTTTTAATGTGTTTGGTTACTTGCTTTAGCTTTATGATTTACAAGGCATAGCTTTAAGGATCTAAATTAGGAACTAGGATGAACCTAAAACATCTTGTCATTACATTTGCTACCCACATCGTTGGATTTGACAGGTCGTTAGGGGTTGGTTACACTTCGTTACTGGAATAAAACCGCGGTTCTAATACTTCCACGTAACCAGCTGAATGTTCCTATAGTGTCAATACACGTCTTGGGCAGTGCTTAAAATTCAATTTAAGTGACTTAAAATAGATTCTCCAATTAAGTTAAAAGAGTATGGGTCCGAAGACAGGTGACTTCTTTCTAAATCTTGAACTGTGATGGTTCGAAATGCAGGATCTACTGAACATGCTTAGCTCTTATTGTGGCCTCGCTGATTGAATCAATGTTATTGTAATTTTATACTCAATTGCGGCTCATGGTATTTCGAATCAAAATCAAAATCGGAATCAAAACTGCAAACAAAATGAAACGAATGGGCAAAAAAATATGTAACATCCATATCAAATTGAAAGTCGTAGAGCAGTAAATAGATTTCTGCCTCCGAAGAAGGTGGTTCGATTGCACACACACAGTGACGGAGCCAAGCTTTGGCCTAGGGCCCCTCAACTTTGTAGAATTATACTTTATACCTCTAAAATTGGCCCTCTACAATTTTAAAATTATACTTTAACCCAAAAACTATATTCTTTTTCACTTTACATGGCCCCTCAAGTTATCCTTAAATGGTGATATTGATTTTGCTTTACCCCTCAACTTTCATTCAAACATATTGCACCATTACGTATTTCAAAAGTCTCGCGAACTATAAAATTTGAGCAAAATTAAAATTTTACAATTGGTGCAAAAAGTCAGTAATTTGAATAACTAATGGTGCAGCTACTTCAATATAATAATCGAGGGAATAGAATCCAATCATGATACTAATTTAAGAGGACAAAATATTATTTCTCCAAACCTGATATATATAAGACTCAATGTTGTATGTATTTAAGAGATGCGCACACACTTTATCTCATTTTGTTCAGATTTTCATATGTCATATCGGCATAGTAAAATTGAATTAAGTGATTATATAATGAAATTAAACTGAATAATATTTTTTTATCAATGGATCTATAATCATCTTGCATGTAATTGATTTGAAAATTTTAATTATTTTTTCAATTTTATGAAAATTAAATAATACTATAATTTGTGAAAATTATTTGGGTAGAAAGCACGGACATCCTTTGAGTTTTGACAATATTACACAGACATCCCCTTGACACTTTACAAATAACACGGAAATCTCTTAAGGTTTGAAACTCATTGCACAGATACCCCCTCTGTCAATGTTACAAATGAAAAGTGATGAATTCGTGTAATTTTTTTTTTTATTTTCATAATTATCCTTCTCCAGCTTTAGTATCCAAAAAAATTAGCAAAATAAAACAAAATTTGATTTAGTACCTAAAAATTTGATATAATTTAGTATCCCAAAAAACTAATTAAATGAATTTTTATATTAATTTGATAACAATAAAAATTAATTTGATATTAATTCGACAAAGTTGAATATAAATTTGATAAAATTAAATATCAATTTGATAAAATTATATATTAATTTACAATCTTAGATTCATTTCGTGTTGAATATTATTTGAAGTTTATTAAACCAACACGAAATTGACCTTAAATTATAAATTTTTTGTTGTGTATAAACTTATTTTTATTTTATTTTAACCCATAAATTTAAATATAGTTTTTTTTTTGTAGCATAACGTCTTCCCCTCTTAATATATCACTTGATAAACTTTCTTTTGGTCAAGATTTGACTATGTATACTTAGACCAAACTAATTGTTCACCCTCATTTTTTTTAAGAGAATCACTCTCCTTTAGATAAACTTAAAAACTCTAGTTCACGTGAAAATATGTGAAAATAAATTTAAAAGTTGACAAAAAAATTTTAAAAAGTGATAGTTTAAAAAAAATTAGTACCAAAATAATTGATAATATTATCAAAAATATAATTTAATGTTAATTTTGTGTTGATTTGATTAATAACAAATAATATTCAACACGAAATGAATTTTAGATTATAAAATAATATTTAATTTTATCAAATTGACATTTAATTTTTTCAAATTATTATTCAAATTTGTCGAATTAATTTCAAATTAATTTTTATTGTTATCAAATTAATATTGAAATTCATTTAATCAATTTTTTGGGCTACTAAATTATATCAAATTTTTGAGTGTTAAATCAAATTTTGTTTGATTTTATTAAATTTTTAAATTTTTTTTTGGGTACTAAATTTGGAGAAGGACAATTGTGAAAATAATAAAAAAATTTAGGATAAAATCATCATTTTTCATTAACAACATTGATGGAAGTGAGACGGAGGGGGTTTCCGTACAATGAGTTTCAAATCTCAAGGGGTCTATGTGTTATTTATAAAATGTTAGGGATATCTATATAATATTTTCAAAACTTATGGGGCATCTATGTTTTTTACCCAAATTATTTTCATAAGTTTACAATAAAATATTTGATAATAACAATTGCTCACCGAATAGTTTCATTGAATAAAAATTTCTGACTACACCATTGTTCGGGCCCCCCTACGATAAAATCCCAACTGCGTTGCTGTGCACACACACAAATGTCAAAATCAAAGGGAGGAGCTTTCATGTAGCATGAGGAATTTTAAATGTAAGACATTTTTTAGAATATCTAAGGCAAAACCCACTTCAGAGGAGGTGAGTGGTGCTGGGCTCTCGATGGAACTTGGGGAGGTGGGTGGAGGGTGGTGGATGGTGGATGGTAGTTGTGGCTGTTAAAGGTGAAGGGGCTTACCTCAATCATTACACGTGTTATGACATTAAATGAACTCACATGATGATGATAAGACAAGACACATGATGAAGACAGTTGTCACTTGTTCAGTATACTTAGTCAAACTTATCGATGACTTGACAAAACAATATGTTCGGCAGAGCAATGAAAGAGCTCGGTTATTGCCGAGCCGAGTTGTTCAACGTGTTCGATAAGTAACAAAGGAGCTCAACTCTTATCAAGACCGAGCTGCCTGAAACAGTTAATGAAAAGATAACGATATGTCATAAACTCAGGGATTCTGGTTAAGCGTATTGGCGAAATCATAGGGACGACAAGAGGAATTGTTGAAAAATTATCAGCAAATTTTCAGCTAGAGCCGCTTAATTGGAGAAAGGTGTGCCACCTTAAACCAGAAATCATGAAAACCCCAGCTGAACAGAGATCTATAAAAAGCCAAAAGAACCAAGGTGAATGATACGCTGAACTTTCCTGGTCTCCTTCCGTTCTTTTTAGTTTCATTATTGATTTAAGCATCAGAGTGTCTTCGATCTTGAACAGTTTGCTCGTTTTGCAGAAAAGAGATTTGGAGATCCAAGTTCAAAATTCATCCAATATCAAAAATATTCATGCAGTGATCCTATAGGAGGAGGTATCGTTTAACTTTTTGCTTCTTACAAAAGGCAATAGAAGGAGCTATGTCCTCTACATTTACGCAATGGGATGGGAATATTAACAGGTGCCAAAGTAACTAAAATACTAGATCCGTTTGAAAGTGAGTAAATGTGTAATAGAGAGGTCAGTATGACAGATGGGAGCAGACAAATGAGAGTTCAAGCAATTCGTTTTTGAAACCCTTTCTTGTGTGCATAAATCACTCGATCGGTTGAATTTACTAAAAAATGTAATAATAAACTTTGGTTCAAAAGTTTATATGAACGAGGATTTTATAATTATTTAAACAATATTGCTTTTGACCAAAATTGAGGATAAATTTTTTTTGGCTCAAATAATGTGGTGGCATTTCAGACCTAACAAATAAGAGATCTAACAACATTTGAATTTGTCATATCATTTGAACTACAATTTTGATCTCAAAATTCAGTCACTTTGGCATTTTTGTTATGTTATGCGTAAAATATCTGAGGTTATGTTTGTAAATGTCGGGATGATATGTCTGGTAACCATAGGATAAAATAAAGTCTGCTCTTTTTTTTTTATACCTAACCACGGCGTGTTTGTATTACATCTAAAACAATAGAATCTAAAAACTTATTTTTGGGAAGAAATTTAAAAAATTATTTTAGTATTTTTTGTGTTGCATAACTTTTTTGATTATATTATTTCAAAAACAGTTTTACGGAACATAAAACAGTAAAATTTGTTTGGATAGTAGTCTAGAAAACATTTTTTTTATCAAAAGTCTAGAAAACATTGAAAACAGAAATGATGTTTGGATTGACAGTTTTATATTCAAAGTTTTTAAATTATTAAACTTGATAAGACTAACATAAATCATCCTATAGTAAAAAAAATCATTTGTACTCAAGCAAATATACTTATCAAATTGAATACTTTTCGAATTCATAATATCATAATACAAGTTCTAATACACAAACGTACACAAGAGAAGTCTCACATTATCTTACATCGACTCATTTCTACAAATTATCTTAAATAGAGAATTGATCATTTCTCCACTATGTTGATAACAAGTGACAACAATAAGTCGAAACAAAAAATTTCATTGCCACTGCAACATGTACAAAATGATCCAACCCCTACGGTCAACTACTGGGTCTATGTTGTGTTGATATTGTTGGAAAAAATGGTTTTAAACAAGTTTATTTGAGTAATTTGAGAGTCAACTAAAAGTAGGACCCACACCTCAAAATTGGTGGGACCAAGTTTAAACGCGTTCTCCTCTATCAAGAGATTAACATAATATATTTATTTGTCCAAAACCATTAAAATTTGAATAAGAAATTATGTCTCAAAGTGACCTATTTGAAGTGATGAAATAAACTAAGATTCGTGTAGTAAAATAAGACTTATCCTACATTGGAAGAAGACTAACATTTTGGTGAGTTAATATACTCTTAGTTGGCTTCATAGGTTGGGCCCCAAGGGGTACCAAATTTTTGTGAGCAGAATGAGCGCTTACACTATCTTGGTTATCACACACCGCCTGCCCACCCTGACCTAGCCAGGCTTGGGCCTGGCTAAAAAAGATACAATCTTTTTGGACAATTTATTTGGAGTGGTGCGGGTCATGGTTCAAATCAATCGGAGAACGCAGATTGGAATTAAAGTCACAACTGAAATTTAAATCCAATTGAATTTTTAAATTTCTATCCATTACTTTTTGAATTTGGTGCCAAAGTGGGTCTGATTCATTCTAGAAGCTTTGTTCAGATTAAAGAGTTGCCTTTGCCTATTCAAATTAAAGAGGTGCCTTTGCCTGTTCAGATTAAAGAATGTGTCTCTTTAATCTGAATAGTGATAACCCATGCCTCTTCAGACAATTTGAACAACCATAAAGGATGTATAAATATATTGTTCCATTGCCATTTTAATCCATCCCATTCTAGATTCTAGTTTTAGAATATTTCTGCTCTCTCTGCATATTGCTACCTTTTTCTTTTGGTTTGGGTCAAGTATAAACACAAGTTATGTTCGCTAGAATCTTAAAGATTGAAGTGTTGCTTCTTCAAGAACAAAAATTCATTCTATCTTCGGAGATAATTGCTCATTAACCCTGAGCACCGAGAGGGAGCAAATCTGTTTTAAGGAGATTGTGTTTTACAAGGCTCGAATTATCTATTTTGGTTTTCTTATTAATTGTTCGTGCTGATCTGCGTTCGTGTGAGTGTACTAGTTTTGATTTCTATAAATTCTGTTTTGATTAGTGCATAAGTTAGACTTTATATAGTATAATATAATCTAATTATATACATATTTTTTATAACAAATATTCATCAACTCAAATGAATGCATGTCTATGGCTTCTACCACCTGGACACTTGTAAAAATACCGTCCATCATTTTTTGATTGTACGAGCCTTGAAAACTCTCATGTTGCCAACACCACATGCACATAAAGGATTGTAGCATTATCCATGTGCTTGCAATTTATCAATAATAAAAAATACAATCAATATGCATTGCAATCAAAAAATTAGTTAGATCCAATAGAGATACGAGTTCGTGTCATCACACATAAAATATAAGATCCAACATAAATATTACATTAAGCAAGTGATAAACTAGTCGTTGGTCGACAACATATAGTCCATATTACATATTGAAGTCTAATATTGATAAAATTTGAACATATAATGTAAGGTCAATCACCACAAGAAACCCCATCCCATATATTTCCAACCATTCTATCCCTCAAGTGCGATACAGTGTTGAGTTGAGTTGATGACGCATCCACTTTAGTGAACTGCTGATTGTTGGAATTCTATCCCTCATTATTTGGTGGTGCATCTTTAGATTCAAACCCCTGAAAGAAAATGTCTCTAGCTTAGTGCATACGAATAAAATTATAAACGAAATAACAAGTAGTTACAATGGAGGGTTGGCGGGAAGGTTTGTATTTTGGTATTGTAGTCAATATTGAGAATATTGCTTTAAACACTCCAAAACACTACTCAATTACAATTCTAAAAGATGAATGTGGGTAGTTGAATTGTTCTTTGTGTCCACATGGTGCACGTCTGCTACCTCTACATTCAAGAATGTGATATCTCTCGCCACAGAATGTCGAAAGAGAACTAGGTATGTTTGAGCATCCTGCATCTACCACGTAGTACATGCCTAACAACACATATTAGCTAATGAATATCATTGTATACCTAATAAATGGAAAACATTTCACATTTAAATAGGCACATCAACCTTCTGGTGGCATAAGAAAGTTGACTTCACATTTTATAATAGTATCTATAAAAACATGGAAATTGTGAGCACTACCTTCCCAAACAAGCATACCAAATACAAACTTCATGTCAAATGAATAATTTTCCATCACATTTTGGGTACTGATTTTTTTTTTCTACCACGGTAAGCATCAAGTTTAGAAGTAGGGGCACATGCAGCAACATGTGTGTCATCGATTGTACCAATACAATTCTACATTTGTAAAGTGTGTTTTATTAAGAAAATAAAATGAATTGAAAAGGGCTATGATGTTACCTTAAACCATGGATAATATCGATCATCATATAATATCTTAGGTGATGTTTCATACAGGAGTCGTGGTCGAATTATTGACCCTCCTTGTGAGACTCGAACACTCCTACATAGCATTTCATACAGTGTCGGGTATTTAAATGTAAAATGTTGATGTTAATCAAGGGAAAACATTAAAATATATTGGAAACTGTAAACCCCCACGTGTTTATATTAATACAGTAATGTACTTGTTTAGTAATTCTCATATATGTAGTGACGTAAGGATAAACCATATGGATTGTAACCGTATGAATAACTACTAGGGAGACAATTTGATTAGGAAGTTTATGTTTTGAAGACGTTTAAACTTGGAGAGGGTGATTAGATAAGTTTCTAAATGTTTGTAGGTCAAATAATGCCTCCATTGAATCTGGAAGGTCGATAAACATTGGAAGAGGTAATATGGGGTATATTAGAAGTTAAAAAGTATTCCGGAGTTAAAACACATTTTAGGGTGAATTCGGGTAAAAAGGAGTTTGGACACTGCTTAGTATTGTGGCCATAATTTTTTATCCTGATATCCATTTGATTTGAAAGTTTGACAGTAGATAGTAGACATCTAGGGCTACAAAAGAGTATTTCACAAAAAAATTTCAAATCGACCTCTACATAGGTCAAAATTTTATTGGAATTGTATTATAGTTACAGTGAGACATTACATTGTACATGCATGGGAACATCGCATTAGGTGTGTGTGTGTGTGCATGGATATAGTCAACACCACACTTGGAGGATGACGAGTGGGCTTCAGTAAGCTAGGTCGATGACTTGAACGAGTCACACGGTTTACATGGTAAAGAGAGTTAAGGTTAACAAGAAGGGCTAGAAGATCCCTCGGGTACAAGGCCCGGTGACTTGGATACGCACTCTGTTGGTACAAGTCCATAAAGTGTGTCAATATACGCAAAATTGTTGGTGGAAGTCCATAAATTCCGTGTCGGTTGGGTGCCGTTGGTGTAATTCCATGAATACCCACCCCACGAAAGACCCTGGATTGGAAAACGTCATTTGATGTGCAACATAGATGACAGATTAATACACATTGACATTAGTATGTGTTGGAGAGACGGGAAGGACTCGGGTTGTGTTGCATGAGTGAGTCTCACCTCATTTCATGACATGAAATAATATGTTCCAATATTGGATGCATATTCTTGCTTGGAATGCATGAGTTGTTGAATGTTGCATGTGAAAATTTTATATGCATTTAGGTTGGGGAGTAGCCTCTGTAGGAGATACCCCATTGAGCGTGGCTCACTCTTTATGGAAAAAATATTTCAAGTGGGGGATTTACGCCGGTGGATGGCTCCCAATTCGAGTCTCATGGATGAAGAAAGTCAGCATGTGGCTTAATTTTGAATATTTTGTAAAACCATTATGGACATTTTATTTTGGCATGTAATTAAATGAAATGAATGTAATATAACTTGAATGTATCGAGTTTTAATTTGGGAATGACGTTTAAGATGTATTGGATGATTGTGGATGGTTTTAAAATGGATTTGACGAGGTTAGAAATAAAAAATGGTTGAAATAGGCAAAACTGGACAAAGTGTACCGGTACTGTGTACCAGTACACTATTGTCCAGAAAGGCAAACAGTACCGGTACGGTCTGGTCTAGTGGGCAAACCGTACCGGTATTATGTACCGGAACACTCTCCAAATTTTTTTAAAATTTAAAACTGTTTTGCCATGATTTCGCCCTATGGTTTCACTCCCTCCACTGATGTAAATGAACTATAATAGGGTTTAAATCATGGTATATTGGACCTAGATTGGATTCAACAGATAAATGAATATAAAATACACTTGTAACCTTAGTTAAGGGGATGCCATTGACATGGTGTCAGGTTATGCGACACTCACGATTATTTTCGCGAGTTGATAGGTTAGTAACGGTTAATAAAGGACTCTCAGATTATGGGGCATCACAGATCTAATCCCTAACCTTAACCCCCACAATCCTACCACATTCACTCAGACTGTCATAAGCACACACACTCTCTCTCAATCATCTGTATATTAAAAATTCCCCCCCAAATCCATCACCCCTCATATACCTAACTGGCATCAAATCCACTATGAAACAAATGACATGGCATTTCCCTTTCATCTCTTTTTTTCTCTCACTCTTTTCACTCCTTACTCTCTCTCTGTTATCCCACTATCACATCCTCGCCACAGCCACACCTTCACTGCCAAATCCCTGCGAGGTATTTCTCCTTCTTCTCTACTTCTCTTTCTCTCTCTCACACAGACACATGCAACCCCAAACCCTTTCCATCTACTATCTCTATTTTCCCCTACCCTACCCTCTGTTTTTCCTCCCCTATCTTTTCTACAATCAAACAAATCCCAAACCCAAACCGGCAGCTTCCATTTGTTTTCTCTATAAACCTCCACTATTCTCTCTCTCTCTTTCTCTTTCTATCTCTCTCTCTCACATACACACAAAACACCCATCTACCAAGCATAATGGGTTTCAATAAATTTCCTAAATTTGAGTTTTTTGTTAGGTTTTGCTAAATATAGGTTATGGACAAGGATTATGTTATTGTTTATATCAAGTGTTTTCCCATGTGTTGTTTTCACTAATTTATGATGTGGGTTTGGAAAATGCTTTGGACTTTGGGTATACTAAGTTCCTTATTTTGATTGAGTTCGGGATTCATTTGTTGTGTATGGATTAAATTGAATTTCCTTGTTGGGTATGCAATTTGCTAAGATAAGTTGGGTTTTCTGTGCATTATTCTAGTTTTTTTTGGAAATAGTTGTAGTTGTAAAACTTGTAATTGGCGTTAATATATATCCTCTTGAGTGGAGTCATTTGTTATCCTCTTGACTAGAGTCATTTGTACTTGCTTTCCATAACCCATTTAATTTTTTATGATTTTGGGCTCTAGGTATGGATTTAGTTACATAATTTTGTAAATGATTCAACTTTGCATTTGTGATAAATTAAGTTACACACTGTCCACTCTCTCCCACACACACATATTCTGTCACAATGTAAACACTGCCACACTCACACTCTCTCTGCCACACACACACACACACACACACACAAACAAACAAACATTCATATGCACAAAAGAACACACACTGTCATAATCAATTTACACGCACATACACTGAATCGGTTAACACATGATAGATTTGCCCTTATGATATTTAGTTGATTATTTGGTTTTTGGCGAGTAAATCCTTGCTTCTTTTGCGACATTTAGGTAACACTTTGTTCCTTTACAATTTTTGTATTAAATTTTAATTTATATTTCATAAAATTTTCAATCATTCAAGCTCCTAATTGATTTTAATTTGTGATAAGTTAAATGATTTTGTTTTTGTGGAAGTTAAATAAGTTCAATTTCAATTTTATGATTTTTTATCCGAATGTGATAAATTTATAAATTTCATGTGATGTGATAAATTTTACTGTGAAAAAATTGTGTTGAACAAAATGCATGTTTAGATTTTTGGAAGTTTAGTTGTGTTTGAATTGTATAGAAAAATTGGGATATTTTTAGTGGAGCATATTTGTTAAATGTCTATAATGCATTTCTTCATGCACATAATGTTAGAACTATTTAAAAATTTCATCATATTTTGTGAATATTTTTCAGTGATATGATTTTTTGAGTTGTCTAGTTTTGGATTGTTCGGGTGTGGATATGCATTTATTTTAGTTTGTGTCTCTTCATCTAATTAGTTAGCAAAACTCGCATTTCATAGGTATATTTATTGAGATGGAGTGAAGTCGTTTATCTGATTTGCAATACCACGAATGGGACAAAATGCAAAAATTCTGTGTCTGTTTAAGAATTGTATGAATCTCAAATGGCATATTGAAGAGACTGTAGAAACTCATTTGTGTTGAAAAGACTTTATGGCTTCTTACACGGTGTGGGTACACTACGTGGAACTTGCCCCTTGGAGTGAACAACAAAGAGGATAATAACATCGGTGAAACTGTCTAAGATGGCATGACAAACACTGAGGACGATGATCATGATGAATTACCTGATATGTCAGAAGACATGGACAGGGGGACTTTCATGGATACTATTTGGGGTAATAAAATTTTTGCAAAACTGGTGATTATGGTGATAAAGAGAATGTGAAGAAGTTAAAAAAATTAGTACAGGATGCTCAAAGTGAGGTGTATTCGAGCTGCACAAAATTTACTCTGCTATTGATGGTTGTAAAATTATTT
The DNA here is from genome assembly GCA_023539305.1 of Ilex asprella. Lineage (NCBI taxonomy): Eukaryota > Viridiplantae > Streptophyta > Magnoliopsida > Aquifoliales > Aquifoliaceae > Ilex > Ilex asprella. The sequence goes on along the minus strand of CM042188.1, from coordinate 18,614,256 downwards.
CATGTGAAGGTGTTGAACAAGTGGAGCAATAAGTCATTCAACATGTTGGAGATGTTGAACGTCTTTCTTCCAAAAGGTAACATACTTCTAGAAGCCGTTTTTTATGCTAAGAAGTTCTTACAAGCTTTGGGATTGGGATATGTTCCCATTCATGCATGTAAGTATAATTGCACATTATTTTGGAAAGGGAATGAAAATTGAGAAAATTATTTGAAATGTGGGGAATCTAGATACAGGGTCAATGATGGCCAAGGTAAGAAGATTCCTTATAAGATCCTATGTTATTTTCCATTGAAACCAAGGTTGTAAATGTTATACATGTCAAGGAAGACTATAACTGATATAAGATAGCACATGGATAGGCATGTAGATGATGAGAATGGGTCAAGGCATCCTGTTGATGCTGTAGAATGGTAGGAATTTGATTTAAAATATCTTACCTTTGCTTGAAATCCATGCAATGTTAGAGTAGGGTTAGCCACTGATGGTTTTAACCCTTTTGGATATATGAGCAACGCATATAGTGTATGGCCTATCATACTTATGTCTTATAATTTTTCTCTATAAAAATTTATTAAAGATCCATACTTCATGATATCATTGATGATTCTCGGTCCATAATCACTTGGGAAATATATTGATGTCTATATGCGGCCGTTAATTGATGAGTTTAAAGAACTGTGGGAAGTTGGGGTAGTAGCTTATGATGCATGTAGCAAACATACTTTTATAATGCATACGACTGTTATGTGGACCATTAATGACTTTTCTACTTACGGTTACATGTCTGGGTGGAGTACAAGGGGTTATATCTCATGTCTATTTTGTAACTATGGTACATCATCCCAACTGTGGAGAAGTAAAATATGCTACATGAGTCATCGTCGTGACTTGCCTCAAGAGCATGCTTGGCGCCGAAATAAGTTGTTTGACTGTAAGTATGAGAAGCGTTCGAAACATTAGAGCTATCTAGGGATGAGATTTTGGAACAACTACAATCACTGCAAAGGTCAAGTTTGGGAAGCATCTGAATTATAGGAAAAGAAAAATGCACACCCAAGGAACTTAATTAAACAAAGAAAATTATTTTCTTTGACCTATCATACTGGGCAAATCTAAACCTCAAACACAACCTTGACGTCATGTATATAGAGAAAAATATATGTAACAACATTCTTGGAACATTCCTTAGTATAGATGGAAAAAATAAGGCTACTGAAAAGGCTTGTTTAGATTTGGATGATTTGAATGTAAGGAAAGAATTGTACCTGTAGAAGTGAGGTGATTCTTATGTGAAACCCCCCACATGGTACACATTGTCCTTGAAGAAGAGACATGATTTTTGTGAGTTTCTAAAATCAGTTAAATATCCTCATGGCTATGCAACAAATATCTCAAGATCTGTAAGTACTAAGGATGGAAAAGTATCGAGTTTGGAAATTCATGATTGTCATGTTCTCCTCTAGTGGATCATTTTGATTAGAATACGTGGGTATCTTGACAAAAAAAAATCTATGTTGCTTTGTTTGAGTTAGGAATTTTTTTAGCAACAGTGTTAAAAAACATTGAGCTTTAAAGACTTGAAGACATCTCATGATTGAATAACTTTAATATTTTACAACTTGGCAAATATTTTTTCATCAGCATTCTTTGATGTTATGGTCCATTTAGTTGTGCACTTACCTTATGAGGCAATACTTGTCGGACTAGTTCATTACCGCTAGATGTAACTGATTGAAAGGTAATAATCCTTTTGATATCAATACATGTATTGTTGGCTTAAATCTGATTGTTCTTGTGTTATGTAAAGGTACCTTGATACTTTGAAGAAGTATGATGGCAATTGAGCTCATCCTGAAGGTTTGATCGCGGAAGCATATATTTTGAATGAGTGTTTGACTTTTTGCTCACTATATCTAAATGGGATGAAAACTATATTTAATCCTGAGAAACAAAATAAAAATGGCGATGAACATAGTCCGGGGTTGATGGTGTTCTAAAAAATGTCCGTTCTTTTCTAATATTAACAAATGCAATCAAGGTGTCACGAAAGGAGTCCAATATGGCTCAATCGTTCATTTTGCATAACAACCTTGATACAGATTCGTATCCGGAGTAAGTTGACTTTTAAATATGTGAATGCATGATTTTGAATTTTTTTTTAAAAAAAGTATTTACAATCACATTTTTTTAAGTAGAGAACACAAAAACCTATTGCAAGAGTAAAATAAACATGACAATCATAGAAGGCATGAACAAGATTTTTGAAGTGGTTTAAAAACGAGTAAGTAATATTTTATGCAAAACCAAGTGTAGTCCATTGTCGGTTTTAGTGAAAAAATGGTAATATTTATTTCCTTATGGTCCCTTTGTAGATCAATCAATTACAATATGAAGGTTCTACAGCAGCTACCGACAGGAGTGGAGCCAAAAATTGTTTTTAGGGTGGCACACTAGCATGTTTTAATTTTTTCTAATAGACCGTAAAAATTCATAAATTTATATTTAATACTTTTTAAACATAGAAGATTAAAAATCGATATACTCATAAACAAAAAAATAATAATTAAAACTTCTTATCAAGAATGCAACTAATTATTATTACTTATAATTGACCCTGATATGTTATTATAATTTGAAAGAGTTAAAAATTAATTTTATCAACAATATTAATTTTATGTATAAAATCAGGGTAACAATTTTCATTTATGATTTTATAGTTTACTACATAACGACACACATTTTTATACAATGACAAAAGCACCCTACAATTAAAATTTTTTATAAAATGACATCAATATGTTCAAAACATATTCAAGCATGTCTAAAATATGTATAAAAGTTAACAATTATATTAGTTGTACCTAATTTGAGATTTAGTTGATGGAGACCCAATGGTTTGCGACCATTGGATAGATAGTAGAGTTTATTAAATATTAAGACTCACTATTATACTTAATATCACAATGTATTAGGTCCTTAAATTAGGTTTCAATAATATTGTTCAAAAAGTTAACAATCATTTTGGTAGATGTCTATTCAAATCAATATCACCAAAACACAATATTAGGGTGGACACAATTAAATGTGCATAAATTTTATTTTAAAGAATACATACTTAATATGAAGCCAAAAAAATAAAAAAATTGAGGGGGGTATGTGCCCACCTTGGCCCAAGGGTGGCTCCGTCCCTTGCTACCGATGAATTATGGTTATTAGAAAATGGATATGATTTTACGGTTAGAATGTATTCAAGTTGCAATGCAATGGGATCTAATTTCACACCAAAGATCGCAACAACCGTCGTAAAACTCAAAATAGTGGATTAGTTGCTGAAGGGGATTATGAGATAGAAATAATTGGCTACTACGGTTACTTATGTAAAGAATGAGAAATGAGTAATATTTTTGGATATCCTGTTGTTATGTCCCAATGTGAATGGTTCAATCTTGCTAAGGAGAAAATAATGCATATTGATGCACATTTTACAAGTATTGATGTCAGAGGTTGTTGGTACAAAGATGGTCCATTTGTCCTACCTTGTTAGGTGCCACAAGTCTTCTATTAATGACACCAAGTATGGTCCACATTGGTAAATAGTACAATGGGTCCAACCGATTAACCTTGAAAAGTGACATTTCAATATACATTATAAAGGTTAATTGATTGCATTTCATGATTAGTTGTTTATAAGTTGGATAGTTAAATTGGTATAGGGAAGATTTAAAATTCCTTCATTACTTACCTAATAAGCATAAATCATTATAATACTAATTGATGATGCACAAATTAGTTTTGTACACCACCTGTCAAGTGATTAATAATAAATGCAGTAATTAAGTAGGGAGAGAATAACTTAAGTGAGACAAAGATGTAGAGTGGTTAGGTCAACGTGACCTACGTCCACTATGAAGGGCTAAGGATGACCTGGTATTCTATACTTCGAGGAGTATAGGGAGATCAAGGAGATACAAGCAATGAGAGTTGATTCGCACTTTTTGTGTGTCTGAATTATATTAAAATATTACACCCAAGTATAGGTGGTCGAATTGTAGTTTTCTCGGTTTTTAAGTCCAAGTATCGATCCCACGAAGAGTTAAGTAATTAAAATAATAAAAATAAAAAAATAAAATAAAAATAGAACAATAACACAACTAAACAGTAAATTGGTTGTTTTGGAGTAGTTTGATGTTTGATTGCTTGTGGTGTGAGCTTAGTCTAATTAACTGGTTTTAAAATAAAAGGCAGGCAGAAGTAAAGTGCAGATCTAATAAAGTGCGTAAATAAAGCAGATAACTGACAAGAAATTAAAAGATACCCTTCAGTTTAGGGATCCATATGCTTTGTATTGCTTAAGTTACTGGAAATGCTACCTCACAACAATTAACTTCCATTTTACTGGAAAGCTAACCGGCAGGTCT
>CM042188.1:18592580-18604835 GCA_023539305.1 Ilex asprella | reverse complement strand
AAATAAAACAAATAAAAACACATTAAAAACATATAACAATTACACAAATATATATAAAAGATAATAAATTTTTTTTTATTATTATTATTATTTTTTATTTTTCGCTTACTATAACTCCCCGGCAACGGCGCCAAAAACTTTATTGGCACTTTTTGTGTGTCTGAATTATATTAAAATATTACACCCAAGTATAGGTGGTCGAATTGTAGTTTTCTCGGTTTTTAAGTCCAAGTATCGATCCCACGAAGAGTTAAGTAATTAAAATAATAAAAATAAAAAAATAAAATAAAAATAGAACAATAACACAACTAAACAGTAAATTGGTTGTTTTGGAGTAGTTTGATGTTTGATTGTTTTGGAGTAGTCATCTGTATCATAGAAAGAACCACGATTATACAAAATACCTTAGCTTTGCTAGATGCAATCAATCATCCAATAAGCAAGAGGATATAAACATTAAGCATAGGAACAAAGAACAAATATAACTTCCGGATAATTTATACATGCCCTTCACCTCTTACTAAAGAGTAAATGAGAAACTAGTCACTTTTTATGGCTTTGGTGAAGCTAGAAAAGCGAGTGATGCTCATCCCTCCAAGTAGAGAACTTAAAAAATAAAAGAACAACAATTAGGGAGCCAATCTTCAACGAAGAATGAGTGAATCACGTTCTACCCTTCACGGCTTTGGTAAATCTCTCGAAAAGTGAAAAAGTTTCACTCCTCTAAGAAATAAGGATGCTCAAGCAATGGAAGTGAAAGAAACTAACAAATGAAAGTAGAAGAAAGCTATTTACTTTTGGAGGGTTTCCACCACAACCAAAAGATGAGCTATCTCTCTTGATACAATGAAATAAAAGCAAGTACAACTACAAGGGGAGTCTAAGCCTCCATCATGGTTGCTACATCATGAATTTAAAAAATAAGTAAATAAAAGACTAAATATCCAACTACAAGGAGAGTACAAGCCTCCATCATGGTTGGTATAATAAGTGCAAATGTAAATGCAAGTAAGAAAATTTTCATATAAACATAATACAAGTACAAATGAAGAGATATTGGTCTAGTCCCAAACTTATCTCCCAAACACAACACGATAAGCATATAACAATTCTACAACATGAGTGGGAGTCTAAGCCTCCATCAAACTCTCTACCAAGTTTTCTCCTAATCTCTCTTGAAGGCTCCCAAAGTGGGAGTATTTATAGGCAAGGAAAGGGAGCAAGAGGGGGTGAATGAATAGTATTTGCCACCCTAGTCAAAGTCAAATGTTAACCACTCTGCAGTCAGTCTGTGGACAACGTTCGAACGTTGTCTGGAGTTCGAACGTTATTTATGTTTTTGCATTATGGGTATTCGAACGTTTTTTCTGTTATTGCTTTATGGGCGTTCGAACACCAGATAGGGTCTGTCCTTCTCACTCAAGTGGTCTGTGATCTTCTGTGAATTTGCCTTCCACACTCCACACAGTAGTCTGGTCTTCAATCAAATCAAGTGGACGTTCAAACGTGAGTTGGCGTTGGAACGTGGTACTCAAGTACCTCAGAGTCTTCCTTCTTGACTACAACACTCCGGGGCTTAGAGTCTGGTTTTCTCAGAATTCAAGTGGATGTTCGAACGTGAGATGACGTTTGAATATATTTGCTTTGTTCCAAGCTTCTCCAATTTTGTTCCCTAATGTGCTGGTGTTACCTTCAAATGTGATATTTGTTATTCTTGAGTCTTTGTTCACTTTAGGACCTGAAATGACATCACTAAAACTCTATCAAAGCACAATTAATCTCAAAAAGGCATAGCGAAATGTTATTTTTAAGTACTAATCACTGGCGCCATCTTCTCAACGGATGATGCAATTACGTCCCTCCCCATCAGATCTGGTCAAAGGATGATGTGGTGGTTGACTTCTTCCAAAGTGGCGTAGATGTGGCTCTTGGATGACCCTTACTTCAAGGTGGCTTGGATGAGTTTCTTAGAATGACGCTTACTCCAAGGTGGCTTGGATGAGACTCTTGGGATGACCCCTACTCGAAGGTGGCTTAGATGAGGCTCTTGGGATGACACTTACTCTAAGATGGCTTGGATGAGACTTTTGGGATAACCATGCCTACTTCCTTAGTGATGTAGCTCCTCGAACCCTGATGAGCTTGATTAGGCGTGGACCCATTGGGTTTTTTCTAGTTGAACTCTTAATTCAAACTGGGCTTATAACTTGAGTTGGACCCTTAGGCGTGACACATCATTTTCCCCCCTGCCCTATGTCAAATAAAATTTGGAGAAGAGGGAATTTGGTTGAATTTGAATTTTAGCTGACGAAAACTCCTTTTGACTAATTACCCCTTTTTCTTCTTAATACGGTTCATGACCATGAGTGGTAACAAATTGAGTAAGGTCAGGGAGGTTACCTATGAGCTAGGTGACCAGAGACCACTTTCGAATGAAGGAGGGGAAATGGAAGAAGTCATTGTCAATGGAGCGGGGGTAGGCAATGACGAAGCAATCGACTTTGAAGTGGGCATGTAGGCTGGCGTCGGTGAGGCAGCGGGTGTTGGCAAGCCTAGGTGCTCCATGGGCGTCGAGGGCGATGGGGGTATAAGTGGGCTCCAGTGGAGAGATGCCAAAGGCACGGCTAGGCCTTGAGGATGGGCAAGATGCCATGGGCGAGGCACCATGGGTGCCACTAGGCAAGGTGTTGTGGGCGTCGGCTAGTGGGCATGCGGGTTATGGAGAGGGTATCACCGTGGGCTAGGCTGGGCCAAGGGACTACGCATCAGAATCATCGGGCGGTGGGTACGACCTGGCGAGCACGCATGTGGATGGTCAGTGCTAGAGGGATCTTCGATATTAGGCGATCTAGGAGTGATAGCGGTGGATGCTGGGCAAGAGGCTGTGTAGGTGTAGGAGAAAAAGACGCCGGTAGTTAGCACTATGAGGGGGCACGCCAGGAATTGGGTGTTAGGAGGCATGAAGAAGGGGCACCAAGAGGGGGCGTCATGAGGTTGGTGCCAGGAGTAGGTGTCAAATCCTTAGCGTTGGGAGCACACAGACCTTGTTTGTGCTAGGTGTTAAGTACGGAAGTGTTGTGGCAACGAGGTGGAAATGCCGGATGGCAACAAAAAGGATGAGCCCCGATTGTTGACATTCAATCTAATGTATTCCCTCGAGTTACAACCGGCTTGAGTTTCAAGAGCGTGTCTAGTGATAAGAAAAATAATGTTACTCGAACATCAAAATATCTAACATGATTACTTGTAGAGAGGGGCAGACACACTGGCTTGTAAAAAAATAGAGGCTGCTAGTGTGAGAGTAAAGACAGAGTTTGAGGTTGCTCATGAGAGAGTTACGACTCTTGAGACCGAGCTTCTAGCGACTGTGAGATAGTCGATAGCTGGAGGTAGGTTGAGTGTGAGGCTGCCCGCATGAAAATAGAGGCAGAATATGAGGGTTGCTTGTGAGAGAGCTAATCCTTTTGAGGCCAAAATTTTTGCGACCCGTGAGAGAGTCGATAAGATGGAGGTAGGCTAACTGTAAGGTTGCCAGCATGAGAACAGAGGTAGAATTTGAGGTTTGTTTGTAAGAGAGCTACATCTTTTGAGGCCGAGATTTTGGAGATCCGTGAAAGAACCACTAAGCTGGATGTATAGGTTGTCTACTTGAGGCAGAGCAGAAATAGGCCAAGCTTTTGGCAACCCGCGAGAGAGCTGCTAAGCTGGAGACATAGGTTGCCCGCTTGAGAGTAGAGAAGAGATAGGCCAAGCTTTTGGTGACCCACGAGAGAGTTGTTAAGCTGGAGACATAGGCTGCCTGCTTGATAGGAGAGCAAAGATAGGCCAAGATTTTGGTGACTCGTGAGAGAGTTGCTAAGTTGGAGACATAGGCTGCCTTCTTGAGAGCAGAGCAGATATAGGTCAAGCTTTTGGCGACCCGCAAGATGATTTACCTCGCTTGGACCTGTTGATTTCCTTAGCATTCATATATTTTTGAGCTTTTGTCAATAGTTCTAGCATGCTTTTTAGTGGTCGCTTCATTACTGAAAAGAGAAAACTAGATAAGCGGAGGCCTCCTAGAAAGGCGGTCATGGTGACTTTGTCATTGGGTTCCTTGATTTGGAGGCCTCCTCATTAAAACGTGTGAGGTAACTCTTCAGACTCTCATCTCGATCATTTTTTAAGATAAGTAGATGGGTGACAGGTTTCTGCTAGCAGTGTTACTGAGCACATAATATTGCATATTTGAAGGCCTCATTACATGCATTTTAACTCAACTTTTGTATTTAAGTACTTAGAGTTAGCTGAAATTATGAATAATGTTGAATTTTTTATGTTGCAGGTAATTATAGCATAAATGATGTATTTTATAACCTTGCAACTATGTGTGAATATGTGATGAATATTTGGACACTTTATATGAGGATTGGGAGGCTTGGAGGTGAAGAATTCAAGGAAAAACGCATTCGAAAGGTTGTGCCCGCTGGAGTGATGGATTTTGACACAGTACCATTGTTTTCCCCATTTTTTACCATGATCTGATTAGAATTTGAAAAAGTGAAAAACATGAAAGTTGTAGATCTGGATGTCTTCTATATTGTGTCAAAATTTCAGCTCAATCAAATGGTTGGATCAAAAGTTATGATAATTTTATAAAAACTGGTATAGAGCATTAAAGAGTACCGGTACTGCGTACCGGTACCCCAAACTCCAGAAGCCTTAAAGTGCTAGTACATAGTACCAGTACGTTCCCCTGAACAACCCCGAACCTCCTATAACTCAGCTCCACTTGCTTGGGGGTCCCACCTACACTTCTCCCACTTGCCCCTAACATTTCCTTACACATTTACATGCCTCCCTTACACAATTTGAAGACTTTTGAGGCTTGACATTTATGGAGGATGGGAGAGAAGTGGGTTGCATTGATGGGTGCAGGCTAAGCCTGTGCTAGCCTGCCATACCCATTCATTCAACCCCCTATCGATTGAAGGCCTGTACACACCTTGGGGGGACCATCATGCACAAAAATTCAAGGCTCTCCAACATTATATTCAGCATTACACAACTATTTCAAGGGTGGTTACCTAAGCTTAGGAGTAGTTCAATGTAGAAGAAGATGAATAGTGCCAAAAGTTAATTTATTTGTATTTTCTTCATTCCATTGTCTTGTAATCTCTTGTAAGGATATTCTAATATTTGTTTAACATCTTTAATGCTATTTACTGCAAGTTCATTTCAAGTTTAATCCTTTACTCTAGCTTTCACCATTGTTGCATTTAAGATCTTCATTTCTAGTTTAAAATGGGTATTGAAAATTTTTCTTTTTAGTTTATGTTTTCTTGCATTTAGTTAAGTTCCATGCTTCATTTATTCATTATGTCCATTTACATTATGCTTGTCTTTCATTTCATCATGAGTAGCTAGATTTTAAGTTGGATAATCCAAGGGAGACCTCCATTTTGAGGATTCCATTTTGACTCTTTTTCTTTCCTCTCTCGGTGTATGGTGGTTTGGTTTGACTGGGTTGAGATTTCATATGGTGGTGAGTCTTTGATATTCCATAGGCCTAGTCACGGTTTATGCTTGGATCCTCACCATTTTATCCCTAGCTTCCCACGAATTAATCGTTCATCTATAAACCCTCGAAGGAAGGTTTCGAGTTGATTGGGCATTCTCATTGGAGCGACCTCTTGGATTAGTCAACACTTGTTTTCTTGCATTTTCCTTAAGAAAACAAAACACCAAAAACTCAACCTCAAAGATTTTACACTTTCTCTTTTTGACAAAATCACATTCACACACTTGAACTTTCCTTCCCTGAGGAGATGATTGATGGTTACAACCTCACCTCCGTTAACTCCTAAATACTATCCCTCAAACTATGCAATGTATGTGCGAGGGGAAGGATTTCTTCCCCTTGGGATAGTGTCATAAGAAAGGGCAAGGAAGAAGGGAAATGAGATGATATAAATGTGGAGTGTATATGCACAAAAATGCCCCCAATCACAACGAGACTTTTGCAGATCGTGTTTTACTTGGAAGAGTATTCCAAGGTCATATCCACGAGGAAGAAAGTAAATTAAGATGGACGTGATTTGGTGGAAATGAAAGTGAAAAATCTTTGTTCTTTTGAGAGTTGTTTGGTGAAATGGTGCTAATGTCAATGTAATGAGAAAAACAAGTGTTGGCAATTCCAAGAGGTCACTCCACTTAGTATACAATCTCAACTCAAACCATTCCTCCGATCAAGCATAAATGAATGATTGATTCGTGGGAAGCCGAGGATGAGGCCGGTGAGTATCTAAGCATAAATCGTGACTAGGCCTACGGTTTATGAAAGACTCACCGAATCATCCACCTTCAACTCAGTCAAACCGAACCATTGGTCTTTGAAGAGGGGAATAAAAATGAGTTGAAATCATATACCCAAGTGGAGTTTGCCCTTGGTCTTGCCAACTAAAGTATTTAGCTACTCATACTTGAAATGAAAATAACAAGGGAAAGAAAGTGCATTCTAATGAAATGAAGATCTAAAATAACTAAATGTAATAACTTCTAATTTAGGAATGAAAGAGATGAAAAACCATTTTTAGATCTATAGAAAATGAAGAACTTCAAAACAATAATGGTGGAGCATTAATGAGATCATTAAACTAAGAACCAACATCAAGAACTAGCATTAATGACATTAAAATGAAGTTCTAGAAATCCTTACAAGAGATTACAAGCCAATGCAATGGAGAATACATGAACAACGTAACTTTCTCTCTCTAAAAAACTACTATTCATCTTCTTCTACCCTTAGAGCTTCTCTCTCTATATCCAAATAATCCAATTCATCCTCCCCCACTCGTTCTTCCTGGCTCCAAAAACGTGCCTCCAGGTCTGGGGTGGCCCTAGGGTGTCTCTTCCATCCAAGGGTTGCAGAAGGGATGACCTGAACAGGGGTGTGCAGAGCTTGTCTGCACACCCAGCTCCTTCCTCCCTCTCTCTTCATTGATGAGCCAAGCTGCAACACATCTAATCCATGGTATGAACAAGGTGAATAGTGTTGTGGGCGTGTCAAGGGAGTTGGAGAGAGTTGATGGTGGGGTTCGCGAAGTGACAGGGCTTCTGTTGTAGAGATGCTGAAAAGAGAAATCGACAGACCGTACCGGTACAGGGTACCGATACGCTGTACCGGTACAGTCTCTGTTGTTTGTGCTGTTTCTGCTGCATCCATCACCCTTAAGCTATCCAATTCTCATTCTTTCACCCCCTTATTTGTCCATCCTTGTTGAAATGCTAAAAAGGTTTTGTTTAACACCTTTTTTCTGCAAAAACCAAATATCATCATTAATAACTCGCCATGTATAATTTCCCTCATTAGCATCATAAAGACAATTAATTCATGGACGATTAGCACCTATAAATATGCAATACTTTGTGCTAATCAAGAGACGACCTTGAAATACTCTTCCAAGTAAAACACCGACATATAAGAGACTCCTTGCGATTGGGGAGCACTTTTGTTCACCCTACACACATTTCATTTCATTGTACATTTTTTTCATTCCATTTCATCACCACCATTCTGTTGCCTTTTCTCTTACATGAATCCAAGTGAGAGTGACACTCACCCACACATATAAGTCATACACATATTTGAGGGTTCATGTTAGGAGCATTGGAACAAAAAAGGTTTTTCAAACAATCAGACGTCCACCAATGAACTGTGCCTCAAATGTTCTGCTTAGTTTGGCTAAGGAGTACATGGAGGTTGGGATGAGTTTGGCTAACCACTGTCGGGCAAATCTCTTCAAGGTAGTCGGGAAAGCCTTACACATGATTTCATCAAGAACATTGTGCAACTTTATTAATGACTTGTAAGTTTCAAGGTGATCAATTGGGTCTTTTGTGCTGTCAAAAGTTTCGACGGATAACATTTTGAACTTTTAGGGAAGAGGGTAGTTTGCCACATCTGACACAAAAGGTGTGTCAGTTCTCCTTATGAGGTATTTCACATTTTTTGGTCCTTATGCCTTTATAGAATTGAAGACATCGCCCATTTGATTATGTACTTCTTTGATTTTTTCATCCCTGTGATTTAGGCCTCCTTTGGAATTGTCATAGAAATGGCTCCCATGATCCACACTTTGATTCTTGCCCTCATCCTCTTGAAAATGAGGGTCTCTATCATGGGAAGAAGGAGCTGGAGGAGGAGGTAGAGCTCCCTCATGGTTCTACCGTGGTGCTCCCCTGTATGGGGTGCCCAAGTAAAGAGCTCCTTGATGCCCAGAGCTTAGAGCTCCTCTAGCTTGATGTCATCCGGTCTGTGATCCTCCTTGTTGTCAAGCAAGTATCAGTTGCAGGATCTGTTGATTTTGAGTCACAAGCTGCTGCATTGTTTCCAGCATTTGTTGTGCATTCGGAATATAATTGGTTGGTGGAGGGGCAACCTCCTCTTCTCGTGGTGGATTGTTTTCAGGCTGATTCATGGATTTGGTGGTGATCGCCATAGATATAAAAGAAGATGGTTGAGTGAAAACTTTGTTGTTCCCACAGACAGCGCCAAACTAATGATTCACAAATTGGTTTTGTACACCACTTGTCAAGTGATTAATAATAAATGCAGTAATCAAGTAAGGATAGAGTAACTCAAGTGAGACAAAGATGTACAGTGGTTCGGTTAATGTGACCTACGTCCACTATGAAGGGCTAGGATGACCTGGAATTCTATTACTTCGAGGAGTATAGGGAGATTAGGGAGATACAAGTAATAAGAGAGAGATGAGAGTGATAACAGATGTGCTCGATTGTGTGTGATGCCCCCCAAATATTGGCAGGGCTTACAATTTATAGTCGCCTCCTAATAGATTGAAGCGGCTTATCAGTAACTAAAAAGGCTAATTTGGTGGGACTAGCGTCATCTTCTCAACAGATGAGTCAGTTACAACGCTCCCATAAGATTCGGTCAAAGAATGACGTGGTGGTTGACTTCTTCCAAGGCAGCGTGCATGAGACTCTTGGATGACCCTTGCACCAAGGTGACTTGGATGAGGTTCTTGGGATGACGCTTACTCCATGGTAGCTTGTATGAGGCTCTTGGGATGACCTTGCCTACTCCCTTGCTGATGTAACTCCTCAAACCCTGAAGAGCTTGACTGAGCGTGGACCTCTTTTGGGCTAGACCCATTGGATCTTTTCTAGTTGGACTCTTAATTCAAACTGGGCTTCTAACTTGAGTTGGGCCATTGGGCCTGACACATCACTAATAAAAATAAAATCTTTTAAAATTAAACACACCAAATAACATTCCAACTATATACGTTGCATAGAAAATCCTAAAACTACACACTCTTGATCATGGTTAGTTTTTAATCAGTCCTTCAAATTGAGAACATCAGTGAACTGATTAATTTCACACCACCCATATCTTGTGAGAATTGGACGGGAATAAGATGGCGTCTCATGGTAATCCTTACTCTGCCCATGGTTAGTTCAGTCTAGACAATCTAATGCACGGCCTGAAATTGGTTTGAAACATTGATTGAATTCTCTCATATGCATTAATTGACCACACTTTACACAACTACCGAGTCGATTTGCTCAACGGCGTTTAGTGAATGAACTTTTCCCACACAACAATTTTATTTGACTACTGAAAATTTCTAGTTTTCTCATAACTTTTGCTTTTACTATGATTAAAGAGTGTAACACACCCAGATTAAACAAAAAAGAGTTTTCATCTGATTTTTGATGAAAATTTTTGAAATTTGAATTTTTTTTTAAAAAAACTCACTATTTGGTTCTTTAACGTCCGTCATTGACAAAGATGATTATGTACTATTCCATCCCCCCAACCTAAATTTAATATTGTCCTCAGTGTATAATATCATAAAGAAAAATTTAAATACAATTGCTAGTAAGGTCCAAGCATGAAACAAATTCGTAGTTCAAAACCATAATCTACAAAACTCACAACAAAATAGTTAGTACTATTATTTACACACAGGCATGCATAATAACTTCTCAAGGCATATACTCTGGTTCCATTAGATGAATGAAATACATATTTTGAACAAATCAATCATAATATGGCTTAAGTCTTTGGAAGTTCACCTTAAAAATATTTCCACTTAATGGATTTTCAATTTTAACTGTCCTATGTTCAAAGACTTGTTTAACAATGAATGGACTAGTCTCCCTAGACCTTTACTTTCCAAGGAATAGGCGGAGCCTTAAATTGTATGACATGACTTTTTGAGATATATAAAGGACTTCCGCACAATATATTTATCACGAAAAATCTTCATTCTAGCCTTGACAAATTTTGCATTTTCATAGGCTTCATTTCTCAATTCTTCCAATTCAGTAATCTAAACTTTGCGAGATGCACTTGTTTTATATATATCAAAATTTATCACTTTGATTGCCAATATGCTTGATTTTCCAATTCCACAAGTAACATAGTTTACCATAAACTAGCCGATAAGGAGTCATTTCCCAAAATGGTTTTATAGTCTCAAGGATCAATCTTTGCGATCTGGGTTAACTTTTTTTTTTTCCAAAATATATTTTATCTCTCTATTGGCTAATTCCGCTTGTCCACTTGCCTAAGGATGATAAGGGGTAAATACTTTGTGTGAAATCAAATATTCCTCATTAAATTTTTAAAAGATTTATTACAAAATTATGCACCCCTATCACTTATAATAGCTCGAGGAATTCTGAATTTAGACAAAATATTTTCTTTTAAAAATCTGATCATAGAGCGTGATCATTGTTCCAACAAGGAATTTCCTTAACCCATATGGAAACATAATTAACAACAACCAAAATATACAGATGTCCAAAGGAGAGGGGAAAATGATCATATAAAATTGATGCCCAAACAATAAAAAATTTTAATAATCAAAATAAGGTTTAAAGGTATCATATTTCTTTTTGAAATATTCTCCAACGTTTGACACCGATCACAATTTAGAAAAAAAAAACAAATACATCCTTAAAAAAAGTGGGCCACTAAAATCTACATTGCAAAATTTTAATAGCTATTTCTTTGAAAAAAATGCCCAGAACAAGCTTCAGAATGGCAAAAAGAAATAACTTGAACAAGCTTCACATTTTTGATGATTGGGAACACAATGCCTTATTATCTGATCCTTACAGTATTTGAACACATAAAGATCTTTTCGAAAGAAATTGCGTACTTTTCTTAAAAATTTATATTTATCGGTCAAAGTATAGTGAAAGAGAATGATACATGTGACCAAGTAGTTAGCTATATCTACTTACCAAGGTACCTTTGTTATGGCAAACAATTGCTCATCTGGAAAAGTTTCCTTGATCGAAATTGACTCCTCTTTGTGTCATAATTCAGCCTTGATAGGTAATCAACTACCATGTTTTCAACTCATTTCTTGTCTTTGATAATAAGATCAAATTCTTGAAGTAACAATATCCATCATAGGAGATGTGACTTAGCATCCTTCTTTGTGAGTAAGTATTTCAAGGCTCCATAATCAGTAAACACAACGATTGATGATCCCACTAAAATCTATTCTGAATTTATCTAAATCAAATACCACAACAACCAATTTTTTTTCTATGGTAGAATAATTCATCTGTGCATCATTCGAAGTTTTGCTTGCATAGTAAATCACATAAGGTCGCTTATCTTTTCTTTGTCCTAAGACAATCCCTATAGCATAAACATTAGCATCACATATTAATTCAAAATGTAAGGACCAATAAGGAGGTTGCATAATTAGTGCAGAAATAAGTATACTCGTAAGTTTATCAAATGCTAATTGACATGCTTCATTTCAATCAAATGGTACATCTTCACATAGAAGATTACACATTGGTCTAGATATCAACTAAAATCTTTAATGAATCATCTATAGAATCCTATATGATCTAGAAAGGACCGAACATCTTTAATAGTCTTTAGTGGCGGAAGATTAGCTATCAAATCAATCTTGGACTAATCAACTTTAATTCCCTTAGCAGAAACAATATGACCTAAAATAATGCCTTGTGTAACTATGAAGTGGCATTTCTCCCAATTTAAAACAAGCTTTGTCTCCTCACACCAAATAGGGACCTTTTCAAGATTCTTCAGATACAATTCAAATGAATCACCATACATAGAAAAATTGATTGACATCAATTAGATATAAATTAGAAGTATTAAAAAAGGTCGAATTAGTAGAATTATCACACTAAAAAGTCGTAATTAAAGTAAATTAGGGTTAGTGCGGGAATTATTCATTTTAACAGTTTTTATCT
>CM042188.1:18520492-18592180 GCA_023539305.1 Ilex asprella | reverse complement strand
AATTCGACCACCTATACTTGGGTGTAATATTTTAATATAATTCAGACACACAAAAAGTGCGAATCAAAAATCATCCAAGAAAAATTTAAAAAAACACTCCACCATGTCACTGAAAATACTCAACATATAACACTAAAATGCAGTTGGTGCATTACACAATCCAAATGACATTCTTTTATAAGTTAAAGGGTCAAACAAACATGTAAAAGTGGTTTTCTCCTAATCATTAATTGTTATTTCAATTTGGTTGTTTTCTAGTAAGAGAATTTATTTTTCGATTGTCAATACGCATACGTCAACCAGTGATTGTACGCATAAAAACCTATTCATTTTCTTAATTTCTCACTACTGTGACACCAGACTTTTTAGGTACTACTTGTGCAGGGCTGATCCATTTACTATCAAATATAGGATATATAATATCAGCATCTAATAATTTAAGCACTTCAGTCCAAACAACTTCCTTAAGACGTGGATTCAATCTATGTTGTGGCTGCCGAGAAGGTTTAAACTTTTCTTCCAAGTATATACAACGAGTATAGAGAAGATGACTTATTCCCCAAATGTTGGCTACTATTCAACCTATTGCGCTTTGATGATTTTTGATGACTTGTACTAACTATTTTTCCTGAACTTATGACAACTTCGAAGATATATAAGTTTCATCCTCTCCTAAAAGACATATTTCAAGTCAGTCAGAAGATGTTTCAACCTTGGTTTGGGAACAACAACACTAGGCTCAACAAACTTTGATCATTAGGTAATAACTATAAATTTTGGAACCTTTGTTCCAATAGTGGACATTTCTACAATAAACTCCTCATTATTTATAGACTCTAACAATGCATGTGACTCTTTTTACAAACACTTTTAAATAGAATCTAAGTTAATAACTCTATGCAATTTACTTCATGCAACTCTTCCTCCTTCTTCCATTGCTTAGCAATATCAAATACTGTAACACCCTAAAATACACCCTGGACGGCATTACATTCAATAACCCTTCATATCATGAGAGCACTAAAATAAACCATCAATAAAAAGACTTCCTAACAGTATTCAATAACATTTACATCAATATCCCAAAAGAATATGTCATCTTCGGCCTTTACATTCCCAAAAAAATTTTACTATTATAGCGCAGCGAAAATTACAAAAGAAATCTAGACTGTACAGTGTTTCCAAAATAGTATTCTAGTCTAGAACAAAAAGTAAACGATATCTCTAGATGTCCCACTCGGGATCCATGTATCCCTCTAGTGAAGCCTCCCCAAAGAACGGCTCGTTAGCACCGAGTACATCCTCTGGCCCGACATCTGAAAAAGGTTCAACCGTAGGAGGTGAGCACGAAGTTCTGTAGAAAAATTCTCCCAAACCCATACAAGGTTTAGAAAAGAAGATAAAGTGGTCGGTCTCATTTTTAATATAACATAGATGCATAATTTGGAAGAAAGCAGTGACATTTTTTTAAAAAAAAAGAGGATTTCAAAACATTACTTAAATGAATAAACGAGCAATCACACACAAATAATAATCATTAATGGTTATAAACAATTCCTCATAATTCTTTAGGTAGGTGGCATACTTTGTGATAACCTCCACCTCCTTTTAGGTCACCTTGAATTCTCAAACATCCTTATCGGGAACCTCTTGAGAATGGATGAGCATCCTTACATGGAACCTCGCACCAATCATTATATTATTTCCCAAACATCCTTACCGGGAACCTCTTGGGAAGGGGTGAGCATTCTTACAAGGAACCTCTCACTATAACGGGCTTACTTCTCAAGCATCCTTACCAGAAACCTCTTGAGAAGGAGTGAGCATCCTTACAAGGAACCTCTCACTCATGTGAGTCACCAACAACCCATCCAAACGTACAATTCCACAATTATCCCAATTTACAAGCATTTATCTAAGATCCCAAAATATATCATGCAACAATTTCACAACCAACCAAGAAAAGTACATGAGATCACAATAGCATCATTTCATGGTTCGATATAAAACACTAAGGTTTTGAAATCAATAATTTAGAACAATTTAGAGAAAAGTTCATATCCCTTGAAATCTAGGATTTTTAATCAAGGGAAAGGATTCAAGGGTTAATCAAACAATGATATTGTTTAAATCATGGTAGTAGTCACAAGGGTATTAAGAAACAAGGATTATATAGCCTACATGTATAATTTTAAGGTGAAAAGATTACATATATATAGGCCCTAGCCTCAATGTAAGTGAGTGAGAGAAAACTCATACCTTTTGTTCTTGAAAAGTTAGGTTTTGATGGACTCCAAGGTATGAATTCCTTCAAAGCAAGTGTTTGTCTCTCCTTTTCTTCCTCTCTTTTTCTCCTTTCTTTCTCTCTTAGGGTTTCTAAAGTTGGAGGGGCTGAAATAGAGCCAAAGGAGGCCACATAAGGTATTTATAGGGCAAAAATAGGACAAAGATCACGACATTAAACATTCAGATTTTTTTTCGACTGTACCGGTAGGCTGTACCGGTACCTCGAACTCTCTGGACCAAGTGTACCGGTACACTGTACCGGTACATAGTACCGGTAGGGTTTTGCCCAATTTTGCCTTTTTTCTCCGTTTTTTATTTCCAATCCATCCTAAACCCTTCCAAAACTAACCCAAACTTTCACAACATACATTTGTACCCCAAACATAGTTGCTAGAAGTTCTTTTACAATTCATGTCACCCATTCACTAGCTAAACTAGCTTTGACTATGCTTTATACTGATATTCTAAATCTCTACTTTTTCAACCTATCAAATTAAAACACACATTACTACACCTTTCCACACTTTTACCACAAGTAGTTTCTATATATTTATATACATATATAAAAGAAACTATGGGGTGTTACAATCCACCCCCTTGTGACTTAAAATGTTCAGATTTTTATCGGGTGTACCGGTACCCGGTACCGGTACCATTTGGTACCGGTACCCAGTACCGGTACCATTTAGTACCGGTACCCCGTACCGGTACTACAAACCTTCTGGAATAGCGGTACCGGTACCCAGTACCGGTACCAGAAACCTTCTGTAAATGGGGTACCGGTACCCTGTACCGGTACTAATCAGCAGACAGATTTTTCCTCCGTCTACCAAGTTTCCAATGCACCTCCTATTACCTTTCCCAAGGTTTTTCGACCTTCCGGAGGCAATGGAAACCTTATCTTG
This sequence comes from Ilex asprella, assembly GCA_023539305.1. Classification (NCBI taxonomy): domain Eukaryota; kingdom Viridiplantae; phylum Streptophyta; class Magnoliopsida; order Aquifoliales; family Aquifoliaceae; genus Ilex; species Ilex asprella. The sequence goes on along the minus strand of CM042188.1, from coordinate 18,588,989 downwards.
ACCTCAAAGTATTTAGAAATTCATCAAATCCCCATTTTCATGTTTCAACGTCTCTAAAGCTCAAACTTGCCAATCTATGTGCGTCTCTAGTATTTATCCCAGTATTAAAAATCTATATGGTCTATCCTTCCCTTATCATACATATCCACGCATTCACCACATTATTTTATTATGGATACATCTATGCAAATATATAAAAAGGAAAATACGGGGTGTTACAAGTTCAAAGGTGATTTTCGGCAGCATAGGTAAGTTTCGGGGATTTTCATCACGGACCAAGGTATGTCTTCTCTTTTGTAAATAGTTTGTTTTAATTTATGTTTTGTGTTATGTTTTCTAATTATTATAAAAATGTATCAAATGCCCCTTATTTTGAAAATGTGTGTGAGATTTGTGATGAGTATGGGCACATCACTTGTGTGTGCCTAATAAATTATCTAGTTCAAGACTTTGAATGTAAAGGTTCAAATTCATTTTTGGCCCTCTGAAAATTTTTACCCCGATCATTATGTTACACCGAGTTATCCGAGTTATGGTTGGGAGAACGAACCTTATAATTTCCATCAGATCTCACACCACCAAATGAGTTTTGTCACTATCCAACATATGAGGACTCAACCGAAGATGAATTGAAAAATATTTTGTGCGATTTTATGCAATACCAAATGGAATTCAATGCCCATGTAGGCAACAGCTTTCTGAAATTAGTGATGGACTCAATACATTGACTAATGCTATAATTGCTATGGATAAAGAACAACATCTCAAGCATAGTCAATGTATTGAGGATGATCATCTCAATGGAATACAAATTGATGTTGAATCTCCCACCACTCTTGATTTTGAAAAATTTAATGAAGATATTATCTCACATGAGTCTAATGAGCCCAAGATCATTTTGTCATCTATGAGTGGTGTTGAGATTCACATTTCTTAACTTGGGAAGGGTATTAAAAAGGAGTTAAGTGTAAAGACTTTTAAGGAGAAATTGTATACTCCAATGTTGGGATTGCATAAAATTGCCTACACTTCTATTTGGTTGAGATTTTTGACTTCTTATACTTTGTATTGTTGGATAGATGGGTTAGGAAGGGCATTTATATAACAAAAAAAATTTAAAATCAAAAAAATCAATGGGCACAAGCTCATATCCGAATTGAAGCCGGATTGACATGAACCCTTTTTGTTTTCTTTTCATGTACATAGTAGTTAGATATATTTTATTGATGTTGTAGTGTATATATTAACATGAAGTTGTTTACCTCTCCCTAATTTGGACTCATTTCACTTTGAGCATCATTGTAGCAAATCTTATTGGGTACCATATTCTAGTTTAAGTTGGGGGTGTAAACAAACTTTTTTGTTTTCCCTTTAATGTATATATATAAAAAATAAGGTGTATCTTATTTCGCATATTACTTTCATTTTTCTCCTTGCATGATTCCTTGTGCATTGAGGACAATACACGGTTTAAGTTGGGGGGGTGAGGTGCACCATTTACATGTTCCACCACTTTTTATACATAATAGTTGTAAATGAAAAAATTTTGAAAAATTTTGGACATTTTTTGTAAAAATATCCAATATTGAATCATATTTCCCTATCCTAATTGTTATTGGAGTTGTGATTGCTTGATCTTCATTTTGAACTTTGAATACATGAGCACATTATAGAAGTTTATCCTATGCTAGAGTTTCACATACTTGTTTACTTTTGAACTCAACCATAGTGCATCATGAATTTGTAATTTTGGCAATTTACGGATTAAGTTCACATTTTAGTGTTTGACATGAATAGTGGAGATGAGTAAGAACTCATGTAAGCTATAATGTCAATCCTTGTTGGAGGGAACTTACATTTACTCAAGGAACAATTTTTTAAATTCAAAATTTGTTAAATAATCTCATTATGCTTGTTTTGGTTAGGTGTATTTGGGTAGTTAATTAACTTGTCTTGATATGTACAATGCTCCCCTAAGCTTATCTAGAAATGATCTTAGGTCATCCTTGTTTTGCTTTGAGCCTTTTCCTTTTTCTTGAAAATTTTTATCTCTAGTGTCGTGATTGATCCTTAATTGTAAATTCATTTTCATGCCACACATTTGACCAAGTCAATGCAAAATGACAAAAATCTACCTTAACTTGGTTGTTCCTTGTGCTGAGTATGAATGATAATAAAAGAGGAAGTTGATGTGGAAGCTCAAATAAAAGGGATGAATGATGTTGAATTCAAAGAGAAGAATGAAAATCTAATAAAAGGAGAAAAAGAGGTGGAAGAAGAAAAAGAAAAGGAAAACGTTAAGGAAAAGAAAGAAAAGAAACAAAGAGTTCGGTGATGGTGTTAGCCTAGAAATCCCATAAAAGGGAGATCTTTTTGAAATAAAGGTCATTCACCTAGAACAACCCTCTTTGTTATCCTATATCCTTCATTTCATTTGCCTCAATATCACCCCAAGGCCCCATTATAACCTTCGAAAGTCCTAAAAGATCTATAGAAGCATAGGGAATGCATTTTTTTAAAAGAAAAAGAGAAGTTAATTTTTCTATCTAATGCCCTAGCATTCCTTTCATGAGATTATGTCGAGGTTGTTTCATTTTTATGCATACTTCATTTTTTGGATTATATGTGAGTATACTTCATTTTGAGCACAAGATTCCATCTCACATATACAAATGGAGAGCATGCCCAGATAATCCTAGTGTGATTCATTGTTGAGAGACACCCTTGGTGAGTTTGCATCGAAGCTTAATTTGGACAGCCAAAGTGAATGTGAAGTCTGTTGTGTAAATTTTTAAATTACATGTCCATTTCACATACACACGAGTTTGAAAATGAATGTGCATGTGAATACTTTAGAATAACATTTAAGGGTATGATGTGTTTCATGTGTGATTAGTTTGGGTATGTTGGACCAAACTATTTTTTAAATCTCAGTGCTAGTTAAGATAAGGGAATATGATTTAAATATTGGATATTAGGGAAATAAGTTTGTAGGTACCTTCACTGAAAACCTTCACGAGACAAAACTCATCCACTAGGGATCACCTAGGGGTTTAAAAGTTTGTTGCATGTGCTAAATACAATATCGGAATTACTATATGTTTATTTTGTTTCCTTGCTTGTTACATTTTGTTTGCTAGGGACTAGCAAAGCTTAAGTTGGGGGGTGTGATGAGCACATAATATTGCATATTTAACGGTTTCATTACATGCATTTTAACTCAGCTTTTGCATATCAATACTTAGAGTTAGCCGAAATTATGAATAATGTTGAATTTTAGATTTTCCAGGTAATTATTGTGTAAAAGATAGATTTTTAGACCTTGCAACTAAGTATGGATGTGTGGTGAAGGCATTGACACATTACATGAGCATTTTTAGGCTTAAAAGTGAAGAAATCAAGGAGGTATTGGTGTTTGGTAACAAAGGCACCAGAACTAACACCATTTGGTTATAGAGCCTCTATTTTCCTCTATTTTTACCATGATCCACTTCGAATCTGAAAAAGTAAAAAGCATGAAAGTTGTAAATCTGGATATCTTCTATATTGTGTAAAAACTTCAACTCAATTGGACAATTGAATAACAAGTATTGACAATTCTACAAAAAACTGATCGGCAGCAAAAAAAGTGTACTGGTACGTAGTACCGGTAACTCAAACTCCAAAAGGTTTAGTGTATCGTTATTGTGTACTGGTACGCTCTGCTGAGTGCCCAAAATGCCTGTATTCATACTCCACTTGCTTGGGGGTTCCACCAATGCTTCTCCCACTTGTTCCCTGACATTCCTTACACAATAAAATGCCTCCTACACCCTAGTTGAAGAGATTGAAGACAATGGCATTAATATGGTTGGGAAGGAAGGGGACAGGATAAGCTCTTCCTAGCCTGTACAAATCCATTAGCTCACTTTCCCCATGCTTGGTGGCCTACACACACCTTGGGAGGACAACTATGCACAAAAATGCAAGGCTCACACACCATTATATTCAGCATTTACAAGCCATTCAAAGATGTTGGCTACCTAAGCTTAGGAGTAGTCTTAGAGAAGAAATGAAGAAGATGATGAATAGTGCAATAGAAATTTCTATTTTTTCATTTTCTTCTCCATTTCTTTTGTAGTAAGCTTTCATACTCTTGTAATCTTCATTCCTTGCACTTTAATCTTACCTATTTCAAGTTTATTCCAAGTTTAGTTACATGTCTTAGTTTCTACCATTGTTATGTTATGTTTTCTTCATTTCAAGTTTTAAAATGGGTATTGCATATTTTTCTTTATAGTTCAAGCTTTCTTGCTTTAAGTTAATTTCCAAGCTTCTTTTCTTCATTATGTCTTTATATTATGCATGTCTTTCCTTTGATCATGAATAGCTAGATTTTTAGTTAGCTAATCCAAGGGAGATTTTCTCTTGAGTGTGTCATTTCAACTCATTTTCTTTCCTCCTCTCGGTGTACAATGGCTCAGTTTGACTGGGTTGGGGTGAGGACATGGTTGTGAGTTCTTGATACACCGTACGCATTGTCATGGGGTATGCTTGATCCTCACCTCCTTTGTAGTCCCGAGACTCCCATGAATCAATCGTATATTTAAGCACTATTGGAGGAAGGGTTTGAGTCGGTTTGGCATTCCCATTGGAATGACCCCTTTTGGATTAGCCAACACTTGTTTTTATTGTATTTTCATTTACAAACTCGAAACACCAAAACTCAAACTAAAAGATTTTACACTTTCTCTTTTTGACAAAATCACCTTCACACAACTCACATTCCTTCCCCGAGGAGACGACCTTGAAATACTTTTTCAAGTAAAACAATGACACACAAAAGACTCATTGCACTTGAGGAGCACTTTTTTTCACCTACATATTTCATTCCACACATATATTTTGTTCGTTTCATTCAATTCCATCCACCATTCTGTTGCCCTATCTCTTGCATCATTCCGAGGAAGAGTGACACCCCCTTCACACATAAGCCATATATACATATTTGAGGGTGATGTGCGGAGACTAAGGAATATACTACAATGGAATTAATCAAGCACTGAGTCTGAGGTTGTGGTGGAGGTGGACCTAGTTGTTGACTCATTAGCTGTGTGTTTTTTCAACTGAAATTCAAGTGATTCTACCACCCTAGGTTGTAAGTTTTAGAATATAGATTGGAATATGGATTGTTAAAGTTTAAAATGGCATTGGTTTGTTCGTTCAAGACTTCTTTAAATGATGGGTTGGTGGGACACTCCCTAATGGGATGTTCTGATAAAGCATAAATTACACACAACTGGTCAGTAGGAGCCCAACATAAATTTCATTGACTTTTCTCACCTCTAGAGCTTCCAACTTTTAAGATAGAGTAGTCATTCTAACTCTCAGATCATCATCCACTTTTAACACCTATTTCATCACTTACTTTCAACAATATTTGGTAAGGTCAAGTCCCATATTTTGGAACTCTCAGAAATAATATCGAAGAACTCAAATGCCTCGTCGAGATTCTTTTCCATGAATTTTCCCAGGGCCATCATTTCCACAAACTAATGTAATATAGAGGGGAGGGCATAATAAAAGAAACAAACTAAGGTCCAACTCTCAAATGCATGATGTTGACAAGCTTGGAGAAGATCCTTAAATTTCTCTTAGCATTGATAAAAAGTTTCTCCCTCTTTCACACAAAAATTCATTATTTGACGTCTCAGTACAATAGTGTAATGCACAAGGCAAAATTTCTTGAAAAATTCAGTTTGTAAAACTTGCTAATTTGGAATAGATTGTGCTTTCGAAGAATTCAGCCACTGTTTAGTTTTATCCTTCAACGAAAAATGAAAAAGTTTCAACCGGGTTGTTTAAGAATTATCTTGTAATGCACCACCTACTTACTCAAATTATTTCATATGCAAATAAGGATTTTCATATCAAGATCATGAAATTATGGTAAAAGTTGTATTGTCCCTGCTTTGATGTTAAAATTTAGAGCATTTATAGGAAAAACAAAATAGGAGGGGATATTAGTGCATGTAGGATGCAAATATTGTCTCAGAGGTCTAGCATTCTGGACCACCTCTTGCTCTCTTCGATTATTATTAGCCATACTTAGCTCAAAAGAGTCTAAGGTTCTTGTGATGATGAAGAAGAAAAAGATGCAAGACTAGATTGATTTATAAACTCTACTGATGACTTAACAAATATAAACAGTAAAAATAAATCAAACATTATATACACATATAATACAGACTAAGCAAATTTCCCGTTCTTTTTCAAACTACCGTAACTCCTCGGCAACGGTGCCAAAAAATTTGACTTGCTCTTAATCATACACCCAAGTATAAGTGGTAAACTTATAATATTACTTGATTAAGTCCAAGGTCGAATCCACATGGAGTTATCTGTTGGAACTCAAAATAGACAAGATAAGATTGTCATGCGTGTAGTGTGCATTACAACAACTTGTGGTGTGAGCTTTGAACTACATAAACATTTAAACTAAACTTTAATTAATTGTTGTAAGGTGGCATTTTCATAGTTGAAAAATAGAATGCATGTTGGATCCCCGAGCTAAAGAGTACATTTTGGAAAGTTAATCGGTAGGTTTGAGGTATAAACTAAACCATATCACAGCAATTGATTAGGTTAGCCGAAAGGTCTATGTACCATACAACAACCAAATAATCCTAGCAAACCCGAAGGTGAACCAGTCAAAAAGTTTACTTTAGCTATTTGATTGATAGATCGATACTTCAATGAAGACAAAGTTATAGTTTATGCATTGAATCAAAAACATTTGTAATCACAAGATTTAACTTGTCTATAACCAATCTCCCGACTGTTACATAAATTCCAACTACATGCATCATTGTATCATGCATGAAGTACGTAATAATGTATGGATGAAATGGTGTATAGCAATAAGTTTAGCTCGGTACTTGTAACCATGAGCATACGATACCAAAAAGGAAATCAAAAGCATCCATAAGTTAAGGGAGGTGTAAACATTAAAGTAGAGGTAAAACATTGGCATTTCCATAACACAAAAAATTCTACACATGTCTTCACTCTTTTCTAAAGAGTATAAACATACTTCTCACATTTCATTTCTATAAACGAGCAAGAAGGATAAAGATAATCCCATTACAATGCAATCAAATACAAAACCAACCCTATAAATCCTTCCTCGAGGACTAGTTGAAACACCCTCACTCTTACTACCAACGTAGGCACAAAAGTGAGAGATGTTCAACCCTCCAAGTATAAAGGATTGGAAAAGAAATGTAGAAGAAGATTTATGGCTTAGGAGTGTTCAGGGTAGGGCATTCTTTTATCTGATCTTAGCTTTATTCATTATCGAAGACTCCTTGCAAAATGAGTTGATCAATCCTATTTATTGGCTACAAGGGAAGGTCCTAAGGCGACAAACACCCATAAAACCCAATAAGAGCCCTTGTTGCATCACTGAACCAATAGGAGAAGATAAAGAGTTAAGGTGGTTTAGGCCACCATTTGGATGCCACCGCCACCGTCTGGATGGTACAAAGTCTCTGAATTTTGTAGATGCAACCTCGTTTGTTGACTTGTTGACCCTGCTAGTATTGGGATGGTGTTTCACTATCCAGATGATGAAGGTTCTTTGTTGAATTTATTCTTTTCTCCCTCTTTTGTTCCTCCTTTTCACTTTTATCCTTCCAAGTAGCCTTAATTGGGTACGAAACCCTACAAAATACAAAATTCAAATATTAGCCATAATAAAATTAAAATTTACATTTTAATTCAATTAATGTACACTTTTAACGCTAACTCGTAATTCAATACCACATTTTCTTGGGTCAATCATCTCTCATTGTCATTATAGGAGGAACTAGTGGAAGATTATCTCCAACATTCCCAGGATTGTGAATGGGAGGAACTACTGAAAAAATTATTTCCCTAGTTCCCCACATTCGGTGAATTCTTATTGTTCAAACCTTCCATTTTATTAGTGTTTATGGGTTTGAGTCTTATAAGTCTATTGTGAATAGTATCTCGTGTCTACATACAAAAACTAAAATTATAAACAAAAAAAAAATAGAAATAAATTAAAAGTAAAATATAGTAGAGAATACACCTAAGCTTGTGATTTTACATCACAAGACTTACTTAACGCTCGTCTGAATCACCTATTTGAATCAAAATTCTTTCTTCGACAATGGTGCCAAAAATTCTTGTATCTCAAAAGTGAGTTAAATAACAAAGGTTTCCCAAGCGCTGGAATGTATCGTGCTTGTAACTTGGTCGATTATGGATGTTGTCTGCAAAGGAAAATCGACTAGCAAAGAAAAATAAAAACTCTGAATGTTTGAAAGATTGATTGTAGAATTTATGAACTAAGAAATAAAAATTAAAGAAAAGAATGATTACTCGGCTAAGTTTATCTCCTTGTGAATAGATATTTTGTCCCAATTTGATAACTCACTTAAGATTGTACTCAAACTCCCTCAAGCGAAAAATATTCAATTAACACCCAAATAAAAATAACAAATTTGTATTTAAGTTGTTTTATCTAATTTTAAAAGAATTACATTTACTTTGATTGTAGTGATTCCAACAATTACTCGTGTCATACTTAATTGTGTACGAGTAAGCATGAAAAAATACATATCGAATGTGTTTTGAACTTAAATAATTCAAACAATCAAATACTCGATCTCTTGGGAACCCCTAATTTAGGTGAAAATCCCCATTCATGGATTAGACTCTCTCATCCGATCAAACTGAAAAATGACTACTCATTCATAATCAAATTGAAAATGAAAACAATTGAAGAAAGCTTGATTGTAATTGAAAGCAGATAAAACTTGAAATTGAAATTGCACAGAAAAGAAATTACCTTGAATTAAATTGTAATGAATGTAAATAGTTCACAATAGAGAATTGAAAGTAATTGTAACACCCCCGCATTTTTCTTTTATATATGCATATAAATATCTAGTAAAAGAGTGTTGTAAAAAGGTGGATATGTGTAGTGATGTGTTTTTAAATATTGGTAGATTTGAAAAGTAGAGATTTAAAAGGTTAGTGGAAATAATAATTGAATTTTTGTTTTAATAGGTGAAAACATGAAACTTAAGGTCCTAGAACTTGTACTAAATAGGTTTGGTGTAGAAATAGGTGTTGGAGATGCATGGGGATGGCTTTGGAAGGGTTTAAGATGGATTGGAAATGAAAAATGGAGGAAATAGGAAAAACTGGGAAAAATCGTACCGGTACTGAACCGTACCGGTACTGCGTATGGTCCAGAGAGTTCGACGTACCGGTACTGTACCGTACTAGTAATGCATACCGGTACGGCTGAAAGATTTCTGAAACTTAAATGTCGCGACCTTGGTCCGATTTTCGCCCTATAAATACCTTATGTTGCCTCCTTTGGCCTTATTTCGGCCCCTCAAACCTTAGAAACTCTAAGAAAGGAAGAAAGGAGAAAGAGAGAGGAAGAAAGGGAGAGAGAAATACTTGATTTGAAGGGATTTACACCTTGGAGCAAAATCCAACTTTACAAGAACAAAAGGTAAGAGTTTTCTCTCATTCACTTGCATTGAGGCTAGGGTTTACTTATGTGTACTCTTTCCACTATAAATCTTATATGTATGGTATAGATCATTGATTCTTGATATCCTTATGATTATCACCATGCTTTAAACAACATTAATGGTGGGTAACCATTAAATCCTTGATCTTGGCTAAAAACCCTAGATTTCAAGAGAGATAAACTTTTCTCTAAAGTTTGCTTTATTCTTAATTTCAAAACCTTAGTGTTTCACATGGAACCATAAAATGATGCTTTTGTGATCTCATGTACTTTTCTTAGTTGGTTGTCGAATTGTTGCATAATATATTTTGGGAATTTTGGATCAATGCTTGTAAATGGAGATGAATGTTGGAATTGTATGCTTGGTTGGGTTGTTTGGGGATGCACATGAGTGAGAGGTTCCTTGTAAGGATGCTCTCCCTTTCTCAAGAGATTCCCGGTAAGGATGCTTGAGTGAGAGGTTTCTTGTAAGGATGCTCGCCCTTTCTCAAGAGATTCCCGGTAAGGATGCTTGAGAAATAAGTTCATTATAGTGAGAGGTTCCTTGTAAGGATGCTCACCCCTTCCCAAGAGGTTCCTGGTAAAGATGCTTGGGAAGCAATGTAATGATTAGTGAGAGGTTCCATGGAAGGATGCTCACCCATTCTCAAGAGGTTCCCTGTAAGGATGCTTGGGAAACAATATAATGATTAGTGAGAGGTTTCATGTAAGGATGCTCACCCATTCTCAGGAGGTTCCCGGTAAGGATGCTTGAGAATCAAAGGTGACCAAAAGGGGGGTGGAGGTTACCCCAAAGTATGCCACCTACCAAAAGAATTATTGGAAATTATTTATGACCATTAATCATTATTATTTGTATGAGGTGCTCATTTATTCATTTAAGTAATGTTTTTAAATAAACTCGAGATCCTTTTTAAATGTCACCGCTTTTTTTCAAATTATGTATCTATGTTATGTTAAAAATGAGACCGACCGTTTTAAATGCTTTTCTAAACCTTGTATGGGTTTGGGAGAATTTTCCTACAGAGTTTCGTGCTCACCCCCTACCGCTAACATTTTTCAGATTTCCTGCTAAAGGAGGACGTAAGGGTCGAGGAGCCCGCAACTTGGGAGACTCCACTTGACAGGAGTGTGGATCCCGAAGTAGACGCATAAAGCGATCTCCTTTCTTTTTGTACTAGACTAGGACAGTCCTTTGGAACATTTTGTAGTCTAATTTCTTTTGTTTATTCCGCTGCGTTTCTTTAATTAATTTTTGAGATGTAATAGCCATGACTTGGGCTTATTCTTTTGGATAATGTTGTAATTATTTTTGGATGATAAATGAAGTCTTGTTCTTTAAGGGATTTTATTAGTGCTCTCATGATATGAATGGTTTTAGAATGTAATGTCGTCCAAGGGGGTGTTTGGGGCATTATAGTAATCCCCCTTGTATGAATCTAAAAACTAGGAAGAATTCTTGAAAGAGAAAACTCTAATTCTAACGCTAAGAGAAGAAGAAAGGAAGAACGATGAATTGAACAATGGAATTTGGTCCCCTTCTCTCTGGCTAGGCTTGAATATTTATAAGAGAGCATCCATTGAAAATCCTTTCATTTAATCCACCAATTACAACCCTTTTAAATTCCAATAGATTGGCTTTACCGATAGAAAGTACAAAATAACCTACCGGTAGAACGGTTCTTTATTTCAAATGAACTGATAGTTCTTCTCAACTACTAGTAGAACAACCTTTTGTTTAAGATCTACTGGTGGAATAGTATTAACCTACCAGTAGTTAATCTCTTTGTTTCACTTCTACCAATAGGAATGAACTTCTATTGTAGAATGTAATTTTGCTTGCTAATGAACTTTAACGCCCCAAAATCCCCATTGGACGTCATTACTATCTAAAATCATTCACATCATGAGAGCAACTAATAAGATCCATAAATAAAGAAAATTTCATTTTATCATCCATAATATTTATAACTTTATCCAAAAGAACATGCCAACTTGTGGTAATTGCATTCAAAAGAATATGCCCTACTACGACAATTACATCCCAAAAATTATTATTAACTTGCAGTGGAATAAGAAAATATTAACATGAACATTATTCCAAAATAAATCTCCTAGTCTAGGACATAAAAAGAACAGTTCTAGACATCCTCCTCCGGGTCCACATGCCCATCAACTTGAGCTTCTCAAAGTACCTGCTCGTCAACTCCCAGCTCTTCCTTTAAACCACAATCTGAAAATGAATATTGTTTGTAGGGGGTGAGCACTAAGCTCTGTAGGAAAATCATCCCAAACACAAACAAGATTTAGAAAACATATAAAACAAGTCGGTCTTTTTTCACAAATATCATATATAACTTTTGAAATAAGCAGGGACAATTTATAAGATCTTAAGTTTATACAGTAGCAATATATATGGAATGAAGAAGTAAAACCAATTTCCAATCAGTAATGCCATTTCCAACCATAAACCATTTCCACAACAATAAATACTAACCCACAATTTGTACCATTTCCCACAATGTATATCCAATCATAACTTGTATCTTTCACAATATTATGAACATGTATTTGTACTTGTATCTCAGGTATGATGTATGACATCGCATGAATTAACACATCGAGAATATCCTAGCCCACACACACCCCTCCAATCCTTGCAAGGATACACAACGTTAGGAAGGGCGTATATCAACGCATCGGCAGGGACGATCTAACCCAGGAATAATATACTAACCCTCAGCCTCGATACCACGTGAGCGAATAGTGGTTAGGTTCTCGCAAGGCACCAACCCCACTACGAGTGATAGAGAACATTCAAACCCACACAGAGTGAGAAACACATCAAACCCACTCAACGATATCCGGTCAACGGCCACCCATGGTCGTCCAAACATCCACAAGAGATACAATACAAACTCAACAATACCATTTTATTATTTAATACAAAGTATTAGATTTTTGAATCATGAACAAAAGAATATTGAGAGAAAAATCCATTTTTATTGAAAACTAAGGTTTTCAAGACAAAAAGAAGAGATTTCATGGCTATTCCACCATAGCTTCCTTCAAAATATGACAATATTTGCAAGAAGATCAAGAAATAATAATTTCATAGCATATATATAGGATTGAGAGTCAAAACATACATATATTTAGGCCCTAACCTCATTGGACAAGAGTGGAAGGAAACCCCTACATTCTTCCTTAGTTTTGTGTGAATATCTTGAGATTTTGATTCACAATCCACCCTCAGCCTCGATGCCACGTGAGCGAATAGTGGTTAGGTCCTCGCAAGGTACCAACCCCACTACGAGTGATAGAGAACATTCAAACCCACACAGAGTAAGAAACACATCAAACCCACTCAACGATATCCGGTCAACGGCCACCCATGGTCGTCCAAACATCCACAAGAGATACAATACAAACTCAACAATACCATTTTATTATTTAATACAAAGTACTAGAGTTTTGAATCATGAACAAAAGAATATTGAGAGAAAAATCCATTTTTATTGAAAACTAGGGTTTTCAAGACAAAAAGAAGAGATTTCATGGCTATTCCACCATAGCTTCCTTCAAAACATGACAATATTTGCAAGAAGATCAAGAAATAATAATTTCATAGCATATATATAGGATTGAGAGTCAAAACATACATATATTTAGGCCCTAACCTCATTGGACAAGAGTGGAAGGAAACCCCTACATTCTTCCTTAGTTTTGTGTGAATATCTTGAGATTTTGATCCACTTCAATGTGAAAATCCTCCTTGATCTTGTGTTTTTATCCTTCTTTCTTCTTCTATAAGACTTTCTAGGGTTAGAAATGTTGAAATGGGGCTAACGGAGGTGTGCTTAAGTATTTATAGGGTGAGAAATGGTCTGTTATGCGCGATTTTGAAATCCAGATTTGTAAGTCACGTTCAAACGTCATTTGGCGTTCGAACGTCAATAGTGCAAATTATTGATTCACATTCGAACGTCACTTTGGCATTCGAACGTTGGTTGTTCCCAGTACTTTTCATTTCCATCAGAGCTCTGTAGACACTAAAGTACTAGGGCTCACTATCGTTCGACCGTCATCTCAGTTTCTATTGAAACTTCCAGTAAAGTTTTGGCCTATTTAGAGGTCAATTTGAAAAATTTTTGTGAAATACTCTTTTGTAGCCCTAGAAGTCTAATAGCTACTACCAAAATTTTAGATCAAATAGACATCAGGGTAAAAATTTATGATCCAAACACTAGGGATGTATCCAAAACTCCTTCTTACCCAAATTCTATCGAAAGTGGGCTTTCACTCCGGAATACTTCCAACCTTCTACAACATACCTTATTACCTCAACTAACACTTTTATTTCTGCTCTTACAATCTACAAAGTTCATACATACATCATTATATATATTAGCATTTCAAAACATCATTACGTTGTTATACCAAGTTAAGAATGTGGGGTTTACAATCCACCCCCTTAAAGAAAGTTTTATCCTCGAAACTTACCTTAAGTAGAGAACAAATGAGGGTACTTCTCTCACATCTCCAGCTCTGGCTCCCATGTATCTTCTTTCACCCCATGATGTTGCCCCAAGACTTTCACCAGTTGGATGACTTTATTGCAAAGCACCTTCTCCTTGGTATCGGGAATCTTCACAGGTTGTTCTTCATATGTGAGTCCATCTTGAATTTCAATATCCTCCAAATCCACGATATACGTTGTATTTGATTGACACTTTCTTAACATTGAAACATGAAACACGTCGTGTACCCTTGACAACTGTGCTGGTAACCGAAGTTGGTATGCCACTTTATCCACCGCTTTGATCACTTCAAATGGTCCGATGTACCTTGGAGCTAATTTTTCCTTCTTGTCAAATCTAAACACTCCCTTCTTGGGTGACACCTTGAGGAAAACATATTCCTCCTCTTTGAAATTTCAATGGTCTCCTTCTTCTATCCGCATAGCTTTTTTGTCTACCTTGAGCCGCGCGTAGTCTTTCACAGATGAGTTGAATTTTCTCTGTCGTCTCTCGTACAATTTTTAACCCAAACAAGCTACATTATCCTGCTAGCCAACAATTCGGTGACCTACATGGCCTCTCATACAATGCCTCATAAGGTGCCATATCAATTCTAGATTGAAAACTATTGTTGTACGCAAATTCCACCAACGACAAATGATCACTCCAACTTCCCTTAAAGTCCAACACACAAGCTCTAATATGTCTTTCAAAATTTGTATCACCCTCTCGGATTGGCCATCCGTTTGAGGATGAAAGGCGGTGCCAAAGTGTAACTCTGTCTCCATAGCTCGTTGTAAACTTTATCAAAAATTGAGCCAAAAAATGAGAATCATGATCTGACATAATAGAGAGTGGAAGTCCATGCAGTCTACAATCTCGTGAATATAAAGCTTGCTCAAGGTCTCTAAAGTGTCAGTGGTCTTCATACTCAAGAAATAAGATGACTTGGTGAGTATATCTACAATGACGAATACGACATCATGCCCTCGTGAAGTCCATGGAAAGCCAGACACAAAATCCTTGGTGATGTGATCCCACTTTCATTCTGGAATAGGCAAGGATTGTAGTAATCCTCCGAATTTTTGATGCTCAATCTTCACCTGCTGACACACCGCGCACTTTGCAACGTACTTATCCACATCTTGCTTCATTCCTTTCCACCAATATTGACGCTTCATGTCCCTATACATTTTGATACTACCCGGATGTATGAAAAATTTTGAACGATGGCACTCACCCAACACTTTCTCCCTTACTTGGTCATTGTTTGGAACACATAGTCTTCCACAAAACTATAACCCATCATTATGTATAGACCATTTCTCAATAACCTCATTCCTTTCCAATCTACCCCGGATAGCTCCCAACTCGGTATCTAATCATTGTAACTCCACAATCCTTTGTCGGAGAATTGGTTGAGCAACAAGATTAAATAAGCATGGTCGATCCTCCTGTCTATCCACCAATAGATCAAATTCCTCCAGAGCATCAATCATCTTCCACCTACTAATAGTAAGAACGTTAATTTCACCCCGAGACTTTTTGCTCAGTGCATCTATTACTACATTTGCCTTCCTCGAATGGTAGTTGAGTGTGAAATCATAGTCTTCCAGATATTCAATCCACCTTCTTTGCCGAAGATTCAAGTCTTTTTGTGTGAATATATACTTGAGACTCTTATGATAAAAAAAAACTTGAAACTTTTCTCCATAAAGGTAACACCTTCACAACTTAAAAGCAAAAACTACCGCGGCAAGTTCCAAGTCATGAGTGGGATAGTTCTGCTCATGAACCTTTAGTTGCCTCAAGCCCTAAGCAACTACCTTACCTCCCTACATTAGCACACATCCTAAGTCCAGTAACAAAGCATCTCTGTAAACATTGTATCATTTTTCACTTCTCGAAATAATGAGGACAGAAGTTGTTGTTAACCTCTTTTTCAAGGTGCGAAAAGCTAGTTTACATGCTTTAGTCCACAAGAATCTTTCCCCCTTCTTTGTAAGACGGGTCACGGGAATTGCTAGTTTTGAGAACCCTTCCACAAACCTCTAGTAGTAGCCTGGTAAATCCAGGAAACTACGTACTTCGGTCACGTTTCTCGGTGGTTCTCATCTCATCACAACATCAATCTTTGCGGGATCAATAGCTACACCCTGTTCTGACACAGCATGACCAAGAAATTTCACTTCTTTCATTCAAAACTCACATTTTCTCATCTTAGCATACAACTTATGCTCACTCAGGGTCTGTAGCATAATTGAGAGATGACATTCATGTTTTCCTTGTGTCCGTGAATAAATCAATATGTCATCAATAAATACAATGACAAATTGATCTAGATACGCTTGAAATACCCTATGCAATCTATCCATAAAGGCTGTAGAAGCATTAGTCAGCCCTAGGCATTGTAATATATTCGAAATGACCATACCGGGTATAAAAAGCTGTCTTAGGAATATCCTCCTCCTTGATCCGTAGTTGATGGTATCATGTGTGAAGATTAATCTTGGAGTAATACTTAGAACCCCTCAGCTGATTGAATAAATCATTAATTCGTGGTAAAGGATATTTATTCTTCACTTTCACTGGAATTCAAATGTTGTAAATCTTTTCATAATCGAAGTGTTTCGTCATGCTTCTTCACAAAGAGGACCGAGGCTCCCCAAGGTGAAGTGCTTAAACGGATAAACTCAATGGCCAACAGATGGTCCAACTGCTTCCTTAGATCCTTCGACTACAAAGGTGTCTTCTTATAGGGAGCAATGGATATGGGTTTGGTTCCTAGATATGGATCGATTGCAAAGTCATCTCTCTCTGCGGGGTAACCCGTGTAGTTCATGTGGGAAGACATCTAAAAAATTTGACACTATCAATATCACGTTTGGTTGGAATCTATCCCGATCATCTCCTATCAAGCTAGCTAAGAAACTCAAATGGCTCCCCGTCTTAGTTTTCAAGAATCTACTACCCATAGTAGGAAATGGATGGGAAGAATTTTGATCATTCATGAAACTGAAAACTACCCCCCGATAATTGAAATGAAATCTGTTTACGAAAATAATCCATTATCTCACGGAAAGTGGACAACAAGTTCATCCCAAATATTATGTCATACCCCTTTATGTCTAATGCAACCAAATCTAGAATTAATTCTTGCTCCCCAATTCGAAGCACACAACCTCTACACATCATTCTAGTATCTAGTCGTTCTCCCGTAGGCATGTCAATACTCAAGGCATATTCTAGCTTCTCAAAGTCCAATCCCAAATTAAGAGCATATGTGATGAGTATGAATGAATGAGTAGCACCAGGATCAAATAAAATTATGGCCCAAGAATTATAGAGAAGAACAACATATTCCACAATGGCATTAGAAACATCTTCCTCCGGTTGGGTTAAAGAAAAAACTCTCCCTTGATTAGTATCGTCGGGGGCTATAGCTCCTAACGGTCTCTAATGAAGTGGCTTCAGTAGTGGTGGCTTATGTGTATTAACCTGTCTGGCCGTCCGGGTATTCTTTTGGGGTGGGAAGATCGGACAATAATTTCGAATATATCCCAAACCTCCACATGCAAAGCATGCTCGTGGTTCTACTCCTACCCTCTCTAGTACACCTCCAACTCCTTGAGCTGTCTAAAGTCTCTGTCTAATCGCATGGTCTGGGTGACGGTATGGTGACACTCTCTGCACTCCACTGCTGCTAGCACCGGTCCGGATCGGACATCTCTTTGTGAAGTTCGGTCATCTCTGGTTGTCCTCTGTGTCTCTCTCCACTAGTGCAGCTCTATCAACTACATCCCTATAGTCCCGGATCTTGTGAGTCACCATCTTCTCCTGGATGGCAGGTCTCAAGCCCTGCTCAAAGAATTTGGTCCTCCTGGCCTTAATGGATATGAACTTCGTGGCATATCGAGATTACTCGTCAAAATTCCTCTTATATTCAGCTACCGTTATGCTACCCTATCGTAGAGCGATAAAATTTACACCCATCTTGTCCCTAACTGATTTAGGAAATACTTGTCTTGGAAGATCTGATCAAACTCCTCCCAAGTAAGAGCATCCTTGTTCTTCCTTCTCTTCACTGAGTCCCACCAATGATCTGCCTCCCGCTCTAGCAAGTATGTAGGTAGGATGACTCATAAATCCTCGGCTACTCCCATGCCATAACACATTTTCTTTATTTGACGAATCCATTATCCACATCCAAGGGGTGAGAGCTTCCTTGGAAAGTTGGTGGGCGTTGCCTAAGAAATTCTCGAAGAACTATCATCCTTCGATTTTCGTCCCCATTGCCAGGTTCCTGAGCTAAGGGATGAACCCCACCGTTGTGGTTGTTGCTTTTATTCCGGTATTATACCTGAGTGGTTAGCTCCCATAAGCATTGATAAATGTCATTCATGGCATTAAGAGGTGGTGGTGGTGGTGGATTTGGTTGGCCACCACGTCCACGTCCTTGTCCCCGTCCCTGTCCACGTCCACGCTCGCCTTTCATCCTGCACATCAATTCACAACTTAGTTTTCTCGATGTACAAGACACCCTAACTATCGCTTTAAACTAAAGCATAAGACTTGTGAAAAATTTAATCAACAATTTCATTCAACCTAATCCTACCTCTCTAGTGGTAATCCACAACCTACAGCTCCCATTTAAGACCTAATTCCTAGACTCTGATACCAAACCTTATAATGCCTCAAAATCTCCCTCAGATGGCATTACTATCTAAAACCATTCACATCATGAGAGCAACTAATAAGATCCATAAATAAAAAAAAATTACATTTTATCATCCATAATATTTACAACTTCATCTAAAAGAATATGTCAATCCGTGGTTACTGCAGTCAAAAGAATATACCTAACTACGACAATTACATCCCAAAAATTACTATTATCTTGCAGTAAAATAAGAAAAATGTTAACATGAACATCATCCCAAAATAAACCTCATAGTCTAGGACATAAAAAGAACAGTTCTAGACACCCCCCCTCTAGGTCCACATGCCCATCAACTTGAGCTTCTCAAAGCACTTGTTTGTTAACTCTCAACTCTTCCTGTAAACTAAAATCTGAAAATGAATATTGTTTGTAGGGGGAAAGCACTAAGCTCTATAGAAAAATCCTCTCAAACTCGAACAAGATTTCGAAAATATATAAAACAAGTCGGTCTCTTTTCACAAATATCATATATAACTTTTAAAATAAACAAGGACAATTTATAAGATCTCAAGTTTACACAGTAACAATATATGAAATGAAGAAGTAAAACCAATTTCCAATCAATAATGTCATTTCCAACCATAATCCATTTTCAACATTCTTGTAATAAACCATTTCCATAACAATAAATATTAACCCACAATTTGTATCATTTCCCACAATGTATATCAAGACACAACTTGTATCTTTCATAACATTACGTACATATATCTGTACTTGTATATGTACTTTGTATCTCAGGTATGATGTATGACATCGCATGAATTAACACATCGAGAATATCTTGGCCCACACACTAACATCCAATCCTCGCAAGGATACACAACTTTAGGATGGGTGTATACCGATGCATCGGCAGGGACAATCCAACCCAGGAATAGTATACTAACCCTCAGCCTTTATACCACATAAGTAAATAATGGTTTGGTCCTCACAAGGCACCAACCCTACTACAAGTGATAGGAAAACTTCAAACCCACACTGAGTAAGAAACGCATCTAACCCACTCTATGATATTCTGTCAACGGCCACCCATGGTCATCTAAACATCCACAAGAGATACAATACAAATCCATTTCCTCAAATAACAAGCAAATCCAAAAATCCTCAAATTTCACATGTATTATTCCTATAGAACAATTTAAGAAAATATGCAAGAAATCATCAATAATACCATTTTATTGTTTAATACAAAACACTAAAGTTTTAAAATTATGAATAAAGGATTATTGAGAGAAAAATCCATTTTATTGAAAATTAGGGTTTTCAAGACAAGAAGAAGAGATTTCATGGCTATTCCACTATAGCTTCCTTCAAAACATGATAATATTTTCAAGAGGATCTAGAAATATTAATTTCATAGCATATATATAGGATTGAGAGTCAAAACATACATATATTTATGCCCTAGCCTCAATGGACAAGAATGGAAGGAAACCCCTACCTTATTTCTTAGTTTTGTGTGAAGAACTTGAGTTTTTGATCCACTTTAATGTGAAAATTCTCATTGATCTTGTGTTTTTATCCTTATTTCTTAGGGTTAAAAATATTGAAATGGGGCTAATGGAGATGAGCTTAAGTATTTATATGGTGAGAAATGGTCTATTGTGCGTGATTCTAAAACCCATATTTGTAAGTCATGACCAAACATCATTTGGCGTTCGAATGTCAATAGTGCAAATTATTGATTCACATTCGAACGTCACTTTGGCGTTCAAACGTTGATTGCTCCTAGTACTTTTTAATTTCCATCAGAGCTCTGCAGACACCAAAGTACTGGGACTCACTGTCATTCGAATGTCGATTCACGTTCGAACGTTATTCCAGTTTCTGTAGAAATTTTCAATGAAGTTTTGGCCTGTTTAGAGCTCGATTTGAATTTTTTTTGTGAAACATTATTTTGTAGCCTTAGAAGTCTAATATCTAATGTTAAAATATCAAATGAAATAAACATAAGGGTAAAAATTTATGATCCAAACACTAGGGATGTATCCAAAACTCCTTCCTACTCAAATTCTTTCTAAAGTGGGCTTTCACACCGGAATACTTTCAAACTTCTACAACATACCCTGTTACCTCAACTAAAATTTTTATTTCTACCCTTACAATCTACAGAGTTCATGCATACATCATTACATATATTAGAATTTCAAAACATCATTACGTTGTTATACAAAGATAAGAATGTGGGGGTTTACATGAACCGATAGAAGACCTACTAGTAGCAATGGCCTTTTCCTCCATTATGCATGCAATGCCCTTGGCATGACTTCTAGATCTCCTAACTCAACCTCCAAGTCCTTTATAGCATTAAAATGTGCGCAAAACTTCAATTTTGCACTATTTCACTTGCAAACACGAATATTCTCCATAAAATACAAAACTAAACTAAAACAAGAGAAATAAGTAACTAACATAGATAAGATAAATGATATGAGACTTAAATTATCTAATATTATGTTCTCATTACACAAACCAATGAGTTTGGTTCAAACTATTCTAGATCTTTAACACCAAGCTGTGTGGTTAGGTATCTAGAAGGTAACCTTGGGTCTTAGGGATCTAGGGTTGTGATTGAAGCTCTCTTGGTAGAAGATAATTTTTTACTCTCAAAAGGATTACAAGAGGCTTACCCTAGCTTGACAAAAGACACTCACTATTTATAGGTCCAAAATAAGGGTAATTTTGGTTAACAAGAAAACTCAAATTTGTGAACAACCACTTGATCGGTGGGACGACAGTCATAGGACAATGGTCTCAGGAATAAAAATCACATTTTCAAACCTGATCAAGGAGAGTAGACTGCTCAAGTGAGGTCAAGGACCACTCAAGCAAGCTCATAGAGCGAACCCTGATCTCCTTTATGGCATTTTTCTCCTTTTACTTCCCTAAGTTATATAGAGACCACTCAAGTGAAGATTGGTGAGCATAGGAAGGTCTCTACTTTTTTAAGTCTAAAACCAAATAAAAAACTCGTCATCTTGAGCATTAAAGGTATTGCTCAAGAGGGGTCTGTTATGTCTCAAACTACGATTTTAAAATACAAATGCTTTAAAAAATATTTTCTTTTAAAAAATACATTAGATCCATACGCGAATTAATCCCTAATTCTATTTTTAATCTAATCCTCCTAAGTCTATTAAACCAAGGCATCATTTTATGTTTCTAGGTCATTACTTTTGTCCTAAGCTTGAAGGTGCAACCAGAGTATAAATGATGTAGCTTTTGATGCTTGATCTCCTCCCTTCAATGATGTTTTTGGATCTTTAATCTTTATAGTAACATGACCATGGAATATATTGAGAATTACAATAGACTCCATATCTAACAAATTGAAATGCACAAGGGACCACTTGAGTCGTTAGAGAGCGCTCAAAGAGTGGTCATCAATGAACTGAGAAAAAAAATCAAACTCATCATGTTTATCACGAACCACTTGAGCCGTCATTAGGCAACTCAAGCAGCCAAAAGGTTCATCTCACTGCTAACTTTTTTAGCCTCTTCATTTTTTCCAAAATGTTTGCAAATCATTCTAGTTGAAGTCCAGCAAGTAAAAGGAAGTCCCTGCTGGTTTTTAAGCCAAAAATCAAGCAAAAATTTTCTCTCATTAAGCACTAAGAGGTGTTTATCAACAAGGATCTGACCCATGACTCGATCTATGTTTTCAAAAAAAATTGACATTTCAAAAAAAAAATTAATAAAAAGTCTGAGTTATGTATAGATTATCATAAATCCATTTTAACAAGAACTTAATGACCCAAAGTAAAAATCCCAAGGATATTAAAGGTTCTAAGGTCATTAGTTTTCCTAAGCTTTGGAAAATCTTGAGAAATCTTCAATGATTTTGATTAAAGATGGAATTTCATTTTCCTTAAAGCTTTGGATCTTGAACTTCAAACATCATGAACATGGACTTAGTTGAGATTTACATTGTGAATTCATGGAATTATCCAATTACAGATGAGAAATGTTCTAACAATTAGCATGCATGTTTTTTTTGTGAAGTAGTGCATGTTAGTGTATGTGTGTGTATGTCTTTCGGTGTATTTGTGAGTGTGTGTGTGCTTGCGCACCCTTTGGTGAATTAGTTTATTTGTGTGTATTGTTGGATATTTTGTGCATGTATTTTTTTTAGTATATTAGTGTGTGTGCGCATGTGTATTTTGGTAAATTAGGGTGTGTATATGTATTTCGGTGTATTAGTGTGTGTGTCTTTATGTTTGTATTTTGGTGTATTAGTGTTTGTCTTTATGTTTGTATTTATGTATTATATACGTGTTGGGGTGTCCATAGGTCGGGCCGAGGTCAGCCCACAAATTTTTTTTCAAGCCGGGCCTAGGTAGGGTAGGTCCAAGCCCTTGTCTAAGTGAGTTATTAGGCAGGCCAAGTCAAACTTCGGGTAAAGGTAGGCTACCCAAAACCCAATCCGCCACTCATAGGACAAGCTTACTGGATTGGATTTATATATATAACTTCATTTAGAAATAATTAATATTTTTGTAAATTACATATTTGAATTAAAAGTAGAATCAAAATGTACAAAAAATAAATAATGAATAATTTTATTTATAAATAAGAGAGGAACTGCATCACAATAGAATGAGCACATCTCAACTAGGTTAACACCTTCCCACCTATCTATCATTAGCACAACTTTACCCTTTAAAGTAGCTATTTTTAATACATAAAAAACAAACGAATACATTATTTAATGTGTCTATACATAAAAAACAAATGAATACATTATTTAATGTGCCTGACCTTTTTTCAAAGGAAGGTGTGCGGGTTGTTCGAGTTGGGCTGGGTGGGCGGGTTCTTGGGTTAGGTTTTAATGGGATTTTTATAGGCGGGCTATTGATCTAGGTTTTAGGCTAAGTGATGGGTTTGGGGTAAACCCAAGCACTATCTTGGAGGATATTGGACTCAGGTTCGAGTGGTCCAACTATTAGGCCTATCGGGTTTCAATCCTATTTTTTTCGGGCCATAGACACCCCTACATATATGTCTATTTTTTAGTATAGTAATGTGTGTGTGTGAAGGTTTTGGTGTATTAGAGTTTGTGTGTTGCATTTGTGATTTGTAGTATTAGTGTGTGTGAATATTTTAGTGTATTAGTGTGTGTATGTGTGCTTTAGGGTACTAGTATGTGCGTTGTTTTGGTGTATTAGTGTAGGTATTTCTGTATTTTGTTTTGGTGTAGACGGGCATGTTTGTTGACATAGTGTGTACGTGTGTTTTGTGTATGCGCTCACACACACTTTGGTATATTATTGTGTTTTGTCTATGTGTGTGTGTGTTTTGGATTAGTGTGAATGATTTTCTTAATGTATTATAAGAGAGTGTGTGTGTATTTTGTATATTTTTTTTGTGTGTGTGCATGTTAACACAATGTGTATGTGTTGTTTTGGTGAATTAGTGTGTGTTTGTATGCGTATGTACGTTAACACAAGGTGCGTGTATTTTTGTGTATTAGTGTGGATGTGTTTTTTAGTGTGTTTGGCGAGGGGGAGGGTTGGGTTGTTTTGGTGTACTAATGGAGGAGTGTCTTTGAGATAGTTTAAACAAAAGTGTGTTGGTGACTTTTGACCTATCATTAGTACTTTAGAAGAAAAAAAATAGTGTTTGGATCAAATTTTTAAGGGTGGAGCTATTCACACCCCCACAAATCTCAATTCCCACCTGCATTAAACTATAAATTATAAAACTACTAAGTTCACTCATTCTATACCCACTCCACCAGTACTAAGTCCACCACATTCTATACCCACCCCGCTAATGATAAAACTCATTTCAATATTCATCTTTAGAATTTCTTTCTATACCCTATCTCACACAGCCTACACAAAAATATACTCAACTTCATTAGCTAGTATAGATCTCTCAAGCGATATCCAAGTTAGAATTGATTACAAGTTTGTTTGTTTTTTTTTTGGTACTTTTTTTTATTAATATCAATGATTTTCATTTATGGTTTGTATATAATATGTATTGAGATTTATATATATATATATAGACAATTTTAACTTACTATTTTTTAATGAGAAACTCATATGAAATGATTAGAATATATAAAGTATTTGAGTGAAGGCTTCTCCGATTTTTTTTGTTAACATTCAAATAATATTTTTTAGTATATTTTATTTAGAATCTAGTTGTTAGACGTAACTAAGAAAAACTCTTTTACAAATTTTGTATTCTAGTCAAACATTGCAACATATGGGTTTAATCATTAAGGGGAGTGTATAGAACATGATTCTGAAAGTTATACGTTACGACACATAACAGTATTAGTTGTCTGTTATGTAATGACATATGTCAACTCGTTGTAGCATCCGTTATGGGGCATTACGGGAGCGTTTTTAGACCGTAACGGTCGTTATATAGTTCAAAGTGGCATGGTGAAGTTTTTGCAAACCTCCCATAGAGGTGGGCTTGTTGGAGAAGAGATGTGAGGAAAGAGTGAGATTTTGGCATCTATGATGAGTGGACAACAGTTGGCAGGACAAATAATCTGGTACAATAGGGTATTAAGTTAAACATTATCTTTACCATATTTTTGGAAGATGTCAAAGTTGAGAACCTATTTTGAAAAATAAAGTTTAAATCCTCAAAGCAGAGTATTGAACCTAACCTGCAATTCATCATGTAGGTCCCACGTGTCTTGACATCTTAGTGATTTATAACTTGTGTTATACACATTGTCCATTTTTTGGATCCAACGACTAGGGGGTTTGATGGTTAGTAATTGAAATCAACATCTTACTAAGCCTTTTTAAGGCTAATTATACTTTGATGGAGTTTAAATGATGACATTTCAGGACATAAATTGAAAAAAGGTCCAAAGACAACGAATATCAAACTTTAGTGCAACACCAGCATGCCTTAGAGAAAAATTGAAGAAACTGGGAACAAAGCAAGAACGTTTCAACGCCAACTCACGTTCGAACATCCCCTTGATTATTTGAGGACCAGGATGCTGAGACATGGCGTGTTACATGCAAGAAGGAAAACATTGAGGTACTTGAGTACCACGTTCGAACGCAAACTCACGTTCAAACGTCCCTTTGAATTATTTGAGCACCAGGATAATGAGTGCAAAGTGTCAAGTTGTGTATGCAGTGTAGAAATGGATTTCGTAGAAGACCATAGGCCACTTGAGTGGGAAGGTCAGACTCCACCTGGCATTCGATCCTTAATCAAGCAAAGACAAAAACAACGTTCAAACGCTAGACAACGTTCGAACATTGTCCCCAGACTGGCTGCAGAGTGGTTGGCTTTCACTTGGTCTTTAGCGGCCTTGCACTATTCTTTCACACTTTCTTGCCCCCTCTTCTTTGCCTATAAATACTCCCCATTGTGAGAGCTTCAAATGGAGTTGGATGGGCACTAAACCATCATTTTCTTAGTTTATTGTAGAATTAGTCTTAGACTTAGTTTTAAGTTTACTTGCATAAAGGGAGATAGATCATATTTTGGTTGAGGAGGAAACCCTTCAAAAGTGACTGACTTTCTTCTAGTTTTAGTATTTGTTTCATTCACTTGTATTGCTTGAGCTTCTTTCTTCCCTTAGATGAATGAAACTCTTCCACTTTTCTAGAGCTTTGCCAAAGCCGTGAAGGGTGGAACGTGATTCACTTATTCTTCGTTGAAGATCGGGTCCTTTCGTATTCTGTTTTACTTTGTACTTCCTCTACTTGGAGGGATGAGCAGCACTCACTTTTCTAGCCTTACCAAAGCCATGAAGAGTGAGTAGTTTTTCATTCACTCTTTAGTAAGAGATAATGGACATGTATAAATCATCCAAAAGTTATATATGTACATTTCATTTATGCTTAATGCTTTATTGAATGATTGACTGCATCTAGCAAAGCTAAGGTACTTTGTATAACCGTGAGTACTTTCTATAATATAGATAACTCTTGCATAGAAAGACTCATTGATTCAAGGCAAGTATCACAGTTAGATCTTCATGACTACCCTTCAATCTTCACCATTATTGTGCTTCAATTAAAGAATGAAAATGAAATATTAATGTCATGGTTGGATGCCTTGTAGAAACACTTTCTTGTTTGTAGACGAATTGAGTCTCGCCACAGACAATTCTTGTAAACTTCTAGAAAGGCATTGGAACCATGCGCTTAATTCTCACAATCCACCTTTATCTTCTGATTAACTTGCTATTTGACACATGAGTTAATTGAGTTGTCAAGCACAAATATAATAAATCGGATAATTAACTACATGTCCAGATCCTCGAACTAAAGCGTGAATTTTTACATTTGAGTTTATCTTATATTTTGTTTAGAAAACCTTCTTGGAAAGAATCCTATTCCCTGTCCAAGAAATCTCATACACCACACAACTTCAAATCTCAAGGGTTACAATCATTTGGTCTCCACCACCGCTTACCTCGAAAAACCAATAATAGTTCCTTATAGATTCGACTCTGGACTTAAACTGAATTATTACTACAGCTTGACCGCCTGCACTTGGGTGTATACATTTCAAATCAAGTCACTTGACATTCTTAAACCAATAATAATAAAAAGTAAATTATGTATTTGACCCTCAAACTATTACTCTTACGTCATTTGAGCCCCTAAACATTTTTTTGAGTGAATTAAGCCCCTAATGTAAAATCTGGGTAAATTCAAACTTTTTACAAAAGAAGGGCAAAATGGTAATTTATCACTATGATACGGGTTGCAAATTTAAATTTTTTTAGATTTTGGATGACGAAACGGACCTCACCGTTGGATTCATCTAGCAAAATCTAGCTACCACCTTAAATTTCATCAAATTCTGAGATAGTCAAATTTTTTTGTTTTACTAGACGGTCGGGTCTCAAGTGACCCAAATAAAAAAGAAGTAACTTGGTATCAGAGCTTAGGTAAACGATTTACCTAGGGCTTGATTGGCATGGGTCTAGACCATTGCATTCATTGTGTGCATTACATGTTATGTGCTTAAATTACTACATATTATGTGATATGTGTTATATAAATTTCATGCATAGTAAAATGTATATGGAAATGGACACACTAGGGTTAGAAAATATAACCTTAGGAGTGGAAAAGTGAATGAACGAGATAGTTCAAGGTGTAGATGTTTGCTAGTGGTGGCACACGCTCTACTAGTGAGACAATGAGAGAATTCTCAATGTTTCAACTTTGATCCCTATCTCGGGATACTAAGTTAGTGTGTTATTGCTACTTGACATGTGTGTAGATGGAAAGTAGAGGAAGAGAACGCCGAGGCGGTGGGATAAATAATAATCAACCACCACCGGCCTTCGATCAACAAGTTTTTACTGAAACCATGGGCACGATGGCGATTACTGTTACACAAGTTAGTGTCATGCAAACAAAGGAGGCACGAGTAACCTCCAATAGTTTAAAACACACAATCCTCCAATTTTTAAGGGAGGAGTAGATCCGATGGTGGCCGACCATTAGTTATGACAAGTCAATAAAATTTAGAGGTAATGGAAGTCACCTCAGAGGCCACTGAAATAAGACTAGCTACATTTTAGCTAGAGGGAGAAGCCCAATTATGATGGGATTGGTTAACGGTCTCAAAGAACTTAGAGACCATGACATAGGGAGAGTTTCGGGAGCTCTTCATGGGCAAGTACTTCCCAACGGTCGTCCGGCATGCAAAGACCCAAAAATTCCTTGACTTGAAGCAAGGAACAATGACGGTGATGGAGTATGTGGCTAATTTCACTGAATTACCCCATTTTTTTTATGATTACGTGGCCATAGACATGGCCAAGGTGAGAAGGTTTGAGGATGTTTTGAAACTATCCATCCGAGAAAAGATTGTGAGCCTCCGCCTACAAGACTTGGACTCGATGGTCGAGACAGCTATGGCCATTGAGAGAGAGGTTGATGATGCACGAAGTATCTGGGAGGTGGGTGCTAAGGAAAAAAAGGAGAGCCAATCCCCTTCTTCTAGCTCGGGAAAGAGGCAAAGGACTTCTACCCCATAAGGGTTTCAGGGACAAGGCCGCGACTATTAGGGTCAAGGCCAAGGTCGATCCTCCAAGGCGGGGGAAACTTCAGAACAACATATCAAGCAGGTCAGAAGACTTGCTATCATTGCCACCAACCGAGTCACTTGAGAAAGGATTGTCCTCAAAGGCAAGAATCCCAAAGCTATGGGACATCTCAGTCTTAGTCAATAGTGGGGCAGCCACAGATACACTTTGTTCCTTCCTACCCCACTACTAGTTAAGGAAGTCAATACTAGTTTCAGGGTGCTACTCAGGCCCTTACCATTTTTTGAGAGGGGACTCCGCAGTCAAGCCAGATGGGCCAGGGTTTGGGTTGAGGCTGAGGACAGGGTATACAAGTCGGGACCTAGGGGCGTGTCTATACCATCACACCTCAAGCTAATCCAATGGATCAGTCCATTATTCAGGGTATATTTTTACTCTCTTGGTTATGGGTTAAGGTTTTATTTGACTCTGGTGTTTCTTATTCATTCATTTTTACATCATGTGTGAGAGATTTGGGCTTAGAGGTTGATACCTTGGAAGAGCCGTTGTATGTGAATGTACGCCTAAAAGTTAGGGTGTGTGTTGATCAGATAAGTCAGAATTGTGAGTTAGAGATCTCGGGGGTTCTACTCAACATGGACCTTCGGATCATGGACATGTCAGAGTTTGATGTCATCCTTAAAATAGACTGGTTAGCGACACACCGAGTCATCATTGATTATGATCGGAAGAGAGTCGGTGCCTACACACCAGAAGGTGTTTGTTTCATGTTTCAGGGGGTAAGTATGACACTTTTCCCAAGCCGTGTATGACTCTCAATGGCACGGATAGTTGATGAGTTGGATTGCAAGCCTTACTTTGGAAGACGAGGTGAGACAAGAGTTGGGTCTACCTCGGATTGTTTGTGATTATGAGGACATTTTTTCAGATGAGCTACCGAGATTACCTCCTCATAGGGATGTGGACTTCCGCATTTAGTTGCATCCGGGTACTTCTCTTATTTCTATGACTCCGCAATGGCACCTGCCGAATTGCAAGAACTCAAAGTTCAATTGCAAGAATTGTTGGACAAGGGTTTTATTAGGCTGAGCAGTTCACCTAGGGGCGCTCCGATATTGTTTGCCAAGAAGAAAGATAAGACTCTTAGGCTATGTGTAGACTACCGACAATTGAATTAGGTTACTATCAAGAATAGGTACCCTTTACCGAGGATTGACAATTTGTTTGATCAGCTGAGGGGAGCGTGGGTCTACTCCAAGATAGATCTCTGCATGGGCTACCATCAGTTGAGGATTAGGGAAGCATACATCCCTAAGACAACGTTCAAAACGCGGTACAGGAATTTCAAGTTCACATTGATGTCATTCAGATTGACGAATGCCCCGACGGCATTCATGGATCTCATGCATAAGGTATTCCAACCCTATTTAGATTAGTTCATCATGGTGTTTGTTGAAGACATCCTAATCTACTCCAAGTCTGAGGAGGAGCTTGAAGGTCACTTGAGGATTGTTCTCCAGACCTTGAGGGACCATCAGTTGTACGCCACATTCAAAAAGTGTGAATTTAGGGTCACGGAGGTGAAATTCTTGGGACACATTGTGTCAGTTTTGGGGGTATCTGTGGACTCAAAGAAGGTTGAGGGAGTAATAAATTAGGATAGGTCAAAGTTATTCTTCGAGATACGTAGTTTCTTGGGATTGGCGAGGTATTACCAGAGGTTCATCGAGGAATTCTCCTGATTAGCTACCCTTATGACTATATTGACCCTGAAGGAGGTCAAGTTCGAGTGGAATGATTCGTGTGAGAAGGCATTCTAAGAGTTGAAGAGGAGGCTTACTTTCGCTGCTATTTTAATAGTCCTTGAGAGGGGATAGATGTATATAGTTTACTGTGATGCCTCTAAAGATGGACTCAGTTATGTTTTGATGCAATCATAGAGGATGGTGGCTTATGGTTCTAGACAATTAAAGAACCACGAACAAAACTATCTTGCGCACAACATGGACTTGGCATCCATTATCTTTGCCTTGAAAGCTTGGGGCCACTATTTGTATGGTGAAAAATTTGAAGTGTTTTCAGACCACAGAAGTTTGAAATACATCTTTACACAATGGGACCTCAATATGAGGTAACGTAGGTGGAGGGAGTACATGGAGGATTATGACTTCACTTGTATTACCACCCAGGTAAGGCAAACGTGGTGGCCGATGCACTCGGCCAGAAGTCACGGGGAGTCTTGCCTAGTGTGACTTCCCGGGAATGGCAGATACTTGAGACTGTTAGACAGTTCGGGCTGCGCTATAAGGATCAGGCTTAGGGCACTTTGGGGAGCTTAGTGGCAACCCCTTCTCTATTACGTAGGGTGATTGAGTCCCAGGGGCAGGACACAGAGTTATCATCCATCAGGGACCAAGTGTAGAATGATACCGATGATGAGGGCTGGGCCATTCACTCAGATCACAGTCTTTGGTATATGGGAAGAGTTGTGGTTCCCCAATCTACGGATCTAAGAGAGGAGATCCTTAGAGAGTTCCATTGCTCCCATTTTGAGGTGTATCCTAGCAGCACAAAAATGTATCATGATCTTTGTTACCAATATTATGGGAGCAGAATGAAGAGACAGGTTGTCAATTTTGTCAGTAGATATCTCACATCAGCACGTTAAGTCAGAACACCAAAGACCAGTAAGTTTGCTTCAGCCCTTAGAAGTGGTTGAGTGGAAGTGGAAGCATGTCACGATGAATTTTGTGATCCACTTGCCACGGACATCGCGAGGGCATGATGCGGTGTGGGTAGTAATGGACTGACTTACCAAGTCAGCACACTTTTTGGCAGTACGGATGACCTTCAGACTGGAGGAGTTCTGCAAGTTATACATACGGGAGATAGTCCGGTTGCATAGGGTGCCCGTAGCTATAGTATCGGATTAGAACCCCAAGTTTACGACTCACTTTTGGGAGAGTTTTCAATTTGCCATGGAGACACAGTTGATGCTGAGTATTGCATTTCATCCCCAAACGGACGGTTAGTCGGGAAAGACCATCTAGATTTTAGAGGATATGCTATGAGCATGCGTCCTAGACATCAAGGGTAGCTGAAAGGAATATTTACCCTTAGTGGAGTTCGTTTATAACAATATTTATCAGGCGAGCATACAGATAGCACCCTATGAGGCACTATATGGGAGGCCTTATCATTCTCCAGTGTGTTGGACAGAGGTTATAGAGAGACCCTCTACAGGTCCGAATTTAGTTAGAGATACCTCGCAGAAGGTGGACCTAATACGAAAACGTCTTCTTTCGGCTCAAAGCCAACAGAAGAGCTATGCTGATAGACGACGGCGATCTCTGGAGTTTGAGGTTGGTGATCATGCCTTCTTAAAGTTGATGCCTAAGAAGGGAGTGGTTAGATTCGAAATGCAAGGAAAGTTGTCACCAAGGTTTATTGGGCCCTTCAAGGTACTCGAGAGGGTAGGTACAGTGGCTTACAGGTTAGCGTTACCGCCAATCTATCTGGTGTGCACGCATTATTCTATGTCTCCATGTTCTGGAAGTATACTTCAGATCCAATGCATGTAGTGAATTAGAGTGAGTTGATGGTTGATGCAGATGGGACCTTTGAGGAGGGCCCGGTGCGAACCATGGATAGCCTGGAGCAGGTTTTGCAAGGCAAGACCGTAAAGCTAGTAAAGGTGTTGTGGAAGCACCGAAGAGTGGAGGAGGCGACATGAGAGCATGAGAACACCATATGTGCCAGTTATCCGTTCTTATTCGAGAATGAAGGTACATGCTTATATTCATTTAGTACTATATGACTGTTGCATATGCATGTAGTTGTATGTGCATGAGTTATGAATTTTGGAGACGAATTTCTTTTAAGGGGGAAAGAATGTAAAATTCGGGTAAATTCAAACTTTTTGCAAAGAAGGGTAAAATAGTAATTTGTCACTATAGTACAGGTTACAAACCTAAATTTTTTTGGATCTCGGATGACAAAATGGACCTCACCGTTGGATTCATTTCACGAAATCTAGCTATCACATTAAATTTTGTCAAATTTTGAGATAGTCAAAATTTTCATGTTTTACAAGATGGTCTGGTCTCGGGTGACCCAAAAAAAATAAAATTTTAATAAAATTTTGAAATTTGGAAAACAATTTAAAACAAACGGTAATAAAAATATTTTAAGCTTGAACTGGAGCAAAATTAAATCGTTTCGGGGTGAAAATAGACCCGAAAAAAAGAAGGTTGTGTGGCATATTGTGGACCAAGCAATTAGAGGGTATAAATAGTGGAGAAAACTACTTTTCTCCCCATTTCTTCAGTAGGTTCCAACGTGAGAAGAGAAGAGAAGAGAGGAAAAAAGGTAAGACTCTCCACCTTCTCTCTACAATTTACGAAGATTGGGTGCTCAAATCGACTCGAGCCAAGAACAAAGGTTGTTCTACGCGTCGAGGGCTACGTGGTTATACCAAAAGGCGTGGGTTCTACCGTAGATCAAAGAATGGGATTCTTGCAAGCTAGGACTTTGGGCTAGAATCGGATTCTTGGAACTTCCCACGGAGGTTCCTTATGCTTCAAGAGGTAGGGTTCCCTCCTACTTAGGTTTATTCCAAACCTAAGATTTTTTTTTGAAATTGGTAGGTTGAGAGGATTATATATCACTTGACCATGTTGTTGAATTGGTGAAATGGGTATTGGACATGTGTAGAAGGAATTTTATCTTGAATTGGGTATGTGAAATTAACCTAACGTGATTCTAGAGTTGTGTGGTTTGTGGGCATGGTATGTGTTTACATTATGCCTTGACGAATTTAGAATGTTGATAGCATGATTATGTGATAACATGCTTAAAAATTTTGTTATGAGAATTGTTGATATATATATATATATATATATATATATCTATGCTTGTGATATATTGGCATTGATGGTTATGGAAATTATAGTTCTTATGTCAATCATAGTATATTGAACATTATATTGTTGTTGTAATGAGCATCATATTGCATATATACGGAGACATCGCATTATGTAGGTGTGGGTGCATAGTTACTGTCAACACCACACTTGGTAGATGACGAGTGGATCAAGTAAGCTTGGTCGAAGACTTGGCCGAGTCTCACGGTTTACATGGTAATTAGGCTTGGGGTTAGCAAAAAGAGCTAAAAAATCCCTCGGGTGTAAGGCAGTGATTGGGAGATGCACTCCCTTGGTTCAGTCCATAAAGTGTATGGGTGTACGCGGAACCCTTAGTGGAAGTCCATAAATTTCGTGTGGGTTGGATGACCCTTGGTGTAAGTCCAAGAACATCCACCCCTACAGAGACCCTAGATTGGTCAATGTCATTTGATGTGCAACATAAATGACGGATTCGTACACATTGGCACTTGCATGTGTTGAGGAGCCGAGAAGAGCTCGATTGATGTACATGAGTGAGTCTCACCTCATTCCAAAGCATGGCATTGTGAATTCAAACATTAAATGCATATTCTTGCTCAAAATGTTAAGAGCTTATAGATTGTTTGGATGTGAACATTTCATATACATCTAGGTTAGGGAGTAGCCTATTTAGGAGATACTCTATTGAGTGTAGCTCACCCTTCGTGGGAAAACATTTTAGGTACGGGGTTTAAATCTGTGGACGGCTCCCATTTCGAGCCCCAAGGATGAAGAAAGCCGACTTGTGGCTTTTATGGTTTGTTTTGTAAAGCTTTTGTGAAAAAAAAATCCATTTTAATATGTAAATATATGAAATTGATAGTAATGGAACTTGTATAAATCATGTTTGATGTACAAATAAATGTTGTATAAATTTGGGTTGGTTTTGGAAAGGTTTGGAATGAATTGGAATGAAAAACAGGCCAAATAGGCAAAAATGGGCAAACCGTACCAGTACGCTTCCCAAAAATTTAGAAATTTTAAAACTGCTTACCAAGCTTTTGGGCTATGTGTTTCTTCCTTTAAATGATATAAATGGACTATAATGGAGTACAACTCATGGTATATTGAACCTTAATTGGTTCAAATGAGTAAAAAATGAATACGAGTTACAATTGTGTGTTATGATCCCGGCTAAGGGGATGTCACTGACGTGGTGTCGGCTTATGCGACATTCACGGGTAATTCCACAGGTTGATGGTTGATCAACGGTTGATAACAAACCCCTGTTTTTGGGATGTCACACCTAAACTATCTAATTGTTTCAATCAAGCCCTTTTGTTAGGGTTTCTAATGGAAGGGTGTGGGATGTACTAGTAACGTGCCTTCTTCAGGGACATTTTAGGTAAATCTAATTAAGGACATTGCAGATGGTTGACCTTTCGTCTGTGAATCTCAAAGAGCATCTCTCAGACCAAAAAACCTAACCCACCACATAAAGCTTCTATGAATCTCTATTATTTATATAATTTTGGTCAGCAACAACTCATCAATGGAGTGGTTAGTATGTGATGCAGATGATGTCTTGCATCCAGATCAGATGTACCGTAAGTGCTCTATTTAAGTTAAGTTTTCATTTTATTTTATTTTTGGGTTTTGCGGTTTTAATCTTTGGGTGTACTGTTATGATTAATTATGTCAGATTCTATGTTTAGTTGATTTGCTTTATTATTTACATTGCATTTGTTTATTGGTTATGAGATGTCAAAAGGGATTAGTTTATTAGTTTAGGTATGTGATGTTATGTTTGGTTGCATTTGTTTATTGGTTATTGGTTTCATTAATTTATTGGTTTTTTGTTGCATTGATTTTTTGTTGTGCTATTTGTGCAGGTGTAAGTAATACATATTTCACTATAGAAATGCATCATGGTGCATTCCAAACAAGCAGTACACTGGTGGATCTGTTAATTTTATTGATTGGGTAGACACTGACAAAATATCAATTCCTAAATTGCATGAGATGTCTAAAGAGTTGGGATGCATTGTTGTGAGTGCGTACTGGTATAGGGTTCCTACAATGGATGTCATAAGTGAGATGAGGATATTGGATAAGGATATGACTATACTATAAAACCCAAGTAAATTTCAATTTTTATGAAAAAAGAGCAAATGGTAATTAGTCACTACAGTACAAGTTGAAAACCTAATTTTTTATGAAACTCAGATGATGAAACGGACCTCACTATTGGATTTGTCTTATAAAATCTAGTTACTCAGTCAATTTTCGTAGAATTCTGACATAGTAGAATTTTTTGCGTTTTACTAGGCAATCGAATGTCGCGTGACCTGAAAACGAAAAATGAAATTAAATTTAAAAATTAGAAAATAATTTAAAGCTAGTTCAAATAAAAATATTTTGAATTTGATTCGAGACGAAATTTAGTTGATTCGGGATAAAACTGGACCCCAAAATGAAGGATATGGGTCGCAACGAGGGTCAAGCATCTAGGGGGTATAAATAGGGAAAAAAAATTAGATTTTCTCCCCATACCCATCAGATTTTCAAAAACAGAGAGGAAGAGATGAAAAAGAGAGAATTCTCTAACTTCTCTCTATGATCTATGTCTCTACGTTCGTCGAATCAACTTCAGCCAAGAATCAAAGTTCATCTACACGACAAGGGCTACGCTTACGTACCAAAAATTGAAGGTTTTGACGAAGAACAAAAAATAGGATTTTGGAGAAAACAAGGATTAGAGCTTGTTTTTGGTCGAGGGAGTTTTCTACCGTTGTTTTAAGCTTCAAGAGGTAGGGTTTTTTTTCCTAATTAGGTTTATTTTCAACCTAGGGTTCCATATAATATGGGTAGCATAGCTTGAGATGAATTCTCTTGCTTGATGTACTCATAATGTAACTAGATTATAAGAAATAGGTATAGAAATATGTTAAACCAATCTTGCATGAATTGGGTTTATAGAATTTACTTGTTTCGTAAGTTCATGAAAAATGTGATAAATTGACCATGATTGTGTGTTACATGATTTGCTGCCTTAAAGGTATTTGATAAAAGGCCTATGTTGATGTAGCATGTTGGCTTCATTGAAAATGTTATAACATGCTTGGGTATTGAGAATAGTTAAAATCAATTCTAACATGAATTGGGTACTTAGAAATTACTTGTTTGTGATTTCTTGAAAAATGTATTGATTGAGAATACTATGTGTTTATATTTATGCCTTGAAGGTGTTTGATGAAATGCCTATATATATATATACACACATATGATATATTGACATTGAGGTTGTTTATGGTGGTTATATGCTTATGATGTAATTTACCATGGAAAAAGTTATTGGATATTGAATTGTTCATAATGTGCTCAAGACATATTGAACATAGTTGAGAATTGCATTTGTACATTTATCTGGCATATACACGAGTAACACCACATTCGTGGGCATTTGGCATGAGTATGGGTATGTGCATGTTTTTTAATCAAACACCATTCTAGGTGGTTGAGGCGTAGACTTGGGTAGGTTGGACCTAGGTTCGGCTGAGTTGTACAGTTGCATGAAAAATTTGTGTCGGGTATAGCAAGAAGGGTTAGATACTCACTCGGGTGCAAGACCCGGTTACTGGTTTATACACTTTCGACGATGCAAGTCTAAAAAAATGTAATGGTATTATACAGAACTGGTGTTGCGATTCCAAAATTCAAAGACCTGACAAAGACAAAGACACATGATTTATTTTAAAACGGTCATTGGATGTGTAACATCGATGGCGGGGGTTTGCAATGTTCGGATTCATACGCATGGCATTGCATGTGTTGAGGGAGACGGTAAAAGCTCAGATTTAGTTGCATGTGTGAGTCTCATCTTATATTACAGCCTGGCATTGAGGATTCCATTGTTGAATTGCGTATTCTTGAATGGAGTGATTGTTGCTTGTGAATTGCATGTGAGCATTTCATGTGCATCTAGGTTGGGGAGTAGCTTATTTAAGAGATACCATATTGAGTGTGACTCACACTTTATGGAGACAATATTTCAGGTACAGAAAATGTGCCAGTGGATGGCACTCATTTGGGCCCTCAATGATGAAAAAAAGCCAAAATGTGGCTTTTAAACTATGTTTTTATAAAACTAAGATGTCAATTAATTACTGATTATAAAAAAAGTTGTTGTTCCTAAGCTCCTAACATGAACCCTCAAACATGTATATGGCTTATGTGTGTGGGTGAGTGTCACTCTCACTTAGATTCATGCAAGAGGTAGGGCAACGAAATGGTGGAAATGAAATGAACAAAATGTGAGAAATGTGAAATGTGAACAAAAGTGCTCTCAATCGCAAGGATTCTTTTGAATGTCGGTGTTTTACTTAGAAAAGTATTCTAAGGTCGTCTCCTCAAGGAAGGAAAGTTCAAGTTGTGTGAATGTGATTTTGTAAAAAAGAGAGAGTGTAAAATCTTTTGTTTGTGTTTTGGAGAGTTGTGTTCTTAATGAAAATGCAAGAAAACAAGTGTTGGCTAATCCAAAGAGGTCATTCCAATGGGAATCCCAACTCAACTCGAAAGCTTCCTCCAATGGTGCATAGATGAACGATTGATTCGGGGGAAGCTAGGGATGAGATGGAGGTGAGGATTCAAGCATACACCGTGACAATGCCTACGGTGTATCATGAACTCACAACCAAATGGAGGTGAGGATCCAAGCATAACCCGTGACTAGGCCTACAAGATATCAAAGACTCATAACCATGTCTACTCTCAACCCAGTCAAACCAAACCATCGTACACCGAGGGGAGGAGAGAAAATGAGTTGAAGTAGCACACCCAAGAGGAAATCTCCCTTGGATTAGCCAACAAAAATCTAGCTACTCATGAAAGCAAGAAGGAAATACATAATATAAATGGACATAATGAAGAAAGGAAGCATGGAACTTAACTTAAAGCAAAAAATCTTAAGTTATGAAGAAAAATATACAATACACATTTTAAAGCTAGGAAATGAAGAAAAACATGAACAACAATGGTGAAATGAAGAACATGTAATTAAACTTGCAATATAGTTGAAATGAATGACATTAAAGTGTAAGAGTTAAGTATTACAAGAGTCTTACAATAAACTACAAGTGAAAAGATGGAAGAAAATGCAAAAACATAAATTTCTCACACTATGGCACTATTCATCATCTTCTTCCTTGGGAGCTTTCTAAGCTTAGGTAGCAACCACTTCAATGGCTTGTAAATGCTGAATATAATGAAGTGTGTGCCCCTCATTTTCATGCATGGTGGTCCCCCAAGCAAGTTTGCAGGCTTCCCATCTAGAGGAGGTTGAATGGATGGGTCTTGACAGGCTATGACAGCCTACCCAGCAACTCCCTGGCAAGCACACTTCCCTTCCATCCTCCATAAATGCCAAGCCTCCAAAGTCTTCCAAATGTTTAAGGGAGGCATGTAAATGTGTAAGGAAATGTTGGGGAGCAAGTGGGAGAAGTGTAGGTAGGACCCCCAAGCAAGTGGATTTGAGTTACAAGAGGTTCGGGGAAGCTTCAGGAGCGTACCGGTACTTCGAAGTTACTGGAGTCGGGCGTACCGGTACTGTTTTTATGATCTGGACCACTTTTTGTAGAATCGTCATAACTTTTGATCCAACCGTTGGATTGAGCTGAAATTGTGCAAAACTACAGAAGACATCCAGATCTACAACTTTGATGTTTTTCACTTTTTGAGATTCTAAGTGGATCATGGTCAAAATGGAGGAAAATCGAGGCTCTACTTCCAAAAGATGTGGCAGCTGGTGCCTTTGTTCCCAAACACCAAAACCTCCTTGATTTCTTCACTTTTAAGCCTCCAAATCTTCATGTATTGTTTCCATGCCTTCACCACACATCCAACATAGTTGCAAAGGTCCTAAACTCCATCATTTAAGCTATAAATACTTGCAACATCGAAAATTCAACATTATTCATAAAAACGGCTAACTCCAAGTACTTAGATGCAAAAGTTGAGTTAAAATGCATGTAATGAGGCCTTTACATATGCAATATTATGCACTTATCAATTAATTTTTGGGCACGTAATATATAAAACATAAGATGTTAATTACTTTTTGGGCATGTAATGTATATAAAGGATTATAATCAAACTCATATAGACTATGTTTAATGTAAAATTGCATGTTGTTATATGAGTAAGGATGAATGGACCCGGTGTGATCAATGTTGTATGATTGCACAAGTTGCATTTTGGATAGAGCTCCCCTTAAAAAGGAGACTTTTCCAAAAAAAATTTAAGTTATGGATTCCGGTAAATGGGACATAACAGCGTGGTATCGAGTTACACTGTATCCACGGGTATTTTACGGGTTGATGGGTGATCAATGGGGTAATTCCAGACACACAGATTTTGGGGCATCACTTTACTATCATTGATGGAATGGATATCAACGTATAAAGTTATTGAGATATACTTAGAGCATAATCCAAAAA
Organism: Ilex asprella; assembly: GCA_023539305.1. Taxonomy (NCBI): domain Eukaryota; kingdom Viridiplantae; phylum Streptophyta; class Magnoliopsida; order Aquifoliales; family Aquifoliaceae; genus Ilex; species Ilex asprella. The sequence continues at coordinate 18,548,819 of CM042188.1, read as the reverse complement.
TGCATGAAGGTGATGTAGGTAGAAATGGCAGAAATGAAGATGAGAGGAATACGCACAATTCAGGTGGCTATGATTACTCTAATTCAACAACTGATAATGACACTAGTTGTGACACTAATTATGGAATGGCTAATGATGATTTATTGCTCGATGCCAATGTTGACAACACAGCTGAAGGTAATGGAGTAAATTCAAACTCAAAGCCGGGGCCATTGGTTGAAGCTGGTGAGGGACCATCAAAGGAACGTGGCAATGAAATACACATTTCTCATGATGATATGTCTGATGACTTAAGGAGTCAGTTCAGTGAGTCGGATGATGAAGATTCTGGTTAATCTCAGCATAGGTTTCGTGACTTCAATGCTAAGAAGGATATGAGAAATCCAGAGCATTGAGTTATGTATGCTATTTGATACAGCTAAAGGTTTTAGAGAAGCTATGAAATAATAATCAATAGTACATAGGAAAGAGACAAGGTTTGTGAAAAATGAGAAATGGAGAGTTAGAGCTAAATAGTGGTCAACATGTGAGTGGATGACTTTTGCATCTAAGATCCAAGGTGAAAAAATATTGTAGGTAAAGACTTTACATGATAAACATTCCTATTGCAAGCCAACATACTATAATGGGAATGTGAATTCGAAATGGTTGTCCAAGAGATCTATGGTTAACATTAAGTCCAATCCACAGTGACTTGTGGAATCCTTTAGAGATACTATTAAAACCAATCACAATGTGAGGATTAGTACAAGTACAATTCAAAGAACAAAGAGGAAAGCTAGAGTGTTAATTGATGGTAGTCATGAAGAGCAGTATCACATGATATGGAATTATTGTGCAAAGATTAAGAGGTCAATACTAGGTTCTACTATGATTGTGAAAGTGGATGACACCATTCTTACAGGGGAAAATGTAAGATTTAAAAGATTGCATTGTTGTCTTGGGCCACTAAAACTAAGATTTTTGACTGCCTATTGACCAGTCATTTGAATGGATGGTTGTTTCTTGAAAGGACCTTATAGAGAACAATTGCTCTCAGCAATAGGGATTGATGCCAATGGTGGGATGTACCCAATTGCATATGCAGTGGTTGTGGAGGAAAACAAAGACTCATGGACTTGGTTTATTAAATTACTTTGTTATGACATTGGGGAGTTAAATCAACCTTCTTGGACATAATATCTAATCAGAAAAAGTATAAAAGTTTATGAAATTTGTTTCATTGTTTGTGTTAATTGTAACTTTGTGTTTTATGTAATAACTCTATTGAAATTGCAGGGGTTGGTCCTAGCAATTCTATTGCAAGCTAGAGAGGAAGGCCCAAACTAAAGGTTAAGAGGAAGACATCTCATCCAAACCCATCTTCTAAATGAATTTTGTTATATGTAGACAACTTTTAGGTTATGTGTAGTAGATAACTTTTAGGTTGTGTGTGTTGGATAACTTTGGTTCCAGAATTTGGAAAACTTTTGGTTATGTATGTTTGGAGAACACTTTGATGTTATCCAACTATTGTGGTTGTTAGCTGTGAATGCTCATTTTGTTCTGTACTTGAATGGAAAAGAAAATTTTTGGTTCCAGATTTGTGTCAATATTATCATCATAGTATTTCAGAATGTTTGGATATAAGCACCATATGATCACATAATCATAGGATAAGCAGCTTGAGGTCGAGGTCTAGTTGAAGAGTGACAAGCTTAATCTCAAAACAAACGGCCTAGTTCGAGTGAAAAAGGACATGTTGGTGGCTGAAGAGGTTGTTCAAGTAGTGAAGAATGACTTCAAGGAGCTTGCTAACGTCAATGTTGTTTGTTTGAAGAAAATTGAGAATAAGAGGGCTAAAGTAGTTGAGATGAACTCTAAAATTGCCGATCTGACAAATGAGTGCGCCATGGCCTGGGCTAAGGGATATTTTGCTTTCCAAGAGCAAGCTATAGACAAGTACCCGAGGGAGGATATTGACTTCAAACCTCCCCTGTGTAAGGAAGAGGAAGGATCCATTACAGAGAAGGAAGCTGAAGGAAAACTGGCTGAGGTCTAGGCTTCTAAGACTACTCCCTTTCCTTGTGCTCTTATTGAGGCTGAAACTCTCGATCCTGTTCTGCCATCAATTTCTTCTGAGATGGCCCTAGTGGCTGCTTTTGAGGAGGTGGAAATTCCCGAGCTTGTCTTGCCACTGAGTGCCTCTATTGAGGTCAAGGCCCTCTATCCTCTCCACCTGAAGATCTTCCAATCCCAATCGACCTTCTGCCTAAGGGTCATCCTGACCTTGTTCCTATTTTTCTAGAGGGTGAGGAGAGCATTGCATCTCCTGAGCTATCTAGGGGCGCTGAAGGGATTGTAGACCTTGGAGTAGATATGTAGTTTTTTAAATTTTCCTATATCTTTCCAAAATTTATGTTCTATAATTTTTTGAAAAAGGAAAGTTCAATGAAAAGTCGAATTTTGTATATCCTGCTCTCGATGTTTATATTTTTATCTTTCTCACTTGCCCCCTACTTAGAGAAGGGCTTTGGTCTTCTAGACGTAACTTTACTTGCTTGAAAAAGTTAAGTATGAGGTATGTCTGTTCTTTTGGATATGTGTGTAATAGAATACTTTCCTCTTTTTCTGTTACCTTTGTGAACTGTAAAGCCTATTGTTATTGCTATGAGCTAAATGACTAATTTTTTTTGTTTATGAGCTGAAGAGCTCATTATCATTTATGAGTTATGGAGCTCATCATTATTTTTATGAGCTGAAGAGCTCATTGTTTATTTATGAGCTATGGAACTCGTCGTTATTCGTATGAGCAAAGGAGTTCATCATAATTTTTATAAGCTGAGGAGCTCATCTTTATTCATGAGTGAAGGAGCTCATTCTTTGTTTATGAGCTAAGTAGCTCATTGTTATTTTTATGAGTTGAGGATTTCATTTTTTATTCATGAGCTAAGGAGCTCATCTTTATGAGCTGAAGAGCTCATCGTTCATTCATGAGTTGAGGAGCTCATCTTTTATTCATGAGCTAAGGAGCTCATCGTTGTTTCTATGGCAACTCTATAATTGACCTGAAACTTCTCTTTTATTGCAAAAAAAAATACAAGGTAGAACCTTCAACTCTCTCTTTCCAACTTGGTTTTATCTATTGGTAGAACTTTTTTAGGTGGTCTGCATTTCATTAGTAAGGTAAGGTTCTTCTATCCTCAATCTGCAACTCATAGTTCCCTGGTTTGAGTATCTTTGTGACTATGTACGAACCTTTCCCGTCGTGCCCAACTTCCTATGTGTGGGGTCCTTCCCAGCCAGGAGGATTTTTTTTAGGACCAAATCTTCTACTTTGAATCCCCTATGCTTGACTCTCCTATTATAGTATTGCGCTATCCTTTTCCTATAGTCAATAATATGCTACAGGGTGCAGCTTCTCTTTTTGTCTAACAAGTCCAAATTAATTAGTAGTGATCCATCATTCTAATCTGGGTTTGTAGGCTTTATTCTCGGAGATGGAATACCTATTTCAACAAGAGCCACTACCTCAATACCATAAGCTAGGGCAAAAGGAGTTTTGTTTGTGGCTATTCTGGTAGTGGTTTTGTAAGCCCATAGGACCTCTGGTAGATTTTCCACCCACTGGCTGTTTAGGTCTTTGAATTTGATTTTTAGAACTGCCTTGACAGTTTGGATTATGAATTCTGCTTGTCCATTAGACTTAGGATGGGCTGGTGCAGAGAAATAATCTGTTATGCCTAACTCGACGCAAAATCCTGTGAATTTGAATTGATAAATTGTTAAATTGTTTATCGCTATTTGAAACGAGGGGCCTCGGGATCCCAAACTTGCAGATTTTAGATTTCCAAACAAAGTTTTAGATCTTTTGTTTTATGATCTTCGCAAGGGGGTCCACCTCGCCCCATATGGTAAAATAGTCAACTCTGACTATTACAAACTTGCATTGCCTTATGCTTATTGGAAAAGGAACGAGTATATCTAATCCCTATTATTGAAAGGGCCAAGGGTTGATCACCAAGGTGAGTAGCTCTAGTAGGTAGTGCGGGATGTTTGCATGCAGCTGGCAGACTTTGCTCTGGTGGGTAGTGTAGGATCATAGGCCAGAAGTACCCCTGCCTTAGAGCTTTGCAAGCTTGAGTTCGGGCACCAATGTGATTTTCACATATGCCTTCATGGATCTCCCTTAAGATATAGTTTGCTTCATCATTTTTGACGCACTTCAAGAGTGGCGAAGAGAAGCCTCTTTTGTACAAATTGCCCTGGAGGATGGTGATCCTGGAAAACCTAGTTCTTAGCTTTGTTACTTCTTTAGAATCTATTGGGAGAGCTCCATTCTGTAGATAATCTAGGATTGGGTCCATCTAGGTCGGTTGTGTTGTCACAGAGAGTACCTCTTCGAACTCATAACCTACGGAGGGCTTGGCTAAGTTCTCGACTGGCCTATCTAGATTTTTTTGGGAAGCAGTAGCTAGCCTAGCTAGGGTATCGACTTTGGAATTCTCTGCTTAGGGGATTTGCACGACCTTAACCTATGATGAGCACATAATATTTCATATTTGAAGGCCTCATTACATGCATTTTAACTCAACTTTTGCATCTAAGTACTTAGAGTTAGCCGATTTTATGAATAATGTTAAAATTTTAATGTTGCATGTTTTTATAGCTTAAATCGTTGATTTTAGGACCTTGCAACTATGATGGATATGTGGTGAAGGCATGGACACAATACATGAAGATTTGGAGGCTTAAAAGGGAAGAAATCAAGGAGGTATTGGTGCTTGGGAACAAACGCACCAGCTGCCACATCATTTGAAAGAAGAGTCTCAGTTTTCCTCTATTTTGACCATGATCTACTTCGAATCTCAAAAAGTGAAAAACATTAAAGTTGTAGATCTGTATGTCATCTATATCATGTCAAAATTTTAGCTCAATTGGACGATTGGATCAAAAGTTATGACAATTCTACGAAGACTGGTCAGGAGCAAAATAGTACCCGTACACCATACCGATAGTTGTTGGCTACTGGAGTCATAACTACCGATAGTTATTCCACGATCTACCGGTAGTTCCGCCCAGAACAGCCAAAAATGCATGCAACTCATCTCCACTTACTTGGGGGTCCCACCAACATTTGTTCCTTGACATTCCTTACACAAGAACATCCCCTCCACACCCTAGTTAAAGATTTTTGGAGGCTTGACATTAATGAAGCATGGGAGAGAAGGGGGCTGCCAGGGAGTTACAGGCTAGCTCTTCCTAGCCTATCCAATGCATTCAATTCAGACCCTTATGGATGGGAGACCTGCACACACATGCTAGGGACCCTCATCGACGAAAATGGCAAGGCAAACACTCCATATATTCAGCATTACAAGCTTTGAAGAGGGGTGGCTACCTAAGCTTAGTTTTAGTTCAATGTAGAAGATGATGAATTGTACTTATGTTTTTGCAATTTCTTCACTATTTTCATTCATGTAAGCTTTAATCTTCTCGTAATTTATATTTCTTGCACTTTAATCTCATTTCTTTCAAGTTTATTGTAAGTTTAGTTACATGTTTTTGAATCTACCATTGTTGTATTAAGTTTTTCTTCATTTCAAGTTTAAAATGGGTATTGCATATTTTTTTTTCTTAGTTTAACTTTTTTTGCTTTAAGTTATGTTCTATGCTTAATGTCTTCATTATGTCCCTTTACATTATGTTTTTCTTTCTTGCAAACATGATTAGCTAGATTTTTAGTTGACTAATTCAAGGGAGACCTCCCTTTGAGGATTCCATTTCAACTTTTTTTCTTTCCTCTCTCGGTGTATGGTGGTTCGGTTTGACTGGGTTGAGAGTGAAAGTGGTGGTGAGTCTTTGATATTCCGTAGGCTTAGTCACGGTTTATGCTTGGATCCTCACCATTTCATCTTTAGCTTCCCATGAATCAATCGTTCATCTATAAAACCTCTGAAGAAGGTTTCGAGTTGATTGGGCATTCTCATTGGAGTGACCTCTTGGATTAGTCAACACTTGTTTTCTTGCATTTTCCTTAAGAACATAAAACACCAAAAACTCAACCTCAAAGATTTTACACTTTCTCTTTTTGATAAAATCACTTTCACACACTTGAACATTCCTTCTCTGAGGAGACGACCTTGGAATACTTTTTCAAGTAAAACACAGACATTCAAAAGACTCCTTACGATTGGGGAGCACTTTTGTTCACATTTCACATATTTTGTTCATTCCATTTCATACCACCATTTTGTTGCTCTTTCTCTTGCATGACTCCGAGTGAGAGTGACACTCACCCACACACATAAGTCATATACATATTTGAGGGTTCATGTTAGTAGCTTAGGAAACAACAACGTTATCAAACAATCAACCTACATAAACTTTATTAGCAATTCTTGTACCTTCCTTATGTATAGGGCCATCCTTTATCCCTTGGCTTTGTACGCCTATTCGATTTTCCTTACTACTAGTTGAGATTCATTGTGTATTATGAGTTGTTCTACTTCTATGGAGTGGGCTAATTTGAGCCCTACAATTACTGCTTCATACTCTGCCTTGTTGTTTGAAGCTTTAAAATTAAATCTGAGGCCGTATTCTAGGTTTATTCCATCTGAGGAAGTCAAGATTAGCCTAACACTGCTACGTTGGGTGTTAGCAACCCCGTCTACTGAGAGCTTCCACGTCGAGAGGTTGGGGACCAGTTGGGTTAAGTCCAAAGATGCCTCTTGGCCTGTAGTGAATTCTATGATGAAATGTGCTAGCACTTGACCTTTAATGATTGTTCTGGGCTTGTACTAGACGTTGAATTCACTAAGCTCTATTGCCCATTTAACCAGTCTTCCTAATGATTTTGGCTTATGCAAGACTTGCTTCATCAGTTGATCTATGGGGACTTTTATCGTTTGGGCCTAGAAATAAGGCCTGATCCTTCTTGTTGTTGTTACCAAAGCCAGAACTAATATCTCCATCTTTGGCTACCTTTCCTCAACCCCTCTTAGAGCTCTGTTTCAGTAGTAGATTGGTTATTAAGCTCTGTCTAACTCCCTTACCAGTGTTGCAATCGTGGAGAAATCTGAGACAGTAACGTATAGAGTGAGTATTTCCCTTTCTTGAGAGCTAACGAGGACTAGGGGTGAGCTGAGGTACTCCTTAAGGGCTTTAAATGCCTCCCCACATTTTTCATTCCAATGAAAAGCCTTTTTCAATATCTTAGAGAATGGTTGGCATTTGTCGCTTGATCTGAAGACAAATTAGCTTAAAGTTACTATTCTCCCAGTCAAACATTAGACTTCCCTTTTATTAGGTGACTACATGTCTATTACTCTTGAACCTTCTCTATGTTAGCTTCGATACCGTGGTTGTTGACTATGAAACCAAGAAATTTCCCTATGAAGACCCCAGAGGCACATTTGGTAGGATTTTTCTTCATCTGGAATTTTTGGAGAATTTAGAAGGATTCTTCAAGATTCTAGATGTGGAGCTCAGCCTTCAACAACTTCACTAACATGTAATCAATTTAACTTCCATAGATATTCCAATCTGTCCCTACAACATACTATTCACCAATCACTAGTAGGTGGCACTTGCATTTTTTAGTCCGAATAACATGACCTGGTAGTATTATATCTCCTGCTTGGTTACGAATAATGTCTTCTCTTGGTTGTCGGGTCAATTCTAATCTGATTATACCCTAAGAAGGCTCCATTAAGCTGAGCAGTTCATGCCCCGTTGTGGCTTCCGATCAAGTTAATCTGAGGGAGTGGAAAACTATCTTTAGGGCAGGCGCAATTTAGGTCAGTAAAATTGGTATAGAGGCGCCATTTGCCATTTGTTTTCTATATGAAGAACACATTGGCTTGCCAGGTCGAGTAATCTACCTCCCTGATGGACTTGACATGAAGGAGTTTGGAAACTTCTTTGTTTATAGCTTTATGGCATTCTGGGGCAAAGTTCTTTCATTTCTGCTTTATAGGTTTGAAAGTTAGGTTTATGTTGAGCTTATACATGATGACTGATGGGTTGATCCCTTGTATGTTTTCTTGTTTCCAAGCGAACACCTCAATATTTTTCTTTAAAAAACTGAATGAGGAGATGCTTGATTTCCTTGAGCAAGCTTGACCCAACATACACTAGGTTCCCTAGGTCATCATCTAGTTGGATTGGTTCCAACTCTTTCGAAGGTGTGGGCCTTGTCTCTAGCTCGTCTCTCATATCGAGCTCGTCTAGTTATATATTTTTTACCTCCTTTTTCTTCATAGACGTCACGTAGCATTCCCTTGCTATGTGTTGGTCTCCTCAAACCATCCCTACGTTCTTTTCAGTTGAAAATTTCATTATCAGGTGATAAGCCAAGGGAATAATTCTCATGGCGTTAAGGGATGGTCTACCTCAGAGAACGTTATATGCTGAAGGAGCATCCACAATCAGGAATCTTACAGTTGTCGTCGACTAGCATGAAGGAAATCCCGTTGTAAGAACGAGGTGGATTAAGCCTAGGGGGAGTATTTTTTTCCTCCGAGAATTCGAGCAAGTGAATTCTCACTGGTTCGAGCTTGTCTCTGCCGATATCTATTTTGTCGAAGGTTGAGGTGAAGATGATGTTGGCTGAGCTCCCATTGCCAATAAGAACTTTGTGGATGGTTCTATTGGCAATGATAGTCTTTACTACTAGGGGATCATCATAAGGGTGCTAGAAGCCTTCTAAATCCGAGTACAAGAATGTGATGTCCATGCTCAACCGAGGTGTTTTGGACAGAGACTGTATTTCTAGAACGTCTTCAGCTCGGACTTTCCGCATGTGGGCTTTTCTAGTTGAGCTTGCTACTCTACCGCCGACAAATCCTTTGAAAATAACCTTAATTTCTCTCATGGGTTGTTGGTGATGTGGAGGAGTTTGTTGCTGAGGTGTAGGAGATGGGTGAGCTTAATTCTGGTTATCCTGAGCTACAAAGCAACACAGTAGACCTCTTTGGACCAAAACTTTAATTTCCTTCTTTAACTAGATGCAATCATCTATGTAACGACCATGATCTCGGTGATGCTTGTAATACTTTGTCTCATCCCATTTGTTGGGATATGCCTTCATTTGAGGTGGCCACCTCAAGAACTTCTCATTCTGGACCTTGTAGAGTACTTGAGATACTGTGGCATTGAGGGGAGTGAATTTTTGTGGGACATAATTTAGTTGTAGTTCTGGTGGTGGAGGACCTAGGTGATCTCTGGTGTCGCCTCTTCTTTTTGGGGATCGATCTCTATATCTCCTCAGAGATCGTTCTCAGCTCTTGTCCTTTTGGACTTTGGTCCCTTCTTTTCTCATTCTCTTTATGACCTGTAGAATTCTCGGCTTTTAAGAGGACAATCTCTTCGCCATTAATATATTTCTTTGTTTTGGTCAGTACCTCGGCCATATTGGTTTTTGGGTTTTTAAAAATCGAGAACATTAGATCTTTTGATTGTATTCCTATCCAGGCGATGAAGGTTATGAGGGCAAACTTCTCATCAAGAATGTCCATTTTTAGGGATTCTGAGTTAAACCTTTGGATATAGCTTTGTAGGGACTCATTTGGTCCTTACTTCAAATTTAGCAAATGGTAGCTCAGATTTTGGTAGTTTTGAGTTCCTATGAAGTAGGATACGAATGAAATGAAGAACTCTCTGATTGAAGAGATTGATGACAGAGCCAACCTGTTGAACCAGGCTAAGGCTAAGCCCATTAGGATGACAGCGAAAGCTCGACATTGCACTGGATCCTGATATCCATGTAACTTCATATGGTTTTTGTTGGTATTTGGATGGTCCATGGGATCCTTTGTCCTATCAAAAGTCTCTTCTTATGGCATTCTGAATTTTTGGAGAAGAGAAAAATGCAGCACTTCAGGGGTGAATGGAGACTCCGTTTGCTGAGCCAGAGCGTCCACTATCATTAGGGTTTTTCCCTTTATCACCTTCTTAATTTGGTTGAGCTCTTGTGGGATCTCTTTGAAGTGTTGCTCCCAAAATTGTTCTTTTTCTTCTTGCTGGAATGGGGGGAAATCGTTTCTAGGGACTCCTTTGTTGTGGCTTTGGAATTCGTCCTCCTCGTTCCTCTGAGCTCGATGGTGAATGTTTTCAATTGAATGGCTTTGTTTGTTTCTTTCGATACCTCCTTTAAGGGTTTTTTATGGTAACGTTCCCTCTGAGGGGGATCCTCCTGAGCTGGTTGTGCTCTCTGGGGATGTTGGGCATGAATAAGATTCAACAAATCCTCATTTTGTTGGAGGAGGTGCGGTCGTTGGCTTTAGGGAATAGCTCTAGCTCGTTGTTCAAAGGGGGATCCACCATTGGTGGATTGACTTGGGGGTTAGGCAGAGGATTCACAGGAATTACTTGTTGTCCCCCAACGGCGATTTCTTGTTGGTTTTGCAAATGTAAAGGGTTTATTTGATTATTGCGAGTAGATACCAAAAATTACTGAAGTTATCAGAAGAATTTTTAACAAGAAACAGTCGTTCCTACAGACAACGCGAACCGATGGTGTGTTCTAGGTGGTTGAGCAGTGGTGTACTTAAGGATTTTGTCGCGGATGTTTGAAGGTGATGGTTGGGGTATCTAGTTAGAGTTTTTGGACTCTTGAGGATTGAACAATCAAATGACACTAAATAAATATCAATTGACATAAGATTTATAGTGGTTCACCAACTCAGGAGTTCGACTAGTCCACTCTAATGGAGTCTCTTACTCCTGGGGAGTTATTCTACTAATTAGGGGGAAGGTTATTACACTAAGTAAGTATATCCAAAATTGTATGTCTACATTGTGGGGGATTTGTTCCTTTTTATAGTCTTCAATGTCTTGTATAATTGCTCTGTGTGATCTTCGCCATCTTTTTGTAACTGATGCTCTTTTTGTGTAATTGGGCCGATGGTGTTTAAACGGTCGCAACTTATCTACCAGAATGTTGGGCCGTTACTAATTACACTCCCCAAATGTGATGTGGCCTCCTAGAAGATGCCAGCTATTGTTGTCATCATTAATGAGGGAGTCAATGAAGATCTCGACCTGTGCACATCGAAATAGTGGTCATAGGCTACGGAGTACGAGCTCAACTTCCAACCTAGCTGTACCTAGCTAAGCCTTAGAAGATGATTTCAAGTATCATCATAAACAGTGTTTAGTTTTAACCCATACAAAGCCCCGGCCAAGATGAATTACTTTTGATAAACACTTTTTAAAAAAGTAGTTTTAAAATTTTGCAAGTCATTTAAACGTTACATAAAGAGTGTTTTGTCTGCAGTTTTATCACTGAAGTATTTTAGGTTTAGGGGGAAACTATGTTTACATCTAATGATGCAATTCTGATTTTTTTACTTGAGAATTGAGTTGATTGTGTGTTTCATATTCTAATTATTGTGATGGTTTGCTATATCTCGTATTTTTCTCATTTCTTTTATTGCCCATCCTCTTCCTTTCCTTTCTACATCAATCAACGCCCCCTCTCTCTGTCTCTAGTGTAATTGATTTGGTTATTGTTATATTGTAATTAAATTAAAAGGTTAATGATTGTAATTATTGTAATTACAACTTTTTAAAAATTACTGTTATATTGTAATGATTGTAATTATTGTAATTAATTATTGTAATTAAAGGATAATTATTGTAATTATTACTGTTATATTGTAATCCTCTAGCAGGATTTCCATGTTTTTTTGACATAACTTAAAAGGATAATGATTGTATCTGAAAATATCATGCCGAACTGTCATGGAAATGAAGTAGAGAAAGTGTCGGGTGGAGCTTCTCTGCTATTAGAGGTCTAGCAGCAAAGGTTGTTGTTAAGTGGAACGGTGTCGTTCCAAGCAAAAATAAAGAACCCAACACTCATCATAACAACGTTGTCCCTCACCAAAGTTATATCTATTTCTTCCGCCAAGCCAAAACACAGTCCCTCCAAGCTCCAGTAATAACGACGTCATTCCTCACCAAGCCAAAACATAGTCCCATCACGCTCTAGCAAAGTTATTTCTCCCGCCAATAACAAAATCTCACAAGCAAAAACTTTCTTGTTCCACTCGACATCCCGAAAAAAATTTCAAGTAATTTTATGTTATATCATATTTATTGCATCAAAATTAATTTTGTTGTATGATCTTTATTGCATCAACATTAATTTTGTTATATCACCATTATCTTTGGTTTTTTGTAAGCGATGGAATTTTTATGTTGGAATTTATCACCATAAATTTTTATATTCTTTGTCCTTCATTATCTTCAACCCTTCGTACTTCATTACGTTCATTATTCAACTCTTGAGGATAATAAGGATCCAACCTTACAGTGGGTAATGTTGATATTTTTTCAGAATTTTTTTATGAAATTCCACTTCATAAAATTTAGAACTTTTTTTTAAAATTTCCTATAAATCTTGATAGAATTATGTGACTGCCATCATTCTTTCTATTACGTTTTTGTGAGTATATTTGATTGTTTGATATATAGGTATTGATGTTTTAGGCTTTGGTGAAACTGAGTTATATAGGCTTTGATACATAAGATTTTCTTGTTCATAGGGAACATAAAAAATAAGTATTTACTTGTTCCATTTGTAGTTGAAAATTTATATGGGCAATTTTTGATCTTATATTTAATTTGTGTAACTGTTTGGTTACTGTAGGGGACATAATCTATAGTCGAGATGGAATGTGTTGAGATTAATAAAGCAAACAATACTCCATGTATGGGAATGCAATTTGACTCATAAGAATATGCTTATAGGTTCTATAACAATTATGGTGGAACTGTAGGATTCAGTGTGAGAAAAGATTATCACAACAATAACTTGAAGGATGGTGTATTAATTTATAAAAAATACACATGTTGTAAACAGGGACAAATGAGTAGAGATCAAAGGGATTGGAAAATAACAAAGGCTCGGGTAGAGACTCAAACAAATTGTCCCGCTCATATGTGCATATCCCTCATGAGAGATATTGGAAAAAAAATTGTTGTTAAATGGAAAGACCAACATAATCATATTTTACACCAAACGTAAAGTTACTATAGCTCAAGGCATCAATGTTGATAGAGCAATGCTATTGAGACCTAATTTACTGACCTAATTCACTATGACCTTTGGATTAGCTGTGGGGGCTACCAAACATTGGAACTTGGTGTTGATCCAATAGTTCTACTATAGCCACATCATTATATCAGCAAATTAGGTCAGTGTTTTAGGTCCAAATAGTATTACTCATGTTGATATTGCTGAGGATTGAGGGATATCACTTAAGGTATCCTACGAGCTATTGAGTACCCAAGTAGGTGGGAGAGAAAGCTTAGGGTTCACTCATCAAGACCGAAAAAATTACATTCGAGAAAGGAGGCAGCGAGACTTGAAATATGGTGAAGTGGGTAGTTTGTTGCAATATTTCCAAGCAGAGGCAGCTAAGAATCCATCATTTTACTATGGAGTCTAATTGGATGTTGAAGAGCGCAAAACAAATATTTTTTGGGTTGATCCATGGGTGATTATTGATTATGGCCACTTTGGAGATGTTGTCACATTTGACACAACATTCCAAACAAACAACGAGTACCGACCCTTAGGCATTTTGATTGGATTCAACCAGTTCAGAGAAACGGTGATATTTGGTGCTACATTATTGTATGATGAAACAGTAGCATCATTTCAGTGGTTGTTTGAGACATTCTTACAAGCAATGTCTCGAAAGAAGCCTGTTATCATTTTCACTGACCAAGATCAAGCAATGGCTAAAGCTATATCTATAGTGATGTCAGAGACATATCACGGGTTATGTTGTTGGCACCTTTACCAAAATGATTTAAAGCATTTAGGGAACATATATAAGGATGGTTCAAATTTTTCAGTTCAATTTAAAGAGTGCGTGTATGGATACGACGAAGAGCATGAGTTAGTTGATGCTTGAAAATTGTTGCTTGGTGAGTATGATTTGCATGATAGTAGTTGGATGAATTCAACTTGGGCACTAAGAGAGAAATGGGAACATGTGTATATGAAGCAGACTTTCACAGTCGGTATGAGGAGCACTCAGCTAAGTGAGAGATTGAACTCAGCATTACGAAAGTACTTAAAGCCAGATAATGATATTATTCATTTTTTTACTCATTTGACAGGGTTTTAAATGATAAGAGATATAAGGAGACAGAGAAAGAATATCAAGCTAGGCAAAAGTTGCCTAAAATGAAGTTGAAAAGAGCTCATATGCTGGTGCAAGCAGCGCAATGTTACACTCCTCCTGTTTTTGATTTATTTCAAGATGAATATGATGTATTTCAGTGTGCTATTGTGAATCCTTATAATTTGTTCAATGGATGTCATCAATTTTTTGTGGAATTGTATGATGAAGAGAGAAAATATATGGTGTTTATCAATGTCAATGAGAAAACCGTTTTGTGTAGCTGTCGAAATTTTAAAATGATTGGGATATTATGTGGTCATGCACTTAAAGTGCTAGACACGATGAACATTAAGCAAATTCCTGACCAATACATAATATAGAGATGGAGACGAGATGCAAGAAAGTGGTCAAGTCCTTATTCCAGTACCACACTAAATGAGAAGGATCCCAAGTTAATGGCAGCATCACGTTATAGACAACTACGTCCTAAAATGGTACATTTAGCAGCTCGTTGTTCTAACCTTAAGCATGCACACTGGTTGGTGAACCACGATATTGATGAGTTGTTTAATCAAGTGGATTTTATGTATGCATCACTTGATGGTGAGGAGAACAGTGATGGTGATGAAGGAGTAGAAAATATCTCTCTCTAGAGTAGAAAATGTTGACCCTAACATTCTACGAGTAGCTGGCTTAAAGAGGAAAGATGGTGGTTACAAGGGTTTGGGTCGATTAAAGCCTTGGCATGAGAAGCCAATGAAGAGGAAAACTGAAACTTCCTATAGGTATAAGGTATTAGAACCCCCAACATTATGGTTATGATATTTTGGATTATATTTTTTCTTAATTGTATCTTACGTCTTTAAATGCTTGTTTTGAAGGTATCTCAATCGGATGAGCAAAATTCACATATGAATCGATTTACTTACTCATGGGCATCAACTTATAGTCACTCAAATCCATTCTCAAGCATCAATTATTTCAAAAAATGCTAGGTTAAATGTTGAATCATGCTTCTTGGACAACATCGTTGATTATTCTAACGAGGATAATCGAGGTGGATAATGAATAGTTGTTATATTGGACTACTTGCTAATTGGGGGTTGGCTACTTGTGGTTTGTTATCTTTGGTGGTGATTTTTGCAATGATGTTGTTGCAATGCTGACGGTAGTACAATTGATGTTGCTGCAATGATGTTGTTGCAATGTTGGATGGTGTTGCAATGTTGTTATCTTTGGTGCTGATTTTTGCAATGATGTTGCTGCAATTGATCTTGACAATTTATTTTTTATCCTTTTGAAATGTGAACTTACAATGTATTCTTTTGCTATGGGGATATGGATCTTCTATTTTCTGGTTTTAGAAAATCTACCATCCCTTTGGAAACACCTATATACATGATCTCATTTTTATTTTTTTATGGAATTGATCTCACCTATGTATGATTCATGGTGTTCAATGTGTAGTTGTTATCTCGGACAAGTACAATTTTTGTTATGTATCATGCACAATGTTCAAACAACCAATACATATTCATTCATATCCTGAACCATCTTCAACCAATACACCAAAGCACCATGTTCAACCAACCAATGGACATTCACTCATGCCATGAACCATCTTCAACCACTACACCAATACATCAAACTAGATCCATAAACAGAAATTTTATTCCCTGGATTCAAGAGATTACAAGAACCAAAGAATGGGAAAATTACAAGAATCAATGAACAAGAGTTTAAATGTTTAAACACAAGAAATGGCTTTAATCCTTCAAAAGGACTCAAGCCATTTTATGCTACTCTAAGCATCATTCTCTATGCCCAGCTGGAAAGCCTTGCCTCCATACATCAGACCCATGTCCTTTGATCACAAAGCAGCTCCACCACCATTATGTTCATTATTCAACTATAGAGGATAAGGAGGATCCAACCACGCAAATAAGCTTCATTCACCAATGCCATTCTTTGACACTACAAACAAAAATAAAAATGTTAGTATAAGTTGGTACCAAAAATCCAAGCAATACATTCTTTATAACTTTTTTTTTTACACCTAAAGGCTTAACTCCTTCAAAATGCTCTAAGAGCACCTTTATTACTTTCATGGCAGCCTCCTCTTCTCCCCATGAAAATCAGTCACAACACAGCAAAGAACAGCCACAACAGCATTCCAGAACAAAACAGCTCAAAATCATAGCATCACAGCTGTACTGAACATGGTGCTTTCAAGAAGGATGATAAAGAAACCAATGACAAGCAACTCAAACAGGCTAAAGAGTCACTCAGGACGGTCATGTACTTGAGATGTTGGGGCCCTAACTGATGAACTTTTTAACTGAAATTCAAGACCCCAACTCTGTTCATTCTCAAAATCATAGCATCACAGCAGTACTGAACAGCATAAGGAATGCCCAGATCAGCACATTCTTTATAACTTGGTATTAAAAATTCCATGAGTTTTTGGAAGGTAAGTTTCATGCCTTTCTATTAGTTGTATATTGAATAGTTGGTACAGTTCAAAAATTACTTAAATAAATAACAATCTTATGAGATCTAGGATAAATAAGGCATAACTTAATAACATGTTGACTGATTAAATCTTAAATTTTTTATTTATTGTTTATTCAAAAATTTAGGCTTCATTACTATTTCATTAAATTTTCACAGGCAATAAAAACCATTTTCTTGTTAGCTTACATTTGGATTATATAATCACTCATGAGAAAAGTTCATAATTTATTAAAATTTGAGAGAATGAGTGTTCGAAAATATACTATTCAAATTTCAAAACTTACATTGATGTTAGGGCTTCAGTTGCTCGAAGATGATTGAGGTCGACAGATTGCTTGAAGACAACTGTGGTTCGAGCAAAAATCAAAATGAGGCAGACAATCATTCTTGCCTGAGACGAAGACAAATGAAGGGTTGTTGATTTGGGGCAAGCTGCATTGATGAAAATCAATTTTGTTTTAAGGGCCAGAGACGACATCGTTATTAGTGAAATCCACTGTTTTTGAACGATGTCGTTATTGGTGAGTGTTGGGTTCTTTATTTTGCTTGGAACAACACTGTTGCACTTAACAGCAAACTTGGATGTTAGACCTCTAAGAGCAGAGGAGCTCCAGCCGAAAGTGTCTACCTAATTTCAACTGGCAGGAATGTGAGTTTGGCGGCTGCTTTTTTCCTGCCACACATGAGGGTATTTGAACCCACCATCCGTTCCTGCATAATCCTACTTCAACCACTAGGTCAAGCACCACTTCATCACCACATTTTTGTAATGCGCTCAATCCCCCGGAGAACAATTGCCTTCCAAAGCCACCAAGACTTGATCATAATGAATAATGATCAATAACTTAGGCTAGGGATTAAATTAAAAATAAAGGGTAATTATTATTTACATCTTTCTTAGACAGATATATCTCTAATGAAACTCTCTATATTATATTGATACTTGTTTTAATTTATATTTAAACACCATTGACACTCCTTGTCATTAAACCATCGGTTCTAACAAAAAAAATTATCTAAAATATCAAAATTACCTGTACATAAATCCAAAACAATGTTTCTACATAAAATTCGATTAAAATTTAAGTCTATTAAAATTTATTTTTTTATATATTAAAATTTATTTTTCTACATATTAAAATTTAAATCGATAAAAATTCAATTTGAGCTGATTAAGTTTTATTTTTTTTATGATTCAAGTTGATTAAAATTCATTATTTACATATTAAAATGAGTCAATTAAAATTTATATTTTTTTGTTTATCAAAACTCAAGTCAATTAAAATTCAATACCAATTGATTAAAATTTGATTCAAGCTGGCTCACATTTTAAAATGTAAAAAAAATATAATTTTTTATCAACTTGAATTTTAATACATAAAAAATAAATTTTAATTAACCCAAATAAAATTTTAATCAACTCGAATTTTAATACGTAAAAAAAAAATCAAAAGGAGTCTCATTGAAGATACACCTATTCAAAAAGGGTGTAGATAAATTTTTTTCTAAAATATATCATAGATAATTTAATAAAATTACATTCTAGTTAACACCATTAATGTAACAAGAGATATCAATGAAAATTCAAAAAATAGAAAAAATATCCCTAAAGATATAATAAACTAAACAAAATGTAACTGAAATTTTCAAAAAATAAAGAGTAAATGCAAACTGCTTACGAGTCCTTTGATCCAAGCAATGAGAATCTTAGATAAAATTGACCTCAACCATTTGACAATCGTTTATTTGCTTTTCTCCAAAAAAAAAAAGTTCAGGATAATTAAGAATTTGAAACTTCTAGAACACATATGTCTTATCCAATTCTTTGTTTCCCATATCTTCTTCTCTACCAAATGGAGCATGGTCCATTCAATGTTTCAATAACCATGATCCTCTTAGCATTCAATAGGTCTTGTTCAATGGTTAATAGCATCGAAAATAACGGCATATTGGGCATCAACTTCTACTTACGAACATAAGATAATAAGATTTAAAAGTAGCATCAATAGTTTCCCACTTCAATTTCAAAACAGACCGCTCGTTTTATTTTGCCTAAATAACGGTTGGACTTCAAACATTGTACACAAGCTTCCAGATCAATTCATCAAATCCTCGGCATATCATACCACACCACATTTCTATGAGCTTCATATCAGGAGCATTTACCTACACAAAGTGTAAAGACAACATTTACTAGACAACGAATTCTGAAACTAAAACAAAAAAACTTTAAGCTTGTCTCTAGAAGGATTTGTTTCGTCCTTCAAAGGCTTTTTTTCTGTTTTTAATTCTCTTGAACAGAAATACATATAAAAGACCTGTCAATTTTATGACAGAAGGGATAATTTTACCTACATCCGGGGATCACTAATTCAAGGCCTTCAAAAACATAAGGAAAAGAAACACGGTAATAACCCAAGAAAGGGACTTACCAGCACTGATCACACAATATTTTGTACAAAAGATAAAAAATATTGCAAAAAATGGAGCTCCTTTTGGCCATTACAAAGTTGCAAGCTGCAGATTGTGTTACAAACTGAAAACAGCAGTCACCAAATACACAACTGCTTATGACAGTTTTGGATCTTCAAAATGCAAGAGGGTGCCATAAATCAACAGCAGACACAGTCATGTATAATTGACAGGTTAATAAGAAGCCGTAATTTAGAAATTTACATATGCAATGTATTCCTCAAATAGCCGCTAATAAAAGCAAGAGGTCACTGAGCAACTTTGTCGACCATTTACAGCCCAAACATTTTGTAAGTCCTTTGCTCTTCCCAGAAGGCTGATGAAAAATCAATGCAGATTTTAGCACTCGATGACCCTTCAATATTTGCACCAGTATAATTTCATGAAGGCTTTTCTCTTTAAGAGCAGCATAACATTTGGGGTGTGTAGAAGATACACTTCAACAAAGTTTGTTTAATGTTTGAGATCACTGGGAAAAAGTACTGACCTCAAGAGCACATGCTTGTCACCCAGAATGATGTTAACATATAGATATTGAGGAAACACCCAAAATTACCCAAGAAAGTCAATCTCAAGTCTATGGATGAAAAATCTAGACCCGTTGAGAACTCATTTCAAGAACCTAGTTTATATTAAAATCTAGGCCTGTTGAAGAACACGTCTCAAGAACCCAAATTACAAGGAGGAACGCCAAAAAAGTTGTGATTTACCTTTGATAAGTTCAAAAATTCAATCAAGAACAAGAAGAGTAAACTCACAATTAAAATTGAATATTGTCTAACCTCTTGAAGTAGCCAATTACATTCTTTAAATACCCTTCCCAAAACATGATAAAACTCTAGACTAAAATTTGTGACCCTTTCTCTCAAAAATGCCTTTGAGTGAATAGTATCACGGGTACTGTAGCGTGAACAGTGTCACACTACAGTAACTTCAATAAGACATATGTGGGCTAAGCATCCTGAAGCCCACTTATTCTAAACTAAAAATAAAAATCTTTTAAACAAATTTAAAGTGTAATACCCCATTTTATTTTGACAAGAAACTAATTAAAGAATATTATCTTAGAAGGAATAAAAAAAAATTTAAAGAAGAATTTAAAATAATCTAGAAGAATCTAGAGTATTGGAAAAGTTTCTAAAAAAATCTAAAATAGTCTAGAAGATTCTACAAAGTTCAAGAATAACCTAAAATAGTCTAGAATAATCTAGAAGAATCTAAATGTTGAAGAAGTTTCTAGAAGAATTCGAAAAGTTCTAAAACAATCTAGAGAAGTATAGAATATTTTAGAAGGTTCTAGGAAATACTAGAAGATTTTAGAAAGATTTAGAATGTCCTGAAAAGTTCCGAAAGGACAAAGAAGGTTGGAGAAGACTTTATAATATTATAGATGAATTTAGATACTTGTGGAATTGTCATATGCAAATAAGCTTGAAACCCAAAAAGATCTAGGAGATGAGAGACAGTAGAATATTCTAGGGAATCTCCCCTAATAATGTCACATGTCAATATTCTAGAATAATGCTTGGATGCCTATAAATAGGACATTTAGAATTGGATTAAGATACAAATGCACTAGTAGTCTTCTACTTTCAAGAAAGAATAGAGAGTAAAAGAGAGAAAAAAAGGAAGGAAGAACACCTCATCAAAGAAGAGAAGAAATTGTGAGAAAAAAGAAAAGGCATCGATAACATCTCACTCTACTTCGGGTAACAAGCAACACTCAAGAAGCATATCATTTGGACTTGAGGTGAGTGGTTTGGCATACTACGTATTTTCAAAAATTCTTTGTATCCTTAAAACATTTGAAAAAAATACTATATGTTTGCTCATTAATACCTTTACAAAATATTTTACTAAGTGTATACTTGTGGCATACGATAAATTTTTTGTGAAGTATTGTGACTCAATCACTTGTTTATATGGTGAGACATAGTAATGGTGAATGAAACCAAGATTAAAAGTCTAAGGAACAGACCCGGGGGAGGCTGACATGACCCTAGTGCTCAACGGTTGAAGGAACAATGTCTGGTGCATCCTAGTGACCTTTACCAGATCGTCTTAGGGAACAGACCCGAGTGAGGCTATGGTGACCCTAAGTACGATGTTGGATCCAACCTTGAGATCTTTTGGTATTTGATATTGGTTCTCATCGATTATTGGATACCGTACAGTCTCCACCATTATGATATGATGCACTGTTGTGGTATGATTTCTTGTTGAAACCTGATTGTGTTATTCTTGAGAAATTGGTTATTTTGGTGAAATTATTTTTCTATATCTTTGATTTACATGTCGTATGTCAAATATGTTTTTCAGTCACTTTAAATATGCATGCCTTTCCATTCACTGGACTTTTTTGCTCATGCTTTTAAAATAAAAATTTTTCTAGAATTGGAGTGTCAATAGCAGACTCGGAGAAT
Organism: Ilex asprella; assembly: GCA_023539305.1. Classification (NCBI taxonomy): domain Eukaryota; kingdom Viridiplantae; phylum Streptophyta; class Magnoliopsida; order Aquifoliales; family Aquifoliaceae; genus Ilex; species Ilex asprella. The sequence goes on along the minus strand of CM042188.1, from coordinate 18,527,290 downwards.
TGATTGGGGACCAATAATGTTGTGACCTCCGTAGCATATATCGTATAATCATCTTTACTTGCTTGGATAATTATGGCAAACAGGTTTAGGTATGTTGACTTTGACATATTGACATGAGATCAATTTAGTGCTAGTGTTGTTTTCTATTCCTATATTATTAGTTGATTGGTTAGGCTTACGTGTTCTATATGTTATGGATCTATGGTTCACGGCCAATCATGCCCTTGGAGTTGGGGTGTGACAGAAAGCCTTAACAACAACAGACTCTATCTCTAAGTCATGTCTTCTACAGCTTGGATCAAGTGGATCAAAACTAATTCTCCTTCTTTCAAGTCCATCTTGAGTGTTAGGCTCTTGCTAGCTTCATCCCAGGTGGATTGCACCAATCCTTGCATTGTTTCCTTGATTTTCTTGGCTCTTGATCTTGTTATTGGCCCATCTGAAACTTGTAAAGGATCTTTAAGAGTAGGCCCACCTTGGTTTCCATCATTCACGCCATAAAGGTTGTGATTTACCTTTGATAAATTCAAAAGTTCAATCAAGAACAAGAGGAGCAAACTCAACTCACAATTAAAATTCAATATTGTCTACCCCTTGAAATGGCCAATTACAGCCTTTAAATATACTTCCCAAAACATGATAAAACCCTAGATAGGAATAACCCAGCTGACGCAAAAAGAAAGACCGAACCACCTAAAGGAAAAGATGAGGGAACTAGCAACAAACTCAAGGTAGAACCTCAACCTTCACGAAATAGAGATATTAAATGCTTTAAGTTTTTGGGTTCAGGACACATCGCTTCTCAATATCCAAACAGGCGGGAAATGTTATTCGTGACAATGGGGAGGTGATGACTTAGAGTGAGGATGATAATGATGAGATGCCTAAGTTGGTTGATGCTAGTGATGATGATGCAGTGGTATACGTCGTGACAGGTGAGTCTCTTGTTGCCAGGTGTGCTCTCAATACACACATTAAGGTGGATGATGCAAAGCAACAGAGAGAACATTTTCTATACAAGTGAGTTTCTATGCAAGAGAGAGTGAGGTTAAGAAGGCTTTCTTTGCAGATCGCCCTATGATATTTCTTGTTTGTAAAGAGTCTTATCTTAATCTTGATGAAACTAACTAGTCTCTTCTTAGTTTGGCTATTTCCTTGTTGCAGGAGTTTGAAGATGTATTCCCAGAGGAGATGCCTAATGAGTTACCACCCATTAGAAGCATTGAGCACCAGATTGATTTTGTGCCCGGAGATGCTATTCCAAATCAACCAGCCTATAGGAGTAATCTAGAGGAGACAAAGGAGCTTCAGAGGCAAGTTGAGGATTTGATTAGCATAGGGTACATGAGGGAGAGCATGAGCCCATGTGCAGTACCAGTGCTACTAGTGCCAAAGAAGGATGGGATGTGGAGGATGTGCGTTGATTGCAGGGCGATCAACAATATCACGATAAAGTATCGCCATCCCATTCCTAGATTAGATGATATGCTTGATGAATTGCATGACTCGTGTATTTTCAGTAAAATTGATCTTAAAAATGGGTACCATCAAATTAGAATGAAAGAGAGTGATGAATGGAAAACTGCTTTTAAGACTAAGTATGGGTTTTATGAATGGTTGGTTATGCCATTTGGACTTATAAATGCGCCCAGTACTTTCGTGAGATTGATGAACCATATCCTACATGCGTGCATTAGCAAGTTTGTGGTTGGGTCTCAAAGCACATCGATTGGGATTCCCATCATATTGGATGTTGCTTGTACTTTAATGTTTGACATGCATGTTCAAAAGCCAGATTGGACTGCTGTTGTTCTTATTTCCGTGTAGCTTATTAAGTGGAAGCCAAACTGCATCGCGGATAACAATGCTCCTTTACACCAAACTTTAGTCTATCTTACTCCTCGTGTCTTTGATTATGTCACTTTTATTTATCTATTTGGTTTGGAGTGAGATAAACTTACTCCCCGCTAGGTTAAGTGTGTTTTTTTTTTTTTTTTGATATTCTTGTACTCAGATTGGTTATTGTTGTTATGATACTGTTTCTTGTTGATACTATGTCAATATGATTTTTTCTTTTTTGAGTCATCCACTTTTTCGACGTCTAGCCATATCTTTTCACCCGATTTAATCTTTCCTAGTCGGAGAAGCTGATGTTGCCTATTGTACTAGAATGTAGTTCTTCTTTGTCCTAGATGAATACTACTCCATTGCAGGTAAATCATCATTCTAAGAACAAACAAGTTGCTTCATATACTTCAGCCCTATAATCATTACCTTATTCTACTAGCGTCTTGCCTTTTAAGCCTTTAACTAGTTCATCATTTTTTAATTGACCTACTGCATTGAGGTACTCGTCATTATACCAAGCATCCCATTTCTAACTATTTTTTTGCCTTGGATTTCTTCACCCTTTTGTTGTTTTGCATTGACTTTATCTTCTATGTTTGGTCCTAATTCCTTGAAATAGATGGCCTGAAATAATCACTACAAGTTTGGTTTGATAAGTTCAGTATTGTTGTACCTTAGTATGATTTTAACACTCTAATTCAAACCATTTAGTTTTTATTATTCATCGTGCTTCAACTGGGTATTATTATTCTTATTGTGTACATCGATAACATAATTATTGGTAATGACTCAGACGGTATTACTCATTTTAAGTTTTACTTAGGTAAGCAATTTCATACTAAAGATTTAGGTCTTTTCGGTACTTTTTTAGGATTGTAGTTACTCGGTCAAATGAAGGTATCAGTTTGTGCCAATGGAAGTATTTATTGGATTTATTATTAGAGACTGGTACTCTTGGTGTACATCCGACCGACACTCGTATAGACTTTACACTAAAATTAGATGCTGAGACTGGTGAATTTTTAGATGATGTAGGGTGCCATCAGAGCTTAGTTGGTAAGCTAATTTACCTCATTGTTACGCAATCCTGATATTACCAATGTTGTTAGTGTGGTTGGTTAATTCATACATGTTCCTCGTAAGTCTTAAATGTAAGCTATTTGTCGTATCTTTCGGTATTTGAAAGGAGCATCGAGTAAACAATTGTTGCATCATTCTACAATTGTTGCATGATTCTACATCATCAATATAACTATTACTAATTTTTCTGATGTTGATTGGTAGGTAGTCGTGTTGATAAATGACCTAGTTGTTTACTGTACTTTTATTGGTGGTAATCTTGTTACTTGGCGCAATAAGAAACAAAATATAGTTATACGATCAAGCATAGAGGTTGAATAACTGACATGGCTCATATTGCATGCGAAATGTTATGGGTTCATTCTCTATTGCAAAGATATGAGCATCAGTATGTCCTCACCCATAGAGATGCACTGTGAGAATCAATTAACTATCTTCATTGCTAGCAATCTAGAGTTTTATAAGAGGACAAAACAAATCAAAGTAAGTGATTTGAGATATCTTAGTGTGAAAGGAGATTATCTCACCATACAACAAGCCAAGTGATCAACTGGTGACATCCTTACCAAACCTTTGTCACGAACTGTCTTCAATAATCTTTGTTCCAAACTATGAATTTTTTATCTTTCTGTTTCAACTTGAGGGGGAATGTTGGAGTTCTTATTTTTTATAATATCATTAGTGTAAGGTAATTTTGTAATTACCTACAATATCAACTTATTATAAATAAGAGATGTAGGGCAACACAACCTATATACAGATTATTCTCTCTCTTTTCTTTTTCTCCCAAACACTAATAGTCTTACTATTTTAATTTCCCTAATACTCTTAAACCTTACAAAATCAAATTTATCACCAAACATTATATAATTCTACCAGTAATTGACATACTTCAAACCAAACTCCCCAACCTACATCCAAATGCTCTTAAATGTTTGTTTCTTCTAAAACTCGATTCTTCTCTCTCTTTCTCTCACACACTCACAAAAAACTGCCCAATCAACCACAACTGATGCCCCCTCCATCTATCCACGAAACACTCAAACCAACACAGCACCATCAGTACACACCACCCCTAGTTGAAAATGTTGATGACCGTTTTACGTTTTCAACACTATACCATCATCAGTTTCAATCCCACACCGTAACCCACCATTAATTCACTCTATGAACGCCCAAAATTAACTAGTATCAACAAAAGAATACAAACTCTATGATCATTTTCGTCAACCACCTTGCCGTTGATATATGATTTCTAAGGGCTAGGCTGCCATAACCGTATTTAAGGAGATGAGATGATGGTCGACGACAACAACAACAATAGGAGTTGGCAACAAATAATTATTCATTGCTCTATCCTCTGCCTTATTAGTGTTGATGAACGCCCAATGATAGCAATGGCCATAGTTTGGATATTGGGTGAGTGGACTAGGGTTAATTTTGGGTTGTTGGAGGTGGGACTAACTTTAGATGGTTGGAGATTGGTTTGGATGGTTGTTTCTTGGGGTGGTCACCAACAGATGTGGCTCTTGTGCATGGTGTGTGAGGTTGGGAGATGGCCTAGTAGTGGTGGTCGAGAACTTGTGATGCTAGTCTTGTACAAATCAAAAGTGGATAAATAGGCGTATCAAATGATGGGTTGCAATGCAAATTGGAGGATTTATAATATAATGTGATAATATGATTTGAAATTCGTGGACTTGGAAATGCAGAGTAACAAAATGGGGATAGTTGTTATCCAGTGACAAACCTTGGGGGAAATCAGTGTTATTTTCTGCATCTTAAGCTGTTTGTGTGATTAGTGACAAACCTCAAATGCCTAGATATGAGTGACCCTAACTACAATGCATGTAATAGCACCATTGATGCATCAAATGTAAATTGCATAAGGACAAAAAAATCAAGGTCACAAAACTATAGGATTTCTTTGTCCCAACCAATAACAATGTCTCTAATATCTTCTAAAACCTTGATTCCAAAATCATCATATTGGATCCCTCGTAACAGTGAAGTCAAGAAATCGGGCTCATGCAATAATATGTTACGAATTTCAAAATTTGAAGATTCCATTCAATAATGACACATCCAAGTTCCTGCCCCTGCAAACATTCCAGATATCTTGAAACCCAGTAGCTCTTTTCTCATTGTGACCAGGAAGAACTTCGAGACAAATTTTATACATTGAATTCATGTAGTAGTTAAATAAAACAATTCAACATTCGAAAAAAGCCTCACCCCAGATTCGATGCAATTTCATTGCTAGCTGTGTCACACGTGTTCTCTCAGCAGGATTAGAGTACTCCATTTTCACGGCTTCCTGAATTGCAGCCAAGAATTCTCGCCTTGCTTTTCCAGAAAGAACAAGGTAATTTGGTCCATGAATAGTGCTCAAGTCCACCACCTAAGGATATGACACATAGCAATAGTTTTTCAACAGACATTCACTACAAACATTGATTTGTACAGCTTCATGTGGCGCTAATCAGAAAAGACAACATATCTCGTTATCTATGGAGATTTGGGAAGGTGCTAGCCATCAGATAAAATGCACTACAAGTAAACGAAACTAAATGACTTACATTCAGTTCTGAAACTTCATCAAAGATTATGCTGTCAAATCCAAAATAAAAAATAGTTGTGATCGGCGTGTGTGAATGCATGAATGCATTCCAATGTATAAGATTGAACATGATCCTTGGCAAAATGCTCCATCTGTGATAATGAATTGATTATAAAGGCCGGTGGAAGCATGATCCTGAGGATTAAGCTCAGACGCACCAGTAACAAACACAGCAGGAACACATTTCTGTGTGGAAGAATAATCACACACAACCTCAATTTACCCAAAAAAAAAACTCACATAACCTTGAATCCACAAGGGAGATAGGAGGAAAAAATCTGAAATCTCATTGAATGATAACCAAAACATCCTTGTCCTTATCACCTACAACCCTATTGAAAGAGACCAAGAAAAATTAAGAAACCTAAAGTTGATATAGAATAGGAAACCTAATTCTTCTAGACTAAAACAGATATTCCTTCATAAAAAGAAAAAATAATAATTTTCTCTAAATCGTTTATACATATGGTTTTAAGGTCATTAATGGGATAGCGGTAGAACCTAACCAATTTCATAAATAAAGCCATACGAAAATTCAGAGACATTGCTTGACCGAAAGAAACCCATCTCCCCCCAACAACTACTTATGAAAACTGCCTCCCTTTTCTAGCCCAAACTGGAGTTTGGATTGTAATTACCAAGCATAACTATTTCATTCCAATTATTAGGAAAAAAAACTCTCAAACAAGTAATTGTGGAAGTATAACCCACAACAATAACTCCTAAGCTATTGTTCCCTGTTACAATTTGTCAAAAATACTTAAACAACTATCATGTTGGCAGCCTTGGCAATCACCTAGCATGAACTGTATATATAACCACTATTACACCTTCAGAAACTCCATACTAGCTTTTTGAGGTAAACCTTTTCTAACCTTAGTGCTAAATAACAAATATATATATCACCAAAAAGGATAGGGAGCTATCAAAACTGGAAGACCGGTTTGGGGTTGATAATTAACAATCTTGCACTATGATTGCTAGAACACACTTTATTCAGTGGCACATTCATGAAACCAAACCAATATATTAAAACAGAGTGTACTGCTACTTCATTTTCCTAGAAATATGCAAATGTGCCTTCCTAGTTATGAAGTCTATTTGATTGTAAATATTGGAAACAGTCATGATAACAACATACTGATAGAGTTAATTCAATAAAAATTCTTGGCAAAAATAGAAGAAAATTAGTGCTTACATTTTCTTTTTTCTTCCTTTTTTTGGGGTGGGGTGGGGTCGAGATCTTATAC